>JAUMJK010000245.1:332500-930000 GCA_033558105.1 Coccyzus lansbergi
TAAAATTTCTAGAAAAATACAAATTAAGATTTTCTTACACAATTGCCTCAAAGCTAAAAGACTAATTACATTAACTGATTTATTAATAAATGGGGCTTTTGTCTAATTATTTTAAGTACTAACAGACATGGGAACCATTTTACATGTCCAATGTGCCTTGAAATAATTTTTTTTAGGTTAATTGCATTTCTCACTGAAGTCACGTCAGATATGCCCCTTAAGTTTTATGATGGAAGATTAAAGAAAAAAAGTAAAGATGACTACCTCGTTGGCCAGGTCCAGTAATACAGGGGCAGCTGCATTTTTCATCACCCCATTCAGGTACCTAAGACAAGACAAAGCCAGGTAATTCTGCAGTGGTAGGAAAAGGCCAGTTTATACATGTCAGTATCCCTTGTGAATCTCTTTCATTTTGGGGAAAATACCCAAGTAGAGAGTATTTAATAGGAAATCTTTTAAGAAATAAGTATTTCAAACAATCACTAACTCTCCAGGGCTGTCTCCTACTCAGCTACAAGATACATCAATCTCAATTAAGTTGCTGGTAAAAAAACACAATAAATCAAGAACTTAAAAAAAAATTGGTTTAACGACATACAAATAAATTACATCTGTACACTTAAAGAAGTATCACAACCAAATTTCTATTATTCACAAGATTTTTGGGTTGCACATGGCTTTGAACTATGATGGTGCACTGTATGTTATTCAACTCTCTACTACGCAAAAACCCATAAATTTTCAAATTTAATTAAACATCTATCAAATGGACAGTAGTTTAAATACTAAAAACTTACTTCAGTGAAACCAGAATCTAACAATTAAACTAATATTTTACAATAGAAATAAAAGAAGATAGAGTTATGATCCAATAAAAGGTGATAGAAAATCATTATCCTATAAATGGCAAAAGCTTAAGGTTTCTGGTTAAGGATATTAGACCAATACAGACTGACCATGATGTTTCTGACCAGTACATCACACAATACTGCCTTCCTAACCTCAGTTACTGTCACTGTTTGATGTTTACATTTCAATAATAACTAAGCCCTATTCACAGGAATTGATGGGAAGAAGCTATGTTACTGGAAAATGCTTTGTGCTTTGCTGCCATGTGGAAAAGAACAATAGTTATCAACATCAGATTCTGCTTGTTTATCCTATCTTTATTTGTATAGCACAACATTACTGATGTCATTAGAAGGCCACAGCCTTTCCGGCACTATCATTATCTAACCATCAGAAGCCACTCTTCTCATTAGTTAGAGACATTAAAATTCTTTACCATTATGCCTTTCTGTGGAACGGATGTAACATCTTTACATAAACTCCTTCACAAAGAGGGCTTTTTGTTTGAAAGTTATTCTGAGGTTTAATGAATAAAGGAAAAGATCTAAGCCTTTTGCTGTAACCTATTTTAAAAACACATAAAAACCACAAAATAAGATGCCTCTTTTATAGTTAAAATACTGAAAATTTCTAACAAGAAAGCACAGGAGAGATCATAAATAAAATACCTAACCAGGAAGATTTACTTGAGATTAATGTTCTAAAACATGCATCTAGTTGATCAAACAGCAAAGCTCCAGCTGACAATGGAGTAATTTTCTGTTAGGTATTTCTAATGCTAGTGGCAATTCCATTATGGACTTTGAGGTCTCACAGGTTGATGGTAATACTGTTCTGAAAAGCTTGCTGATCCTTCTTGTAATTTGCATTCCTGTTTACCTAAATTTAAGACTAGTAAGTCTGAGCATAGCAGCAGAAACTACACCACTCAATTGTTCTTCTATTTGCTCCCAACAGGGCCAACTAGAAATGACTGCCTTAAAAAATTGGTAGTTTCTGACATAGAAAGCAATAGGTGTACTATTATTTGCTTGTCTGTGAGTGGGAATAGGAAGAAGCATACCACACTGCCCAGGGTTTACAGTGGTAAGACGGATGTTACAAAAGAATAGAGGAGAAGACATGCTTCTCATGTTTATGCTTGAAGCATTTCAAATTGGCTTCTGACTCGAGCAGTCTGCCTCTGTAGCTTACAAAACATACTACACAGTAAATCTGCTAAAACAACATTCAGCTGACTTTTCTAACTATTAACCAGAACATCTCTGATTTTTAAAACATGCATTTTATTTGGCTATGTTAATACATTTGCAATATGAAACACCCAGAAACAGCATAAAGAATGATTTTCCCTACCACTACCATACAGCTTCATACATAATACATTAGTTATGTACTGCTATCATACTTCAGACAGCACAGAAGGGGACAGGAGACCAAATCCTCCTACCTGATGAGAGCCAAACCTAATCATGCCTACAAACTTACTGACACCAATACAACTGCTGCTTGCATAAAGGAAAATTTCGTCCCATGTTGCAAGTAAGTTGTTGGAACTAGTAACACAATCATCATAAAAGTGATTTAAATGATTTACATGTATTCTAAGAAAAGGGCTATTTACATAGCAGCTACAGTTATCATAGGGCATTCTTCTGAAACTGAGCTAGTGAAATGTAATTAAAAATAGTATTGTATACACGTGGTTATTAACAAACAAAATATTAAGCCAATATTCTTCCTAAACAAGAATCAACACTAGAAAAAGTACAATTTAAAAATCGTAAAACCAGAACAATACAACTGCTAAAAAAATAGAAAATCAAACCTCCAAACCACCACAATTCACACTGGACATTCTAAAGCAGTGTCTGATATAATCAGACTATGCCTAAGTTTTAAGTATATGACTCTGTGGAAGCACAATTAATTGTTTACAAAAGAAGGTTTTTTTGCTTATTTTCCTGAGTAATACAGATTAATATGAAAGCAAAAATATCAGACATCTATAATCACAAGCATGAACTCACTTGCCATGCAAGCTCCTCAGATATGTCAGTCTACAAAGTAATATTTTAATTGGATAACTTTACCAGTTATCAGTATGCCCCAATTATGTCATTGCAATATTTTTAGTAAAGCTTATAGAAGTAACAGATGAACTATAAGGTGTAGCAAAAGCTATTTATTAGCTTAAGATGGAAACAATTGTAAAATACTGTAAAATGACATGAAGGTTTTCATCTTCCCAACAGCTATTTCTGACATTTCTGTTGATAAAACAGGAGTGATCTAAAAATTAATGCTTTAACTGGCAATACATGAATTGAATATGTAACTTTTTGTAACAAAACACAAATGTTGTTTTAAAAGTACAAGCAATTGTAACATAACAGGCTCCTTTGCCGTAAGGAAGTTATCATCAATATTAGTCTTGACACAGAAATCCTGTAATTACAAACTATAGGCAATATATAATAAATGCTGTCACATACACTGTAAACGTATTTGCTTATCCAAGGAAGAGCCAAGGAAGTAAATACTTTTCTAATTAGAATGACCAGAGGCTGAAAAATATCTGCATTTGCACTGAAAAAAGATCTTAGGTGAACCTTACTGTACTCCTCATCCCAAATTTTTAGTTTAATTTTATAGAAATTAGCTTAATAAACTAATAAACTAATTTAATCCTAATTGCCATAACAACTAGTAGTTATGATGATAGTGCTAACCAGGGTGGGGAGGCCATACCTTTGATAGTAAGTTTCAATAGCTTCAGCAGTGTGATGCTTGGCATGTGTTCTTTTGATTTGTTTCTATAAAAATGAAAAAAAAAAAAAGTCTTACAAGTGTCAGATTAAAACACAGAAATCAAGACTGTCCAAACACATGTTCTTTGGCTACATTATGAGAGACAAACTGAACTATGTTTTTAGATTCTGTACAGAAAAGACATTCAATATACCTATTGAAGTGAACGTCTTCAGACTGTGCTGCAATGTAACATATATGTAAAAGCCAATAAGGTCACAATAATTGAATCTAAATAAGTTTACTGAAGGCTGCAGAGGGCAAAGAAAAACTTGTTCTCTCTTTCAACCTTTGTATTAATTTTCTCTCAATTCAATTCCAGCTAAGTCTAGTGCACTCTAGTATTACAATTCAACTGGCATTTTTAACCAGGAAGAACATTGCTTAAAAACAACTTATTTGAAAAACTACAAAAAGTAATTCCATAGAGACTTGCCACTTGACTGACACCTGTCATCTCATGATAAATGACTCCATTTTCTGCCTCTCTTGCCTTCTGCCACTCCGGCAATGGTCATTTATCATCATCTCTGTCAGCAATGGAAAGCAGCACTGACAGTGCAAGTCAGCAAACATTTAGCACATGGAACCACGCAACACAGGGAAATTATTATTGTCAGAATAATAATGGTTTAGCATAATTTATTACAGGTCCACCAAATAAGCAAAGGCTAGATGTTATTAGACAGATGGATGGGTAGGCTTGGCAGCCATCCACTGAGACTCAGGCGGTGCTTGATGTGGAAAAGGGAACATCCTCCAAACCAATCAGAAAGCTGGCAGTTCAATTACAAAGAAATAAAGGGACATTCATCATTCAATTAGGCACCTGTCAACCCTCACAAAGGAGAAAACTTCTAACCTGGTACTCCTGGGAGAAGATGCTCAGCAGAGTGGACTGCGATTGACTGGAACAAATAAAAGAAGGACAAAGTTAATTACTGGAGTGCACTGCAAAGAAACAAAAGAGAAGGGAGCTTCAAAGGTAGGGCTGCTGCCCCGTAATCTAACAGAACATGAAAACAAGTGTGGAAAAGTTGTTCCAGATGAACACCTCAGACAAAGGCTTCCTGCTGCTAGGTCAAGGAGAGAGCGTATGAGGGAGGGGAGAAAAATATAGCAAGAGTTTCAAAGCAAACAAGCATATAGTTTGGATGATTCCTTTATCAGTTTCAGAACCCACAGAGTCCTATCAGGAGCAGGTAGCCAAGTTAATAGGGAACAGGCAAAAAGGAAAACAAAGCAAAATTTCCATTAATAATTGATGGAGTTAAATTCCATTAGCAGTTGTGAACATGCTGTTTGTTCGTTGGCAACATATTGAAATTCATTTTGTTAGCAGCAAGGGAACTTCTTCAGTAGCTGTCTCATATTCAGGTTAAAAACTTCCCCCTCTGTCAGAAGTAGCATATGGGACCACTGGAACATTCCCACTGAAACTGATGTGCTTTGAAAACAGAAACTTTCACAGTAGGAAGCAGAGATTCCCTGGAGTCGGTCATTTCCAAAAGCTGCCATAAGCTTCATTCATCTAAGGCTCTACTCAATGTCAAACACCTGGCAATGAAGCAACCTGGAAAGCATTCTTCCCAAGTGGGAATTTTTCTCTCTGAATTGTTAACATTTAGAAATGGGACAAGATTTTTTTTCTCTCTGAAAGGCAATCAATACCACACTGCTACTGTTTGCAATTGTCTTCTGTGGATATATCTACCTCATCACAGCCTGAATACAATTAATTACTCCTGATATATTTTCTTCCTACATGCAACTTGGAACAAATTATAGTCTCAATAAATCGAGATTTATGGTACAGCAAAGCATTATTTATAATTAACATTTTCCTTGTGAACCTACCTATTATGGCACAGCATAGATAGTTCAAAGATTCAGCAATGTCAGAGATCTTGTTATTCTGCCAGATTTGTTGTATGTGAATTTAACATCAGTATCACAACTTACGTACATTAAGTGCAAATATTCTCTCCGTAATTAAATGGCCCTTCTCCTTGCAATTTTCACACTTCAGAAATATCAATTTAAGATAAGCAAGTCTTGCTTCCATTTTCAAAAGGGAAAATATGCACAGAATAATTAAATGGGTTGTTTGCCCCTTTATTTCTCTCTTGTGAGACCTCAGCTGGAGTACCGCGTCCAGTTCTGGAATCCTCAGCATCAGAACAATATGGAACTATTGGAATGGGTCCAGAGGAGGGCAACAAGGATGACCCAAGGGCTGGAGCACCTCTCATATGAGGACAGGCTGAGAGAGTTGAGGCTGTTCAGCCTGGAGAAAACAAGGGTCTGGTAAGACATTATAGGGACCCTCCAATATCTGAAGGGGGTCTACTAGAAAGCTGGGGAGGCACTTTTTACAAAGGTATGTGATTACAGGACAAGGGGGACTGGCTATAAATTGGAGAGGGGAAGACATTATGAGGAAATTCTTCATGATAATGGTGGTGAGACCCTGGAACAGGTTGCCCAAGGAAGTTGTGGATGACCCATCCCCAGAGGTGTTCAAGGCCAGGTTGGATGGAGCCTTGGGCAGCCTGGCCTAGTGGGATGTATCCCTGCCCATCAGAGGGGGACTGGTACTAGATGATCTTTAATGTCCCTTCCAGCCCAAACCATTCTATGATTTTCAAGTTTAAACAGATGATGTCTGTGCAGTGCGATATAGAATGTTACCTCTAAACCATCCAGTTAAAGCACTGGCAAAAATTTAAGTAGATTAAAGCCATTCCATATAAACAGCTTACTGGTTTGTCTTATCCATATCTGTTCTTTCAGCATCTTTGACATAACATTGTATTTTGGGCTTGTCTGCCCAGTGTAACATCTGTGTGATCAGCAGTAAGCTGAGCTTTGATATCCAGTATTTTACACAAGTATAACATTTGGAGTACTTACTGACTGAATGTTAGAACTGAAGAAAAACGATAGTAACACAGGCTGATATGCAGGTTTATGAAATGAACAGACTATACAGTCAGGAACTGAAATAATCTTAAATACATTTATTTGACACAGAGGCCAGGAGATATAGAATCATAGAATCATAGAATAACCAGGTTGGAAGAGACCCATCGGATCATCGAGTCCACCCATTCCTATCAAACACTATATGTACCACATACTATATGTACTATATGTACCACGATGCCTTCTCAGAAGTTGCACCATCCAGTTACAGCAACCTTCAACATGGAGATGTAATCATTAGAAGATGAATTAAGGAAAGAAATTAAGGTTATATACTTACACAGGCTATATACATATGCAAAGCTAATGTGCTTTAAAAAACCTTGCAGGTTATAAATAAGTTGGATACATATGGCCCTCTAATGGCTCTCCATGTAACTATTATTATCTGGCAGATTTACATGGTAATAATGGTAGAACTGAAGTTAGAGAAAAGATGTGTGAAACCCAAACCAAAATTATCAGCGTTTATCTGGATTCCTGGTTTGAGTTCTCTCTGACTGACATACAAATTTTTCTATGTTTAGGCTGTTCCCAGGACAACTACTGTACCTATTGTACCATTATCCTATTACAGCACTGACATAACAAAAAAAATTAAGAATGTTATCCCTCTCTTCATAAGTCTGACTCTTGTCCATTTTCTTTGTTCCTTTGATGTCCTTGGATTTTGACCCTCTACTTGTTTAGTCTGACGGTCCCCTCTTATGCTTCCAACTGTTCAGATAATGTAAGACCTATCATGAACATCAAAAGATTAAGTCCAATAACTGAATAAATTAGATATATGCTGGATTGCAATACAAAAACATCATGACTGTGAGAAAAAGAATTATAGTATCACTCACAGAATTTCAAGACCTTACTACCAGAAGATCTTCCTCCTTCCACAGGAGAAATGGATTTATATCTTCACATGGCTGCTTCCATGTTTCTTCCAGTTAATGCAGGTGACCGATTAAACACTAAAGTGACTTGTCTACCACTCAACATTTCCTTGCCACAATTCCATTGCCACAACTTTCTGGCAAAATGAAGTAGCTCATCAAAACACAGCTGGTGCATCCATTGCAAGATGCCAACTGACAAAAAACTGAAACATCATGGTTTTGGAATATGCTAAAAAAGACTGTGTACTTAGGAGAAAGGACAGAAGTCATGAACATATATTTGCATTTCAAGACAGCACAATCACAACCACTGACTGACAGCAGGAATACTGCCATGGAGGTTACCATTTCTTCTACACAAACAGTCAAGTTCCCAGGGCACAAAGAGTCAAGTTCCCAGCATTCTCTGATGCTTCTGTACAAGATTCTAAAGCAGTAAATGAGTAGACTAATGAATATAGCCAAGATATCCAGGAAAACAAATACAACACTGAAAAAATCTTTTCTTCAAAATAATACTTCCATGCTGCATTATTGCCTGTTACAGAATCAACTTCATAGTTAGCCCCATGGCTTACTGGATGACTAGTGATATAGACACACTTGTGTCAAGCAAGCTCTTTTGTTGTGAACCAACTGTAAAGACAAGGAACAGATCTGCTGATTTTCTGAAACAAACAAACCAAACTCATAATTCTGAGTACTACTTAGTTTAAATAATTAATAAATTAACTTGTTATTTATCTTGTAGAACTATTTTCCATAAAACAAGCAAACTTTCCTCTTAAGTTCTGTAGCAGTCACTTTCATAGAAACATTTTCTTCTGCAATTCCAAATGGTAATGGTCCTAACTCCCACAGCTCTGTTCAAAGCAATCAGCCTCACTCTTCAAATATCCTCCTCTTCTTGTACATCAGCATCTATAATGACCCAATTTACCTTTTGTAATTCTGTGTTGATATTGGTGGCATACTTCCATATGAATGCCTAATGCACTTTGTGCTCTTGTCAATATATGTGCCTTTAGGTTTCAAACTGTGAAATCTATAATATGCTACCAAATACCTATTTAAAAAAAATAAAATAACTATTATTTGAAAAAAATGAAATGTAATTTCCAGATTCCAAATGATATCAAGTCACAAAAATTTTCCAGTCATAAAAAAGTACCACAGACATTGAAGTCCATCCACATTCAGAATGGGGTGCCCAAGTCAGACCAGAACAAGGGGTAAGAGAAATTATCTCTAAGAATCTAGAGATCAGTTATGCTAAAGAGAAAACTGCAAGCTTGGTGCTGGAAAAAGAATATGCCTTTTGGTCTTTTAATATGTATGAATAAAATTCTCTTCTAATGAATCCCAGAATTTGGTAAAGAAGGAATGCTACCATCCCTGTAGAATATTTCAGAAATGTTTTGTTTTGCAGCAAGTATTGATATATAAAATAGTAACAGATAATATGCTGATGCAGATCAGTGCTTCATAACTAGAGTTCATATAAATCTCTGGCCAAGAACCAGCTAGTAAGGATGAAACGAATTTAATTGGATTAGATCATGTTCTCAACAAAGCAGGTTTGCAGATCTAGCCAAGATTCAGGGTGCCGTCCAACTTAATATTCAGTCTCACCAGGAGAAAATCCAAACATGACAACTTCTGCAAATATCACATTATCAGCCCTTGCAAATAATTAATTCTTTAGGGATAATGTAAAACTTACACTTTTCTACTTTATTTACTGAGGTTACCGAAAACATAGAATTTCAGGCACAATACCAAGTTTCCACTTCTTTCATCTATTCGTTTTGAAATTAGTTTCCTTTTTCTCATCTTTAAGTCCACATTTTTTACCTAAATTACAAAGACTAAAAATTCTGCTTTACATTTAATGTATTTTCCACAGAACTAAGGAAGAGTATGAAGAAAGATCTGTAAAAAAATAAACCATGAGTGAACATGAACTGCAGTATTAATCCAGTAACTATCCACACAAGTGGGAACAAGAAGAGGGAAAAGGAAGTTCATCACAACATAATTATATACACAGAATAGCCTTGATTTTTTTAAAAGTAAGTTTACAAAGAACATTGCTTCATTGCTTCCCTTTCACAAAATGGAACACTCCACCTTGTTAAGACGATACATACATTGGTTAAAAAACAGAGTGGGGGTAGGAGCTGCATTTGCAAAATTCAGGAGCTGTTATGGGTGGAATCCTAAAGCAGCAGTGTCAAACCTTCTCTTGGAAGTGCACACAACACCACACTTGGCTACTGTAGAAATTCAGGTAGAGGGAGAAACTGTTTCTTCCCTTCCACGGTCTCCAGTGTGAGTATGTATTGCTGATAATATCTCTTTATAAAGTGTTCTGAAGCAGAAAGAAGATTCTCTTCATTTCAAATAACTGCAGAATTTTCCATTTCCATGTATAATAAGTTTTAAAATATTTCTAGTAATACAATATTAAGCTTTAAAATAAGTCATGCAACAACTTTGGGCTAGGACTGTGTGGTGTTGCCATACTGAATTACGAATGTATAGGATGGAAAAAAAAATATATACATATACACACAAACACACACATATTTGACAAATTTAAATGACTGTGGGTGAAATGGGAATCTTCCTCACAGCAATCCTGAAATTCCAGAATGAGTGCCTGAAACACATTGTTTCTGTTACATCATCAAAGACATGAAAGAAACCCAATCAGCCTTTTAATTCTCATCTGTACTGCAAATGCTTTAGGACAGAGACTCCGTAAAGAAAGCAATGATTCTATACTGCTTCTCATGTGCTAATCAGCGCACTCTTCTAAAAATTCTGTCAATAGAGGATTTGAAATAGATCTAGCAGCAGCAGTTTAAATGTGTTAACACATGCACAGATGAGTAAAGCCTTTGTGGCTTCCCAGAACTGCAGGACATAAGCTAACAAGCACCTCAGTTACACCCGTGCATCAACTAAAGCCAGTCAGACAGTGAACTTCCCAGCTGAGAGGAGGTGACAACTGGTGGATTCTCAGAATTTCTTTTACATGTCAGTACTGTCAGGACAGGAAGAAGTCTTCTTGGCTATCTGAATGGTTCCACATGAGGATCCAGGGAGGCTCCAGAATAACAAGGTCCTACCAAAGCTGGAGAAACACCAGGCTTATATGCACATAAGAACCAACCAATAAGGAATGTGGGAGGGAGACACAGTGACCTAGAGAATAGTTCTGGCTTTATCCTCTCTCCACTGCTGCTTTTAATATTAAAATATTTTCTGAAGTTTTAACATGCTTGTGGTCACTTCTCTGAATTAAAATTCTCAAGAACTAGATTATTGTCTCTGTTAACATTTGTACTTTGTAATTCACAAATTTTATCTATATTTATTGGAAAATCTGTGACTTACCAATTTAAGGTAAATTAATACATGTGTCTATATATGTGAGTGTGTGAGAACATATTTGTTTAAATAAATATGAGTTTGAATTGGAGCAACTAAGTGACATAAAATACCTAAGCGTTTAGTTACAACACAGTAACTTCTGCAAAGAGGTTAACTTCCAATATTACAACTTCCCAGCTATGCCAGTTCAAGTCTGGGATACAAACCCAGTTTTATTATCTCTACATAAGAAGTCATGCATACAATGAAACATTATTCAGTATCTGCTACTTTGGGAACTACAAAGCCAATACAGTGCTGTTGTGAAAATACTCTCATTACAAATACATTAAATACTATAAAAATTCAATAAATAAATATATATATATGACAAGTAGTACCTGCTGTTAAGTTCATTTCAGACCTAGTATTATTACATTTAAAATGAAGATAAAAATTCAAGCTTGCCTGGAGAACTAGAGCACAAATAAATTTTTAAATTCTCCAATATCCAGTTCAATAAACTGTACAACAGCTCAACTCAAAAGACTTACATACAAATCGCTTACTCACAATTGTCTCTGCATGAAAGTCGATTTCGTACCTTTGGTAGGATCAAAAATGAAAACCAAAAGTAAAGAGTTTGAGGAAAAAGACATCCTGCATTGCATGCTCACACTATCCAATGATAATAATGTTAAGTTCAGGTATGTGCATGCAACGTTGCAGTCTACAGCCAGGGTTATGACCATAACTGCATGACAAAGCTATGAGAAGAATACTTGAGAAGAGTCATAGAATCATAGAATGATTTGAGTTGGAAGGGATCTTGATGACCATCTAGTTCCAACCCCCCTGCCATGGACAGGGACACCTCCCATTAGATCAGGCTGCCCAAGGCCCCATACAACCTGGCCTTGAACACTTCCAGGGACGGGGCATACAGAACTTTCCCAGACAACCTTTTCCAGGGTCTCACCACCCTCATCATCAAGCACTTCCTCCTAATGTCTAATCAAAATCTTCCCCTTTCCAACTTAGGGCCATTCCCCCTAGTCCTATCACTACAAGCCTTTCAAAAAGTACCTCCCCAGCTTTCTTGCAGGTCCCCTTCAGGTACTGCAAGGTCGCTGTAGGGTCTCCCTGGAGCCTTCTCTTCTCCAGGCTGAACAATTCCAACTCTCTCAGCCTGTCCTCACAATAGAGGTGCTCCAGCCCTCTGATCATTTTGTTGTCCTCCTCTGGACTCATTCCAACAGTTCCACATGCATCTTATATTGAGTATTCCAGAACTGGACATGGTACTTCAGGTGGGGTCTCACAAAAGCAGAATAGAGGGGCAGAATCACCTCCCTTGAACTGCTGGCCATGCTTCTTTTGATGCAGTTTAGGATATGGCTGACCTGGGCTATGAGCGTGCATTGCCAGCTCATGTCAAGCTTCTCATCAACCAGCAACCCCAAGTCCTTCTCCACAGGGCTGCTCTCAATCGCATCATACCCCATCCTTTACTGAAACTGAGGATTGCCCTGATCCAGGTGTAGGACACTTGTCCATCTTGAGCCTTATGAGATTCACACAGGTCCACTTCTCCAACTTGTCCAGGTCCCTCTGGATGACATCCTGTTCCTCAAGTGTGGCAAACCTACCATTCAGCTTGGTATCATATGCAAACTTGCTGAGGGTGCACTTATTCTTGTTGTCTTCATTGATGAAGATATTAAACAGGACTGGTCCCACTACAGACCCCCGAGGGACACCACTTGTCACATATCTGCATCTGGACATCAAGCTGCTGACCACTGCACTCTGAATACAACCATCCAACCAATTTCTTATGCTCCGAACAGTCCACCCATCAAATCCATGTCTCTCCAATTTAGAGAGAAGGATGTTGTGGGAGACCTTGTCAAAGACTTTATAGTAGTCCAGATAGATCACATCCATTGCTTTTCCTGTGTCCACTTTCATCACAGAAAGCCATTAGTTTGGTCAGACAGGGCTTGTCCTTGGTGAAGCCATGCTGGCTGCCACTTAACACTTTCCCATAGATTCTAGGATGATCTGTTCCATTATCTTCCCAGGCACAGATCTAAGGCTGACAGGTCGGTAGTTCCCAGGGTCGTCTTTTCTACCCATCCCAAAAATGGGGACAATGTTACCCTTCTTCCAGTCACTAGGGACTTCTCCTGACTGCCATAACTTGTCAAATATCATGGAGAGTGCCCTGAAAAACACATCAGCCAATTCCCTCAGGACTCTGGGATGCATCTCATCAGATCCCATAGACTTATACATATTCAGGTTTTTCAGGTAGTCAAGAACCTCATCCTCCCCTCCAGTGGGAGGGCCTTTACCCCCCACCTTGTTGTCCATTGAACCAGGAGGGGTGAGGACAGCGGCTGTCAGCGAAGACTTAGGCAAAAAAGTTGTTAAGTACCTCAGTATTCTCCTTATCTGTTGATATAAGGTCACCATTTTCATCCATCAGTAGGGGTACACTTTCTGCAACCTTCCTTTTCTGATTGACATATCTGTAGAAACCCATCTTGTTAGTTTTCACTTCCCTGGTCAAATTCAGCTCCAGATGTGCCTTGGCCTTCCTGATCAACTACACAGCCAGGCAGCACCCCTATACTTCTATGCCCTTGATACTGGCTGGTCCCACAACTTCTATACAGTTTAGTGATGTGCAAGAACCGATGATGGTGCAATACATGGAAATGGCAGCATTTAAAATTCATAGTAGCATAAGGCCATTACTTTTCCCACTGGGCCACTTGAACTTTAATAATGTCTGATCTAGTTGGCCAATAAGTTCTAGCAACAGACAGAGAAAAACTGCCAGTATTAGATACTGTTCAAATGATTTTTCATTTAGAAAGACTTAGTAGTTCCTTTAAGAACAGGGTAGCAATTCTTCCTGTAGATACAACAGACATCAAAAAATGATGGCCAAATATATTTTAAAACAAAAGCAGACTATGAACAATCTGTACCAGACATGAAAAAAATGCAGAGGATACAAATTGTCAGTATAGTCAATGATCATAAAATAATGCTAACTCTCTGCAAAGACAAATTCTACCTTCTTTCACCCATACGACAAAAATATAACTTTTAACAACAGTAATACAAGTGTAACTCAAAATATGCCACATTCAAATTACTAAAAATTATTTCTGATCAAGGCCCTACATTAAAAAGAAAAGTCAGAACAAATAAGCACATTTCCCATTCACACAGATATGCTTATGATGAGAAGAACATTATGTTTTAACAGTGGGTAAACACTGGGAGATATTACAGTTAAAAATGGGACTCTGAAAACAGGGACGGAAGAGTGATATCTCCAAATGAAAATAAATTACTTTTTTCTCTTATTATCTCAGTAAAGAAGTACAGAAAATAAATAGTAATTTGCCCGATATATTGTTCTGATATTTTTTTTTATTTCCAGAGTTAGAAAACACAGTGCTTGTTGCATGAATGTTTGAAACCTACTTAAATGCCAAACCCACCTGCAAATAAATACTCACAGAATCACAGAACAACCAGGTTGGAAGGGACCCATCAGATCTTCCAGTCCAACAATTCCTATCTAACACCAAAGCAAGTCCCTCAATACCTCATCCACCTGTGTCTTAAACACCTCCAGGGAAGGTGACTCAACCACCTCCCTGGGCAGCCTGTTCCAATGCCCAATGACCCTCTGCGTGAAAAACCTCCTCCTAATCTCCAGCCTAAACCTTCCCTGGCGGAGCTTGAGGCCATTCCCTCTCATCCTGTCCCCTGTCACTTGGGAGAAGAGGCCAGTTCCCTCCTCTCCACAACCACCTTTCAGGTACTTGTAGAGAGTAATGAGGTCTCCTCTCAGCCTCCTCTTCTCCAGGTTAAACAACCCCAGCTCTCTCAGCCGCTCCTCATAGGGTCTGTTCTCCAGCCCCTTCACCAGCCTCGTTGCTCTTCTCTGGACTTGCTCCAGAGCCTCAACATCCTTCTTGTAGTGAGGGGCCCAGAACTGGACACAATATTCAAGGAGTGGCCTCACCAGTGCTGAATACAGAGGGAGAATCACCTCCCTGGACCTGCTGGTCACACCATTTCTGATACAAGCCAGGATGCCATTGGCCTTCTTGGCCACCTGGGCACACTGCTGGCTCATGTTCAGTCGGCTGTCGACCAACACCCCCAGGTCCCTCTCCTCCTGGCAGTTTTCCAGCCAGGCTTCTCCCAGTCTGTAGCTTTGCTTAGGGTTGTTGTGCCCCAAGTGCAGGACCCGGCATTTGGCCGTGTTAAACCTCATGCCATTGGACACTGCCCAGCGGTCCAGCCTGTCCAGGTCCCTTTGCAAAGCCTCCCTACCCTCCAGCAGATCGACACTTGCACACAGCTTTGTGTCATCTGCAAACTTGCTAAGGGTACCCTCAATGCCCTCATCCAGGTCATTGATGAAGACATTGAACAGGACTGGACCTAGCACTGAGCCCTGGGGGACACCACTCGTCACTGGCCTCCAGATGGACTTAACACCATTTACCACCACTCTCTGGGCCCGGCCATCCAGCCAGTTTTCTACCCAGGAGAGTGTGTGTCTGTCCAGGCCAGAGGCTGACAGTTTCCGCAGCAGAATGCTGTGAGAAACTGTGTCAAAGGCTTTACTGAAGTCCAGGAAGACCACATCCACAGCCTTTCCTTCATCCACAGCCGAGTGACTTTGTCATAGAAGGCGATCAGGTTGGTTTGGCAGGACCTGCCTCTGGTAAACCCATGTTGACTGGGCCTGATCACCCGGTTCACTTGCATGTGCTTCATGATAGCACTCAAGATCACCTGTTCCATGACTTTCCCTGGCACTGAGGTCAGACTGACTGGCCTGTAGTTCCCCGGATCCTCCCTGCTACCCTTCTTGTAAATGGGAACTACATCAGCCAGTCTCCAGTCCAGAGCTACCTCCCCAGTCCTCCAGGACTGCTGGAAGATGATGGAAAGGGGTTTGGCCAATACATCCGCCAGCTCCTTCAAAACCCTAGGATGTATCCCATCTGGCCCCATGGACTTGTGGGTGTCCAGCTGGCCAAGCAGGGCTCTGACCACCTCCTCTTGGACTAGGGGAGCTTCATATTTCTCCTCTGTTTCCCGGGTATCTACACAGAGGGAACAGCTTTCTTTACAATTAAAGACTGAGGCAAAGAAGGCATTAAGTACCTCAGCCTTCTCCTCGTCCCCTGTCACTGCTGTTCCCTCTGAGTCCAAAAGGGACTGTATGGTCTCCCTTGTCCTCCTTTTACTGTTAATATACTTATAAAAAGATTTTTTATTGTCTTTTGCTGACTTAGCTAATCTGATCTCTAGCTCGGCCTTAGCCCCTCTGATTTTTTCCCTACATAGCCTCGCTTCCCTCCTGAAGTCCCTCCAAGAGGCCTGTCCCCCCTTCCAGAGCCTATAAATCTTACTTTTTTTTCTAATTTGACTCAAGATTTCCCTACTTAACCAAGCTGGTTTTTTCCCCTGCCGGCCTTTTTTCCAGAACACGGGGATGGCTTTCTCCTGAGCTGCCAGGATCTCCTTTTTGAGGAACTCCCAGCCCTCATGGGCTCCCTTGCCCTCAAGTGCTGTCTCCCAGGAGACTTTGCCAACCAGCCTTCTGAACAGTTCAAAGTCTGCCCTCTGAAAATTTAGTGCTACCATCCTGCTTAGCACCCTCTTCGCTTCACCTAGGACAGAAAACCCTATCATCTCATGATCACTAAGACCTAGGCGACCCCCTACTCTCACATCCCCCACAAGCCCCTCTCTGTTGACAAACAGCAAGTCCAGGAGGACACCTTCCCTCGAAGGTTCGTTGACCAGCTGTGCAAGGAAGTTATCTTCCACGCACTCCAGGAACCTCCTAGACTGCTTCCTTTCTGCTGTATTGTACTCCCAGCAGATATCAGGGAGATTGAAGTCTCCCACAAGAACAAGAGGCATTGATCTAGAGATTAACCCCAGCTGTTTATGGAAGAGCTCCTCAGCTGCTTCTCCTTGGCTGGGTGGCCTGTAACAGACTCCCATCACAAAGTCTCCCTTGTTATGAGCTCCCTTGATCTTAACCCACAGGCACTCAATCTCCTCATCGCCACAATCCATCTCAATGGTGTCCAAGTCCTCCCTTACAAAAAGGGCTACTCCACCCCCTCTCCTACCCTTTCTATCCCTCCTGAAGAGTTTATACCCCACCATACCCGAACTCCAGTTATAAGAGTCATCCCACCACGTTTCCGTGATGGCAACGACATCAAAGGCACCTTGCCCTACAACGGCTTCCAGCTCTTCCATCTTGTTCCCCATGCTGCGTGCATTGGTGTAAATGCACTTCAGCTGAGTAGCAGAGCCTTCAGCCCTCCTAGAGGGGACTACTCCTCCTGGAGTAGTTGCTGCTAGAATATCTATATCTCCCTTGTTGAGCGAGGCTGCATTCTCCCCCACTACCTGTATGGTGACGCGCTGGTGGTCCTCACCAGCACGCCCCCTCCTAAACTTCAGTGGCCTACATCCAGGCACACGGTTGTCTAGCCTGGACTGGATCCCCTCCCCCTTCACACCTAGTTTAAAGCTCTATTTATGAGCTTAGCTAGGTTTTTAGCAAGGGCCTTAGCCCCACTAGGAGACCCACGTGTCCCAACCTTTGCACCCATGTCAGGGGGTGCACGAACCACTCTGTGGTCAAAGAACCCAAAGCCCTTTTCCTCGCACCAGGTTCGGAGCCAGGCATTAATTGAGTCCTTCTTAGTGTCCTGTGGGTCCACTCCATGTATCCTGGGGATGGAGCAGAACACCACCTGTGCCCCTGAGCCCTCCATCGTCTTCCCAAGGGCCCTGAACATTATTGACTCTTTCAATAATGTTTCAAGTACAGTCTCTTCCATAAAAACAAAAAAACATCCTATGAGGTTCAATATTCAAGCTGAAAAATATTTTCAGATTAAATACACAACGAAGATATATTCACCACAAAGGTTTAAAAAGTACAACATCAGTGCTAAAACATGAAATTAAAATTCTGAAATATTCTGACAACTGGCTTCAGTGACTACTGAATGTTTTCACCTTACACATACCAGAACTTCTCTGGTACCTTCCATCATCTATTCAGAGTCCACTGATAAAAAACACCTGATAGGAGTCAAGTAGGGTTTGCCTCCCACATACACCTTGGTAATCATAGTACCTGTCTTCCAAATCTCCATCTCCTGGTATTCTGTAAAACTCTCCTTTTAATTCTAACAACAAAATTTTTGAGAAAATTAAAAAGAAAAGCAAAGCTCAAGACTAACATAAGCAGGTAAGTTGCTATGTCCTTGCCCTCAACTATATATTCCAAGTAAATTAGCAGGAAGAAAATCTACTTAATATCCAGGAAAAAAATTGGTGAACACATCCCAAAGCAGAGGCATAAAGCAGCATGCTAGAGACTGAGAGAAAAAAGCAAAATCTCTGTAAATACCATGTTTGCACTTAACTGTTCATCATGCACGCTTTATTTCAATTTACTTCACTTAAGATTATACAGAAAACATTTGCAAGCTTGAACTTTCTCAGTACCACAAACTAAGTGTTGAACCATTAAACAAAAATATACAGAAGTTGTAGTTATCTGAGGATGGTTACACAAAGAAAGATGCTCCTAGGCTGCAACAGCAATGGACCTCAAGTTAAGGTGAAGAAGCTACAGTTTAAACCAGGGATTTATCCCTCACCTCTCCTATCTTCTCTCTTGATAGGGACAAGGTCTCTACATTGAAAAAAAAATTACAAAAAAATTACATGGTAGGCTACAACTGGAAATATTTGACAAATTCATTGTGTTCATCTTCCTGACTTTATCTGGATAAATCTCTAGTCCTTTTTCCTCTCTTCCCCTCCCCTGCCCCAGTACATAACTGGGTTATAGGACACCTTGTCAAGAGAAGTTTTTCAGGCTACTATCTTAAATTTCCTGATTGCGGAAAAAGGGGAATATCATACTACATCTTCTTTTTTAAAACCTACATAGTCCTGTAAAAACCGGATGTTTAAATTTAATTTTAGAAACCTGTTTTTATGAGTGAATGGCAATTTGAACCTAATTAGACTGTTCATTTTACATAAAAAAAAATTAGCCTGTATGTAAAAAGCATATCTGTGTCGATTTGAAACTGAATAACTCCCCAAACACCCTTAAACAATTTGCTCCTAAAAATATATAATCAAATTTAGAAAACTATAAATTATATTTAAATTTATTATTTACAAGCAATTAATTACAAAGACAGCCAGGTGGCTTTCATTACATAAATTACTCTTAATGACACTTGCCTCATGCTGCTACTGTATTTAGCATTTGCATGCATCACATGTCAAGCACACACACTGTTGCATAGCTGTCTCCAGGGAAAAAAAGTGAACACCTTAAATCAAAAAGGTTTCCATTAATCCAATCAAAATTGTTAATTCCTTAAACAGGTCAGGATCTCATTAATGTTTCCTATTCAGGATATAATTTAAATAATTTTTGCTTTATCAAATATACTTAATAACAAGACTATTTTTAAGTAAACTTTGGTTTTGGGAATGATACAGATTTAAGGCATAAATGAATCATTAATAACTAATGCCCTTGAGTTTTTCAATCTTAAGCCCTAAACAGTGTTTATAATCTAAAAGTTTATAATTCTAAAGTTACTTTGAATTAGAGAACAGAAGAAAAAACAAAACCATAGAACTAATGTTAAAATAAACTGAAGATTACCTCAACAGGGATCAAGTCACAGAATCACAGAATCACAGAACAACCAGGTTGGAAGGGACCCATCGGATCTTCTAGTCCAACCATTCCTATCTAACACTAAACCAAGTCCCTCAATACCTCATCCACCTGTGTCTTAAACACCTCCAGGGAAGGTGAATCAATCACCTCCCTGGGCAGCCTGTTCCAATGCCCAATGACCCCCTGCGTGAAAAACCTCCTCCTAATCTCCAGCCTAAACCTTCCCTGGCGGAGCTTGAGGTCATTCCCTCTCGTCCTGTCCCCTGTCACTTGGGAGAAGAGGCCAGTTCCCTCCTCTCCACAACCACCTTTCAGGTACTTGTAGAGAGTAATGAGGTCTCCTCTCAGCCTCCTCTTCTCTAGGCTAAACAACCCCAGCTCTCTCAGCTGCTCCTCATAGGGTCTGTTCTCCAGCCCTTTCACCAGCCTCGTCGCTCTTCTCTGGACTTGCTCCAGAGCCTCAACATCCTTCTTGTGCTGAGGGGCCCAGAACTGGACACAATATTCAAGGAGCGGCCTCACCAGTGCTGAATACAGAGGGAGAATTTAGTGCTACCGTCCTGCTTAGCACCCTCTTCACTTCACCTAGGACAGAAAACCCTATCATCTCATGATCACTAAGACCTAGGCGACCCCCTACTCTCACATCCTCCACAAGCCCCTCTCTGTTGACAAAGAGCAAGTCCAGGAGGGCACCTTCCCTCGTAGGTTCGTTGACCAGCTGTGCAAGGAAGTTGTCTTCCACGCACTCCAGGAACCTCCTGGACTGCTTCCTTTCTGCTGTGTTGTACTTCCAGCAAGTCACATGGCACGACTCACTGACACTTCTTAAATTACTCAGAGTTGTTGAAAACACAATGAATACATACACTGCTGTCTTTACATTAAGCACATAAAGACTAGACTTTGCAGAAAAGTTAACTGGTGTGGCCACAGGCCACATCAGCCAAGCTGCAGAAGGCAAAGACAGGGACCGGGAGAAAGAACTGCCCATTGCAGGAGAAGATCAGGTTCATGACCAACTCAGGAACCTGAAGGTGCACAGGTCCATGAGACCTGATGAGATGCATCTGCAGGTCCTGAAGGAAATGGCAGATGAAGTTCCTAAGTAGCTATCATATCTGGCAATTAATGGTAGGTTGGTGAAGTTCCCACTGACTGGAAAAGGGGAAATATAATCCCCAGTTTTAAAAAGGGAGATAAAGGAATCTGACCTGGCCAGTCAGTCTTACAGTCAACAAGGCTTCCCTAAGTGCATATCGTGCTTGACAAATCTGGTGGTCATATACCACTGTATCAAACAAAGCACAATCAGCAGGTCAAGGGTGGTGACTCTCCCTCTTTATTCCTCTCTTCTGAGACCCCACCTAGAGTATTGTGTCCAGTTCTGGAATCCTCAATATAAGAAGGATTTGGAACTGTTGGAAAGGGTTCAGAAGAGGGATACAAAGATCATCAGATGGCTGAAGCACCCCTCTTACAAAGACAGACTGAGATTTTATTGTTTGGTCTGGAAAAGAGAAGGTTCTGGGGAGACCTTATTGCAGCCTTCCAATACTTAAAGGACGCCTTTCTTGTAGAAAGCCAGAGAGGGACTTTTTACAAGGTCATGTAGTGATAGGGTAATGGATTTAAACTGAAAGAAGATAAAGTTATAGACATAAATTTTTCACAATGAGGGTCATGAGGCACTAGAACAGGTTGCCTATAACAGGTTGTCTATGCCCCATCCCTGGAAGTGATCGAGGTCAGGTAGGAGGAGGCTGTGAGCAACCTGGCCTTGTTGAAGGTGTCCCTACCCATGGTGGGGAGGCTGGAACTAGATGATCTTCAAGGTTCCTTCCAACACAAACCATTCTATGATTCAATGAGAGTAAAGCAGCAAAGGCCACGGAGCCTTTTGGAGCCTTTTTCTCCTTCAGATTATTTCTAATTTGTTCTTCACATTTAAATATCAGACCTTTGTATGTGACAGACTTCCAAAAATGTTAAGTTAGCAGAACTAGGACATCAGACAACAATGGAGACTGAGAAGATGGCGAAACAAATATTCTGGACAGGAATGTTTACATTTCTGCCTGTTAGTAACTAACAACTGCTCTGACATATTCCTATAGAAGAGAGTGTAAGTCTTATAAAAGTCAGTCACATCCTTCACTTCTAACCAATGAAAAGCAGAACATGCTTCCCAATCAAAACTAAGGACATTGAGATGTAGTTTAGTGAAACAAAAATATTTAGACAGAAGGGGTTAAGCCATAAATTAATATTAATTTCAGTTCGATATCCTTTGTTTTCAAACTCCTAATTTTAGGAGTGAAAGTTTTGTCTATCAAGTTCCATTTAGAAGTAATTTCTCATTTCCCACAACAGAAAAAAAAGCTTTTGGGGCAAAAGTGGAAAAAACGGTATGTAATTTTTAGTACAGCATATAAGCAAATACTTCTTTTCTCTCTGTACTCCAAAGTATTTCGTTAATGCACCACTTTCCACTAAACCAACCACAAACAAACCTTTAACTTAAAGTTATGGCTGTTCATATGTAATCTGTTACCTGGATTAAAAAAAAAAAAAAAAAAAAAGGCATAAGGCCTCTCTAGCCACCTAATCACCATATCAATGACACATGCCACAACAGAGAAGCACTAGTTTATTTGATTGATCATGGTAGATAAACTCCAAATAACAGAGAAATTAACAAATGCTTGACATTTGCTCAACATCCATTATTCTGACACTGCTTTCAGGATTTCAAAGCCTGGGAGTATGCTTAATCAACATTCATATTCCCTAGTGAGCTACAGGCACCATATTGCGCCCCGCCTTAGTACTGATGAAAACTGCATATTGGCTATTTCCAAAATGTTCTGAGACTCCACACAGGGCCCCTTCTCTCCCTTGTTCCTGTTCTGCAGTTTTCTTTTAAACACTTCCAAGACAAAAGCATCTGCCAGTTTTTCTCTCTGGGGAGGTATGCAAAATGAACTTAACAGTTTTAAGGCAGGAGAAAACCTCACATCTAAATTCATTCATAGGACAGAAAAAGGCCTAAGAGGCCTCTCTCGGGACAAAACCCTGCTGAAATTTCCCCGACAACAGTGGGAGCTTTATAAAATCTAAGTCCAGACAATTTCCAATTCAAATGCCCAGCATAGCATGACCTTTGTCAGCTCTATGAGCCCTAGATGCACCCACTATTTTTTTATTCTAACCAGCACAGACATTAGACAGGGCACTACTGCTAAGCAGGAGGTTGAATATTTGCATGCTTTTCTATTGTGAAAATGTAACAGTGACAGCACTGTGTCGAATTCTTTTCCCCCTAGAACTTTAACTCCATAGGAGAGGCATAGCTGACAGATGACTCTCCCAACATCTGTGTTACGTACACTGCACAGCTGAGGAACCTTGGATCACTGTCACGGCTTCTCAGAGATGACCTATACTTTCTTATGTCTATTATCAAAAAAGTAAAATAAAAATGTAAGAACACCATTTTTTTAAAATGAAAAGTAAATATGGCAAGAAAGATTAACATAATTTAGTCATTAAGCTGTTCACATAGCAGCTCACCATATGCTGTATAAATGTCCTATACAAAGTAATTTATCAGACTTGACATGTTGCACATCATACTGTATTATTTAATATGCTTACTAAAATTTCATGGATCAAGCGCCACTTCTGAAAGGATACAGAAAGCCTTAGAAAATATTTCTCCATCTTCCATGATTTATTTTGATTACCTTTTACAGCTACATGATAAAGTGGAACTTGCAAAATTACGAGGTTGTGGTTAATACAGCTCTTGCTTCACATACTAAAATATAACAAATGGGTCCATGTCTATATATAATTTTACTTGCATTTAACATTCAGAAGCACAGTAAATGAAGCACATTACTTTCCACTGCATGTTTAACTGGTTATTTCAGTAAACATTCTGATCCACTAATGCAAAGTTCCATTGATATATATATATATATATATATACACACATATATGTACACCTCCTTGATAAAGACTAAAGAGCTAAGAATTGCAGAATAAACTAAAGCAAACAATTATTGTGTGATACACATTGACCACCCTAAACCTGCCTACATAGACACACATTAATTTCTACACAGTAACTGAAACATTTGAATAATATTTTTAAACTATTGTGATCTATAATGTTAGAATGGCAAGCAACTATGCCTGAACAAATGGCCAAAATTCTTACCCACAAACCTGAAACCAACAAAAATTATAATGTGTTAGAATGATTGCCTGTCACTGGCAAGGTCTGTGCCTAAACAGTAAATTAAAAGAAAAAAATGTAAGCAGGAAGCTTGTTGATAAGAGTAATCAATGGGATTTTTTTGAAAAAAAACCTGCTCTACACTTAAGAGGACACACCAAACAGATGGCTATGGCTACCAGAATATTCATACTGAAACCCTGCATTTATTCCATGAAGGACCATTTTCCTTTCTCTTTCTGACCACTCATGTCAAAGAAACACAATACAAATGAGATAAAAAATGTAGTCTGACTTCTCTTTTTGGTCAATAGTTAAATTATCCTGTTTCTAATAACAGGATAAAGGAAACAAATTCCTGTGTCAGATAACTCATTGCAATGAGGTCATTAAACACTACATTTGGAGTGCAACTTGCTTGGCCTACTGACGCACCTGCCAACTGGTCAAAACAAATCTTTGTTTTTAAGCAGTGTGAGAACCACAAGTCTAGCTTAGGAATTATTTTTATGTTTTTGGGTTTTGTGTATCCAAGATAATATGTTTATCTAGGAAGACACATTGTTAGGTGCACTGAAAGCTGAAGGATAGCTGCATTTACAACATGTATTTTACATTAACGCTGGAAATGGCTAATGTTCAATAGCTTTTTCATCTGTAGGCACCTACACTCACTCTATGTCTATTAGTTATTGTACTTCACACCACTTGTAACCTCATAATATATATCTGCTTTCCACAGATGCAATAAAGATGTAAACATTAGCAGTATAAACAGTGAACTAATAAGAAGTTCTGCCATCTCCTAGTCAGCCACAAAAGGAAATAGAGATTTATGGTGTCCTTATTGCTGTCTAGCTCCTCAATTAATAATGACGATCTCCAGAAGATTCTTTATACTAATTCTGTCACATAGTGAGTATTACCTCTAATTTCGTCATAGTTTTTACGTTCTTTGAAAAAGTTTCAGACAGGCTACTCATTACACAAGAGTCTACCTTTGCTATCACATGGGTCTTACTCAAAGAACTATTTGACAACATTCTGCATTCAGTGAAGGAAGAATGTATGCTATCTTAGGACATCTTTATTTGACTGTTGAAGCTTCTAGGCAAGAAGCTAACTGGGGATACACACTATCCAATCACTTTCAAGACTTTGCAGGCCTAGATAAAGATGCAAATAGAGGACATTCACACAAAAAATAAAGACCTTTTCAGCATCACATCCTGACTTGAAGCCATTCCGGATGGACAATAACACCTGCGTAAACTTCTTGATAAAGCAAAGGACTGAAGCTAAAGAATTCTCCAGCATAAAGCAATGAGACTGTCACTATCAATCAGGCTACTGGATATCCTGGAGTGTGCACTGAAAGAGATAATGTATCCCATTCATATTACTACCACACTCAAAAAGTTATAAACACTAGAATTAAAAAAAAATCCAACCATGTATGAAAAGAAACTGTATGACAGATAAAAATGCCTTAGTTGCTGACAAAACAGAAGTTTTCAACTGAAGAAGTTCACAAACTAAAGCATTTTTCTAACAACAGGTGCAGGTTCCCATTTGGCAAATCCTCATGACAGAAGTTCATTTACTTTGAATTCTTCACTTGAAGTCTACAGACAACAAGGAATCCATGAAATCAAATTTGAAACTTATCATAAGATTGTGAAACCCTACCATGACAATGGGAGTATGAAATCTACTTGCATGGTACCAATTAGTCAAACAAACAAATGAACAAGGCTTCTGACCATCAACAGATCGAAAGAAAACCAAGTAGTATTTTCCTCCTCTCTTCCAATACTTTTGGGCTTTTTTGATAGCAGTACTCTACCAGGTTTCTCTTAGAAGACAATTTTAGTAGGATCAGTTAGCGTACTCCACATTCTTCCAGAAATTAATCCTTACCGTCATTAAAAAATGACTCTCATAGAAACATACATGTTATTTTATTAAGTTATATAATAAGCTGAGGGGTATATATCAGGGCCAAAATGGTTGCAGTCATTAATTTAAGTAATAAATCATTGTTGGCAACAATCTTGCCAACAATGACAGCAAACAGATGCTAACAAGAAAATGTATTATTTAATATTGTCATGTGTTATAAAAATATAAGTGTTTAGGATATGTCTTAAATTTTTACAATACTATGCATTTAATACATTACACACACAAGAAATTTATAGGTCTCATTCAGCACTTGCTTTCTCTTCTGTGAACACAGAATGGACTCCCAAGGGAAAAAAGCTCAAGAAGTGAATGTTTCAAATAGATGTTTTCAACAAAATCAAGTTGTTTGTCTTGCTGTCTTGAGGTAAATATCATAAGCACTGAATCTCTTTAGGAAATGAAAAATCAACATATTTCCCTTTATGTAAACAGAAGTTTTCCCTGAAATTTCCCAGGAAATTCAAACAGCTACAAAGTTTATCAAGACATATGGATAGCAAAGATCTTATAATTTGCTACAATGTCAAAAAAATAATTCTGTAAAAAACTTTACAAGCACAATGTCAGTATTGACTAAGTCTCAATGAGTCTGCTAAGTTATAAAAACAGTAGCAGCTTTATTTTCCATTGTCTCTTATTTGTTTCCTACATCAGTTTAAATAATACCATGGAACACTACAGTGATTTTCACTCGCAGAAATGTAAAGACCAAACCAAAATCTATGTGAGTTATTAAAACATGATCCATTCCATTCTTTCTATTCATAGCCATTCTTTTTTCAAGACTCTGAAAGCTGAACAGAATGATGACCTGATTCTAATAGCATCTGAAAATGTAGGAAATGCAATTATGCTTTTTGGCAAGTCCAGCCACACTAGACAGAACCACTGTGCATACACCTTTCCCAGCACTACATCTCTGCTGCTGTACAGCCTTCTGTATGAGGTCCCTCAGCAGAGGGGTCAATTGATTCCAAGATCACTGCTTTTTTCAAACATTTTTGTTTTGCTTTAGGGAAACTGTTTGGACAGCAATATTCCTGTTTGCATTTTGTTTCACTTTCATTTTCAATTAACTTGTCCAGGTATCAGAATAGTTCCTTTCTTGGAAGTGCTTCACTCAATGCTTTAAAACACTTGAGGAAGCAGTGATCTGAGTATGGAAACTAAATTTTCTTCATTAAATCTACTGAAGCAGATATTAAAAATGTATTTAATATACTAGGGATGGTTGATGGGCATCACTGACTGTGACAGGCCAGTTACTGATGAGCTGCTGTCAGACGGCCTTCTCAGCAGGGATCTGTGTCTAAGGCTGCTGAAGGACAGCAATATCTTCCCTTGTGTGTAAGCTCTATTCATCTCCCAAGTATTTACTAAATCACAGACCTCTGCACACAAACCTAGCATTTCAGCGCATGCTAACAAATGATGGATGGCCTAGTCAATTCGTTGTGTCCTGAAAGCGTGATTTCCTGCCATTCCAATCATCAAACCTCTAGAGCCTTCAGAGCTGATCAGTCCTGGAGAATATATTTTGCAGGCTTTATTAAAGGAGTAGAGGTTCTTTCCATTAGTCTCATACATTTTTTTCCCTGGCTGATTTAAAGAGAACTCACTCCTTCCTCCCTCCTTCCAACAGCACCACCACTACCACTCTTATCTGTGTAAAGTATTCAGAGCATGTATCATTAGTATGTTAGTAAAATAGCACCCCAGCACTCCCCACTGGAACACCAACCAGTTAAAAAGATAGAGTTTGTTTGTGACTACTACAAAACACAACAATCTTTATTATGCAACTTACACAACCCCCAAAATATTTTCTAACTTAGCTTCTTTGATCAGATACCTTTTAGAGCAAGGGAGTGCTCAAAATGACTCACTTTCTTTGTATCTGCCTAGTGAAATATACCAGAACCCCCTTAATTGTGTTCTTCCTACAAGCATAAGCCAATAAACTTTGGATGTTCCAAAGACAGGTTAGTTGTCAATTAAAGCTTCTAGATTTCCCCTTTTTCATACCAAGGCAATATACTTGGACAGTCCTCTGCATTCTAGAGGAGAAATTTTATTTAGCTTGCCTATTCAATGAGCTATAGGAGCAGAATATACATACCTCGCGTGTATTCTGAAATGCAGAGCTTCAAATGAATTAGTCCACAGCTGCTGAGGAGTTAGCAGTCTACAGTATAGCACAGCACAGTTTTTGAAGGTGGTATACCAGATCTGAGTAAACTTTAGGTAAATAAGCAATTGGTTACTCTGAAATACAAAGACCTTGGGTTTTATTGCTTGCTAGGTGTGATCCTGCCATAGCCAGTACAAACCAATCCACGTTGCCCTACCATTCACCTCAACCTTGACCTGGAGATTAAACTCACTTTTATTGCACACAGAGGTCATCTGTGTTAGGTCAAAATTCAAAGTCCCTTGTCAGCTAAGGTTGATATATTCCAACCTTTCCTACTCTAATGCATCAAATTTTTCTTGGTGAGGTCATATTCAGCAGACAGTGCATTCAGCAATTTATCGTGCCATTGTAATATAGACCAGAATATGATTGTCCAAAATACAACACATGAATAAAATATTTTCCCCTTTGATGTAGCAAATCCTCTCTGCCCAGAAAACTCTAGCCTAGACTTGTGTGTAGGCTTCAGGAGAATTAAAACAGTATGGAACAGTTTCTGAAATACAATCAAGAATTGCTATTTTTATCATTGTCATTAAGTACAAGCAACATGAATATAATGGTATCTTAAAATCCCAAAGTCAATTAAAATGCACATATGGTTAGTGTTAAAATTTCCACTTCATCCTTCCTTAACAACCACCATAATCCTTAAATCTACAGACATCTGCTGGTCTGTCTGATGACATCAAGCTTGCTTTAGAATGAAATACTGTGCCACAAGACTTACAATCCTGCCCTACTAGTGGAATTTGTGAAGTGGCAAAAAGTAAAACTAAATTAAACTTCATAAAGCAACACAGTAATATACACTGTGACTATGACAATTCCCCCAGCTTTGACAAATAAAAGGACTTTCTTTCTCAATCTTTTTCTTCCCTCCTCTCGTTTCCCTTTAGTGTCCCTTTTTCTTTCTATCTCTTTTCCTGTTTTCTTCCTTTCTCTTTCCCTCCCTTTTTATTTATTTTTTCTCTACTGTTTTTCTCTTGCATTTTCAGTTTTCTTCTTGTCTAGATTTTTTCTTTTTCCTCTGTTCTTTTTTCTTTTTCTCTTTTCTCTCTCTCTCTCTTCCTCTCTCTCTCTCTCGCTCTTTCTCTCTTCTGTATTAAACAAGAGCAACTAACATGTAGCTACAACAGACTCAGAATGCATTTTCAAATTACAGGAAACTAATTTCCACATCTGCTTTAAAAGGTCCACGCCAGACATTGTATATCACCATTAGACCTTCAAAGGATATAGCAAAGGCTCCTAAGTGGTATGTACAAATTCCTCAAGGCAAAAAAAGGCTTTCCCTTTAATGAGCAAAAATGGATTTCACAGGTGTAGTAAGTCCTCTTCTGTGTGATTTTAATTTTTTTTCTTTCAAATAAACTGTAGTCCCATACGGTAACATTTGCCATACTGGAAGGGGAAACTGTTAAAAGAGAAGGAACACACATATCTGTACTCAAGAATTCAGAAAATACAACCCTAATTTTTGTTGCATATCTCAAGTAAAATTTCAAAACTAACATTTACCTTTGCATTTTGATAGGATAGACAACATATGTGGCAATGCTTGTAAGGAAGAAGATGACTACACTTACAAAAATTTTAACAGAAAACTACAGCGGACCACCCTCAAACTAACTTTCATGTTGACACACTCTTATACATCTCATCTACTTTTCAGCAAATAGATAACGCAAAATTAGTTAAAAAAAATTCCTTACATTTCTGTCCAAACATATCTGGAGAGCACTCATGTCCTCAAGACCTAGAATTTACACATGCCAATGTAAGAACTTTCTGTTTAAGTCTTATCTGTTGGTATTGGAGAGCCCCAAAACTAAGCACAACTATTTCCCATGCTACTCTGAAAGCTTCCACTGTGATCAATAGCTAGCTTTTAAATATCTTATGTTTAATTTAATGAATAACAGAGCAGAAAAAGTTCTTCAGAGTAATATGCTGATTTAGTTAATTTGTAATGCTTTCTATTACATGGGAGGATTAGTGGCCTTCCTATTTAGGGTCATAGTATAAGCAAACAGTTTGTTAGCAAGACATACCAAATCGAACCAGTTAAAAGTTCTTTAAGCCTCATTCAGTGGTATTTACAGCGAAAAGAGAAAATCAAATCTGTACCACTATCTGGTTTAGTCTGCCAAAACTGTAGCCTATTAAAGCTGCAATATCTTACAGTAGATATCCTACCAAGGGTTCAAACAGTACACAACAATTTTTAAATTATGCTAGGCTTTTTCTACATAAAATAGACAAAAGAAAACAGCAGTGTTAAAACTTTGTCTACTCTGAAGTCTAACATAAAAGAAAAAAAAACTACAAAAACCCCCTATAAAACTACTGTGAAGTATTTGCCACTTCAATATAGACACAATAAAAATACACCAATGGCCATTTACTGACTCCATCCAAATCTCTGTATCTCCTACCATCATCCACTTTCTTTTCTCCCATAAGCTGGTCTACTGAAATTGATGAAGTGTTTTATACAGGCAGAGCATGAATTTATTTCATTGTTAAAGCAGTGAGAACATAGAAAAGCAGAGGGAGCTTAAAATGTGCCTCTATACTTCACTTTTTTTGCAAAAGTAGCAAGCTTCTAGCACTCATAGGCACAAAGACAACTTTCTAAATGAGATTTGCTAGGTCAGTGTTTGCAGAATAAAGAAAAACAGCCTAGCTCCTCTGTTATCCAAAATAATTAACTATTCAGAACTATTCAGAGAGCAAGGAGTAACAGAAGTCACAAGAATTATGTCATCTTTGCTACAATGAGAACCTTTCTAGGCAGAAGAGAGTGCAACTGAAGCGTCACACGTCAGTCAGTAGCCTACTCATAGATTTCCCTGTCTTGAGTCCTCAGCCTAGAGCTCTGGAAACCACATAAACAGCAGGCTGTCCCTCTGGTCTTGAGCTTCGCTGTCCTTCCTCCTGGTTAACTGCAGCTCTAAGGACAACTAGAGCAGAGGAGAGAGAGAATTTCTTCTTCCACTTTGACTCATTCTCCAGGCTCCATTGGCAGCCAATACCAGAATGCAGAAATGGAAAGGGCCGGGGAGAAGGGGGGGAAAGAAAAGAAATGCAAGAAGAGTGGGATGAAAAACAGGAGCTTCCCATTTTCCACCACAAACATCTCGGGCTTATCAGTGCTGCTTGGAAATCTAACCAAGAGCACAAAAACAGAATGAAATTTTCACAAAAAGGCAACATATTTCCTTGTAAATAAAACTGGCTGGAAGAGGAAAACAGTGACCTATCTACTCTCAACTGTACAAATCAAACCAAGAGGCAACAATGACACTGGAAAGAGAAATCAAAAATATTAACTCAGTCTTAAATGGCTAGTAAAAGAAATACGAGTGATGCCATACAGTTAAACTTCTGTCTGTGCTTCAGTATGAACCATCACTGAGGAAGTGATTAAAGAGAGAAAAATGAGCAAATAATAACAGATTATATTTTCCAGTTGTGAGAAATTACCATGCAGATACATTTTTTTAAAAACTGAAATCTTGGTGGAATTCTTTCCAGGGTTGGTGTAATTTAATAAAGATATCAATAATTTGGAGAAAAAGCAACATAACTACTGTATATATGTGTAAAACCTGAATTGAAGACATGTCATGAACATTGAGGGATGTGCATCATTTGATACGCTCTGGGAACAAAGACAGTGCATTCCAATAATCAAACATAAAGTTACATATTTTAAAAGCAAATATTCATACTCTAATAACAAATATATCATTATGAAACTGTGCAGTACGTTTTTCTCTTGCCTATTCAAAAAAATCCCCAAAGTGGGTGTGGGTGGTTCTCTCACATTTAAACGAGCTTCCTTTACCCCTCCTCTGTAAGAAAAGCTCTTCCTGACCCCTATGAACGAAGCTTCCACAAAAGGGGCACAAACCTACAAACAAGATAGTACTTCTTTGAACAGATGCATGGAAGACCTGCACAGAAAAGCTGCTAAAAATTCTAATACTTCAAAATCCTAGTATGTCAAAACTCTCAATAAACACAGCTTGCACTTAGATAGGCTCAAAAAAGAATGCAAAAAAGAATGTGAAGTTACTGAAAGGGAAGTTGGGCTAGAGGCACTAAGTTGGTTTAACCACTTTAAGTTAAGGAAGAGAAACAATTCAGACTGTATTAATTGTGCTATGGAAACATACAGCATTCCTAGATGGAATGAATTATGTTTCACAACATAATTATGTTTCACAATGCAAGAACTTGAAAAGCACGAGTTTTGGAATTTCTAAAAGATGCAAGGTTACTAAGCCAAATGCACTGTTAAAAAGTTTCTGCAATCCTCAATTCAAGCACAATCATAGAATCCTAGAATCACCAGGTTGTAGCATAAGAAACTCAAAGACTTAGAAAAGAAACAAACCAGGAAAAAAAATCCAGAAGAAAAAGCAAGGCTAACATAATGAATTGGGTCAGAAAACTTTATACCCTTAGAAATCTTGGTAAAGACCAGAGGAAGAGACAATCATGAAAAATATAATACTTTATCAGAGCTGGATATGAAGAACAGTAGTAATATATATATAAGGTGTAGACTTGAGAAGGGTCCAGTCATTTGTCAATAATGTTCTATATGTAAGCTTCAGGAAAAAATTCTTAAGGTGAACAATGTATTCTATCATACATAGAAGAATTGAGATTTTTTTTCCTCCCCAGCAACAACTAAACCAAAGTACTAGAATATCAATTTAGGTATGAATCAAACCCTTAGAAACTGGACTTTCCTGGACCAGTTAGAATAGTCTTTGAAAACAGTTAGAAGTTCAAAGATCTAATCTACAGCTGGTCACCATAAATAGGTAACACCGAGGTGATTCTTCAGCAAAAGATTCTACTTGTAGACAGCTCTAACAACTATTTAGCAGAGAAAAAAACACTTAAAATAACAGATTGTAGCTTTCTCAGAGGATTTCCTGCAACGCCCTACATTTCCTACAACTAGCCCTCCAATGGGTAATCCAATTTAGACATTAGGTCTCATTGAGAAGAATAGTAAAACATAAGACCATAAGCCCATGGCTAAAGAGAAATCGCAAGAGTAAAATAGAATAGTTACAAAGAAAAATACATAAATTTAGCTGATAAACAAAGCAGGAAAAGTGGTACACTTTGAAAAAGAGCACAACAAAGAACATAGAAAATTATCAGTCCAGTGGTGCACACGTTAAGAAGCTCAAGGGAGCTATGTATCAGGGATCCAATGCTGGCAGAAATTTGCCATGCTTAGGGCTAAAAATTACATGTTGACGATCCTCAGGTTATCAGAAAATCTTGATGTTAAACACGAACATATTAGAAGAAAAGTGCTAAGCATGTAACAAATACTTTAAGAATAAATAAATAAATAAATAAATAAATAGGTAATTGCCAGGCCTGGACCACAAAGTGCAGCACCAATGGAAAAAGAACAGCAATTTGTTTCCCCAGTTTCTATCTTGGCAAAATAACTGGAATTAAGCAAAGTAGACCAAATCCATGTTGTCTGTAATGTTACAGGATTGTAGAAAAAATATTTTAAGATCTCATTGCTTTTATAAATATACTTTAAACAGCATCAGAAGTGGTCTACTTTGACTACTGACACTAATAAGTCACAGGAAAACATCCTTTTGAAGCTGTAATCTCACCTGCTGAAGTAGTTCAATAATATTAAAAAACAAACTACTCTGTTTGAAAATGATTTAGATTCACAGGTCACGTTGGCAGCCAACACACAGCATACGTATCTACACTAAATTATGGCAAGCTTTACGGAAATTATAAACTACTCTAACGGAGAAACTGCCAAACAAGGTCAGGCCCACAACAAAGTGCAAAAGCTAATTCATACAAATAGGGAGCATAAACTGTGAGTCTTCAAGAAACACAACAGACAAGGGATCAACCAACAGTATTGGAAAAGAAAAAAAAAACAATTAGTGCAGAAATCCAAAGACTCTCAAGATCTATGAGGCAGCAGGAACCAGAAATACTTGAAAACTGTCAATTTATGTATCACATTACCAGTGGAATACTCATCCTTCCCAGGGAAAAGATTGAACTTGCAAGCTGAAAGCAGCTATTATGGATGTTAGCAATTTCCAGTTCAAATCAGCAGCTGTTACCATGTAATAATGACAAACCAGTTATGGACACCTTGATCACACTGCAAGTGCCATGACAGATTCTGGACCATTTTCTTAGAAAGACTGATTTAGAAAATTGGAATGGGTGAGGTGAGGGGTTTGTTTGACTTTGGTATTCATAAAGAAAAAAATGGCCAAATAGTCCAATCAGACTCTTAGTGTCCTAGAAGAGAATGACACAGGTTCTAGATGATAAGCAACATAGTCCACAGTTATAAAGCACATCCCTGGAAAAGCCTCCCCCTCAGCACTTAAGACAGCACAAAGGTGTACAAATCTCTGCAGATGGCCTCTTTTACAAGATAACAGTTATACTGACTACCTGATTTTCAAGTTACAACAAGTATCTACTTAAATATATTTACCTTGCTACTAAGGCAAGCAGTGGCCTTGGAATGCATTATATTTTTTAACTGCATCTCAAAATCATTAGCCCAACATATTTTGCTACTTCAGATTTTTTCTGTCTTCTGCATCTGTCCTGCTATGGGAAACAAACAAAAATTCAACAAAGAAACACCACTTGCAGCCTGTTCACAGAAAGGAGACATGAAAACCTCCTCAAAATATGCTTAGGGAAGACATTTTTCAATAAGGTATCAATTGTTCAAACAGAAACCTTTGGCCTTCTCCCAGGATGTCCAAACAAAGTTCAGGACAGGTCTACAAGCAGAATTCAGAAGAGAGCATTCCCATCTCATAATGTGGGTAACAAGATAACAGTACCTTAAGCCGGCAAATCATGGAAGCAATTGCTATAGTTAATCTCCATTTTTCGATTTTCACCACACCTGAGCCAGCTGCTTTAGAAAAAAAACTTATTTTTCCTGATATAACTCTACATTGTTATTACTATGTAGTTCTGCTCTTTTGCAGAATCAAAGGAGTGGAGAAAAAAATGTATCAGCAGGAAGGCCCGGTAGTTTTCTGACAAACTTGCGCCCTACTGCAGATACACTTGTGCTTATGGATGTTTTGGAAGCAGGTTCCTATCCAGAATGACTGACCTGACAAACCAGTCCAAATTCTAAACCTTTTTCAAGAAAACTCTATTAGGAGACTAGAAGAAGAGAACATGTGCACATGTGTGCATGCATGCCTGCACATATACATACAAACCCTCTGTTCTAATTTCATTAGCACCAAAGTGACAAGGCCAAGTCTAAGCTCCTTAGACATATGCTGCCACAGTAAGTGGTTTCCCAAGATGCAGAAGTATGGTGCAGTTGAGCTAGGTTCCCAGTGATACAACTCAAACACGCTCAGTGAACCAACCATATTGCTTTAGCGCCAGTTCTCTATAACAGGGTTATTCCTGCGGCTTGATTGTTTTTAACCGTATTACACACTTTTCTGAAAAGATTTCACTGGATGGTTTAAAACTCTAAGTTATATTGACTCTTCACCCAATTCCTTTTAAATGTGACACAGCTTTGCTTTCTTCAGCCACACTTGTGTTACACGAGCAAGGCTCACTCAGGAAGCATGAGACCCAATTTTCTGTTGTATTTCTCTCTATCACCAAAGAAAGCACAGCACTTAAAAATCCTGCAGTTTCCTGCTGCATTTTAGAGACAGCATCATGACAGCACCACTCCTTTCCCCACAAAATCTGATTTGGTTTCCTGTCCACTTCAGCCCTAGCAATCCTTACCCAAAACCAGAAAAAAAAAAAAAAGATAAAAACCTTACAACATGTCCTTTACAACTCTATTGTTGGTAGTAAGCAAATTTTGCCAATGACAATTACCACACAGAGATCAATCTGTCATGTACACCTTTCCATTCCAGCCTCATGGTCATTTTCAAAGGTCTTTAACACTTCTGAAGGCAGCTAAGGTGAGGAAGCAGATGAGCGCTCAGCTATAACTAGATGATCCCTTATCCAGCCTTCAACTGGAGAGCAGCAGTAAGGAGTCTAAAGGATCTTAAGTCCTTTCTACCTAGATCACAGGGGCAGTGGTCCCGCAGTCTGGATTGCACCCTTGGCCTCATCCACAAAGGAATGGCCTGAGCCGTAAGGCTTCATTCTCACGAGACCTGCCTGGTGTTCAAGAGCCCTGCGAGTGACCCGACGGCTTTTATTTGGGAGAGTGGCGCGAAAAGGGGGAAGCACTCTTTATTTCGTGCCAACTTCTCAGATCACGGAGAAGGTCTGTGCCACCAGCAGCGGCTCCAGGGGCCGCCGCTCACCGCCGACCATTTGTGTGCGTGTCCAAGTGATTTTGCACCGTGCGGGGCCCGGGGACAGAAGGAACTTACCTAGGAAACTTCTCCTTCAGCTTCCTCAGGCTCTGCCGGGTGGGCTGCACTTGCCCCAGGAACTGGGCTATCTCATCGTACTGGGCTTTGGTCAGTTTCATGTCTCACGGCCGGCGAGAGGCAGAAGGCCGGCGGTAACGTGGGGGGAGGGGCGATCCGACACACACCGCACACCGCCTCGGGGGCGACCTTTCGCTCGCGGCCCCGCGCCGAGGCCGCCGCGCCCGCCCCCCCCCCCCGCGGTTCCGCCCCGCGGCGTGGCGGCGGTGGGGGGAGTGCGTGCGGAGCCGTGGGTGCGCGCAGCCGCCAGGCCGGAGAGGTTGCCGCTGCCTCCAGTCCCAGCCGTGAGCCCCGGGCGCCCTCGAGCCGAGAGGGGATGGGGCGAGGGGGCCCCTCGGCTTTGAAACGCGATTGCCCGCGCCTTTCCCAAAAGTCACTTCGAAACGACTCTTCCGGTTTCAGAGGAAAGCTAAGCGCCGCAGAGCGGCTGCGGGTGCTCGGGCTGCGCGTAGCTTGTAGGAGGAAACTATGAGGGTGGTGAGGCTCTGGCACAGGTTGCCCAGGGAAGCTGTGTCTGCCTCATCCCCGGAAATGTTCAGTGCCCGGCTGGATGGAACCTTGGGCAGCCTGGCCTGGTGAGAGGCTTCCCTTCCCAACACAGGAGTCTTGGAACTAGATGATCTTTAACGTCCTTTTCAACCCAAACCATTCTGTGATACTGCGATTCTTTGACAACTGTGTGAATATGTGCGTGGATGTGCACCAGCATTTGTTAAGTCTCAACCTTATGCAAATGATGTTATTAAATATAAATATCAATAACGTGCTGCGCTTTTTAAATAACTTTTATCAAATAACTTGAAAGGTATGCATGCCGTTTTGTAAATGACTTATAAGGAGAATTAACCATCTGTTTGAGAGATAAAAATATTCCCTTTAAGTTTAATCATAGGATGGTTTGGGTTGGAAGGGACCTTAAAGATCATCTAGTTCCAATCCCCCTCTGGCGGGCAGGGACATTTCCTGCTAGACCAGGCTGCTCAAGGCCCCATTCACCCTGGCCTTGAACGCCTCCAGGGATGGGGCAGCCACAGCTTCCTTGGGCAACCTGTTCCAGGGTCTCACTACCCTCATGGTGAAAAATTTCTATCTAATGTCTCACCTAAATCTTCCTTTCTCAAATTTATAGCCATTCCTCCTCATACTATCACTACATGCCTTTAAGTTCCTTCCCAGCTTTGTTGCAGGCCCCCTTCAGGCACTAGAAAGTTGCTATAAGGTGTCCTCAGAGCCTTCTCTCTCCAAGCTGAACAACCCCAACTCTCTCCAGCTGTCCTAATTGCATTCATGTAGTAAAACATATACAGGTTACTGGAGTCCTAATGTTGTGTTTCAGGCACTTGATCCATGAAAATTTCTTTAGATCTTAAGAACTTGCTTTTTTAATTTGTACCGATTTCAGGTTCTATTTAGTTGTTTTTTCTCTTAAAAGCCTTAAGGTCACATTTTAGGTATTTTTCTGCATCTTAGCCAGAAATTCTGCAAGTTTTCTTGGAGGATTACAGATCTTGAACTTCATGTAAGCTACAAGGGGGAAATAAAGACAGCGTGGCAGAGCAAACTCTTTCAAAGGACTTCCAGTTATGGCTGACATTCCTTGCAAGTAGTCTTGGCTCAGTTGGTTTCAGATAGTAATTACTGGACCTTTGGTCTGTTTTTTATTTTGTGTTAGTTGACAGCTTAACTGTGGTACCAGTAAGCGTCTCCCATTTCCTTACGAAGATGATTTCATAGTGTGATTTACAGCCAAGATCAGTTAAAATACCATTCATTATTCTCCATGGATATTAAACCCACTATGTTTTGAGAATAGTAATTGTAGTAAGATATTATGAGGAATCAATTTGCGCACAAAGTGCAAATTTTGATTTGACTTTTATGGCCTTACAGCTATCTCTTTACTACACCACCTCATTTCTTCGTAGGTAATCTTGGGTCCGTGTTGCTTTCTGTAGCAAAATTAATGAAAAGTCTGCTAGTAGTCATATATATTTTTCAATGTATTGATTGTCAATGCTAGTGTTGAAAACTACAGTAAGACTAGAATCTCATTTGCAACTAATTGGAGTGCTTGTTACAATTTTCTAATGCTTGTAATATTTCCATTTCATTCACTTTGGTGCACATGTTTCTATAAGTAATTTTCTGTCTTCTGATATATTTGTGTGATTTTTTTTTACTGTGAAATTCAGCTCTTCTTATTTGATATTTTTGTATCATAAAAAAATGTAGGCATGCTTTGACTTAACTTGGTAGCAACTGTATCAGTAACAGATCTAATAAACACCTCCACAGGATACAGTTGTTACCTCATAAACAAGAATCCTTGATTTATGATCTAATTTATATACACAGGTATTACTTTACTTTCTGAAAGCGATTGTGTTGTGAAACAAACCATGATATCTTCAGTATGTATCAAACAAACAAATGAAAAAAAGAACTATGGGTCTGTATACAACCAGTAAACATAAACTGTTTTGGCAGTTTACAAGATGATAAGTCACCATAAGTTTCTGGGCTTTTTTGCCTAGAAATATTCGTGGGATTGCTTGATACCACAACAGTGTGAAGTATATGACAGCAATGGAATGATTATACATAGCAGAATACCAATTAAAAAAGGCAGGCAGGCATTGTTTTGCTTCTGTATCTTCAGATTTGCTCCTCATAATCACAGAAGTCATTGAGGCAAATTAGTTTTTTGTATGACTAGTATAGCTAATATATCTTTCTTTAAAATCCTTGTTTGCTTGTTGAAGTAATTAAAAAAAAAAGTTGGCATTTATACAGTATTTTGAAAACACTGCTTTATATGCATGGGGCCTGATCTATGGTCAATTGAAAGTCTATCAATTTTAATGGACTTGGGCTGCTTTTATGGTTCTAAGCTGCATGTTTATGTATTTTCTGTAACAAGCTGTAAAAGGTTTTTGAAAATGATGAGTTATTTAAAAATCAATTTCTATAACTGATATGGTAACATACCCTCAGTGTTCTTATCGTGTTGCTTGACTCCCCTGTAGTTCCACATGATATAATATCTAGAGTTTAGATTTGCCTTCTTAAGCTTTCAATAGTCAGTTACAGAAACCTATATGAAAATACCTTTCTCGTTTCAAATTCAGTTATTTAAAGTTAATTTGCCCTCTTTGTCTATATGTGTTAAAATATCATTAACTACTGCATATTGCCTTTTCCCTGAGGAATTTCAGCTTCATTCACTATACAGAGAAAACCCTGTGGTTGTGTGATGAATTAAATTGTTTTCTGTAGGACCTCTGCCTCATTTGTTGCTGAATTTGGAATATGTACTGGATGAATGAAGCAGGAACTATAGAAAGAAAATTTAAGGGTAAAGATAATTTAACTGCTGCCCAGGAAATACGGATACTCTCTTTGCCTCTGTTATGGACTTTTAATGTTATCTTAGAAGTAATTTAATGGAATTTTCTTTCCATTTTTTTGTGTTTTTTGTTTTTTTTTTTTTTTTTTTTTGACACAAGACGCAATTTCTTCTATGCCAGCCATCTAATTTAATTACATAGGTGCAGTAAGCTGCTAGCTAAAGAGATCATCCCAGTCTCCTGTGGCCAGTTTCAGAGTAATACCTGCACACTTGTATTACTGCTACTGCTGATTGTGGGCATACATGGTTAGACAGATCAGCTGATCCAGCTGAAAACTAAGCATTCAAAAAATACCCCCCAAAATATTATTTTTCAGCTAAATCAACTTGCAAATCCAACTCACCCAACAGCCATATGAACCTGAGTGCCTGTACATGGGAGGAATGCATAGCCAAAGACAGCAGAGCTACCTCTTTCTGTTAACAGTAGCAGAGCCTCGGGGGATTAACCTCACAAATTAGACATCTAAATTAGGTGCCAACCGTTAGGCAATATGATTATGCTGCATATGTTCTGCTAAGAATTTACATTTGAGAGCATCATTGCACTAAATGCTAAGCACTATCAATGGAGTTGAATTTCATAGAAGTTGTATCTTGAAAATACAGTACTGAGCATGGTACTCTGAAAAATCGGGTCCTAGGTGTATTACACTGGAGAGCCCAAATCTATGAACAGTTTTGGCCTCAATCTTTCAAACTCAGTTTATTTTGTGTGCAAAAGTATATAAAAATATACACGACAGGGGAAGATGTTTTGGAAATACATTTGCTGATATAACTCTTCATGCTAGTGCTTATGCAATAAGATGCTAGGGTATTGAACTTCACTAGAGAATGTATATTGTAATTAGTAAGACTGTTTTTAGAATGTATGACATGGACAGAATACAGTGAAGAATAAGTGAGACCAAGTTTTATACTGAAAGAGTAGAAAGAAGTTATTTTCCATGTAAGTAAGGCAAAGGAGTAAAAAAGTAGAAACTAAGCACTGTTTTGTAATACAGCTAAACAGAAGGATTGAATCAATGTCATGCACTAAAATGGAGAGTGTAATTGTCAGATTTCTTTATGTTCACCATTGTAATAGTAATATTGCGGTGTATAATTATATTTAAAACAAAATGAACCCACTGAAAATGCAACTGTTCTAGTACACTTTGTGATAGATTGTGCTGTTTTCAGTATTTTATTTTACTTTTTATTTTACTTTTTATTTTAATTTTATTTTTGCTAATTAGCAAAATTTAGTAACTTTGCAATGTATTTCCCAAGCCGCCTTGTGAGGCAGCAAAGCTTTGCTGAATTGTCTCCGATGTTTTTATTAACTTGTTGGAAACATGGTATCTCAGAGTGTAGCTAAGCATCTTGTCTGTTTCTCTTTTCATACAGCCAGAAGTATTTCAAATGGGAAGGTACTTTGTTAAGGCTAAACCCAGCTTCTGTGTTGTGTTTTATTGATTTTCAAGAAAATCTCTGAAAGTGGAACAAATTCTACCTGAGCATGAATTGTGAAAGAGATGAGAGATTAGTGTTAAATCAGTGAGCTGTTGATTCATCCGGTGCCTAACAACTGGCAACAGAAAGTTAAATTTGTAAAATTGTGTGCTGTTGTGATATTTCGGGTCTTTTTTCTGCCCACCTCTTTTTACTCCCACAGGAAGAAAGTATAACAACAAAAGTTTACTTGTAAATCTTCTGGTGACTTGCCAATGCTGTTTCAGTTCAGTGGGAGCTGTGTGTGATTAGCTGACCTAAAACTTCCAGTGTAATCTGGAACTCTTAAGCATATAACCCTTTTTAGGGAATTTTGGATTATTTTAGATCAGATAAGCTTTGGGAAAGGATATTATTAGATTAAGGGTGATTTTTCTTTTCCCCCTAGTAGTGAAATTTCTATTGCCACCTTATATTTCAGGATTCATATTGCATAGCTGAGGTTTCTTTCACTGTTTGTCTTCTGAAATACTTAATGCTTTATTAACTAAGGATTCTTACTTCTCATTACATATCAAGTATTTTCAGCATTAAAGAATTTTAATAGTCTTTAAATTACTTACCACAGAATCATAGAAATGTGGAATGCAGCTAAGCTTGAGATCATGTCATCAACCAGATCAGATGTTTGATAGTGTCAAATATAACTGCACTGACTCATACTGAAATATTTCTAATTTGTTATTATAGACTTCCACAGTAAAGTTTTCATGGTCTCTATTGGTAGCATGTTCCAATATTTTGTTTCATTTGAAACTGGAAAGCTTGTTTTTGCAGATTGCAGATAAAATCACTTTCCTCAGTGTATTTTGAAAAAAGGGGAGAATGATAAATCACTGACTTTTTTACTTATTTCCAGATTACTGTAATGTTGATCTACTTCTAGTGGGTTTTGTTGTTTTGGTGGTTTTTTGGTTTTTTCTGTGTATGCAGTACTTTCTTGTAAGTATTTTTTTTTTGAAAGCTTGGGTTTTTTTTTTTTAACTCTCTACTTTGCAACATCTTTTTAAAAAGTCAATGCAAACACTACTTTAGCTGAGATATTTCATTTTGATGAGTAGAATAAAAATTCTCATATTTTGTAAGCAGGACTCTTATATACAATTTCTCAAATTAACTGCTGAAAAAAAAATCACATTATGGGTTCATATTTTGTCTTTATACACTCTTCAGTTTGTTTTGCCAGCTCATATAGAAATAGCACCATTAAGGGAAGGTGAAGTAACGTGCAGTGCAATGGATACACTGATCTGTCTCTTATAGTAGGGGATTTAGTGTGCAAATTATAAGAGAATAAGAATCCAAAATACTAATAGATGAACACTGTAGTATTTTAGATATTTTTGCATGGAAGTTTATCAAAGCATTACAGTTTCTTGAGTCTTCCATTTCTTCTAATACCTATTCACTCTTTCTAACACATGTAAAACATATTTGACATTTATAATAACAGAATGATTAGGCATGTTACTGACATCAAGGTTTAAGGGACTGGGTGACATAGCGAATTTATGTATCCACTTTAATCCACTTATCAACCTCCTCTGGGAACTGATTTTAAATCTCACTCAAGCCGTATCAATTCGGAGGGAAAAACCCTGCCTAATCCAACAGCCTGGAAACACATAAATGTATGAAATTGTCTAGGCTCTCCCTCTTATCTCCCCCACCTTTTTTTTTTAGTAAAGGAAATATTGATTTATATGATGACATTCTCTCTGAAATCAAATGGCTCCTTGTTCAGATCTGGTTTTTTTCAGTTCAAGGATCAAGAGAGGATATAATAAAAATGTGTTATTTTAGCTACTAAATAAGTGGAAGAAAAAAATTCTTCCATTAATAGTGTTGGGGTTTGGGTTTTGTTTGTTGTTTTTTATTTTTTTTATCAGCAAGGAAATATTTTGAGTGTATTTGATTTATGCAAATGTATACAGCAACACTAAAACCAGTTGTGTCAAAGATATCCAAAGGGGCAATGTAGTTTGCCTAAACTCAGGCAGTCCTGAACTAGGTCACCAGTTCCTCTGTAAAAAAAACACATATAAAGAAAAAATAATATAATAAATACTACAATAAAATAAAAACTCCTTTCTGTCATATAAACTAAATGAAACTGCCAGTTGATTAGTAAAAAGAGATGTATTGTCTGGGTTCTAAAGTGTTCTAGTGTGAATCAAAAATTATTTAATTGGAGTCAAACTGATGTAAAGAAGTTCAGAATCAGGCATTGTAAACTCATACTGCTGTAGTCAGTTACCTTTATAATGTAAGGAGTAGTAAGAGAAAAATTATTACCACGGTTTAATGTTTGACATCGACATCCAGGCACATATCTAGACAAATTCGACTCAGGAACCATGTATTTTTCATGTTCAGTCAGAATAACTTGCTGCCTACTGAGATGCCAATTTTAGATTTGAACAATGAAAACTGTACTCCTATTAGTCAAATATTTATGAGTAGAACCCAATGGGTTTAAACCTGGATGACCTTTACATAGTTGTGATATATGTATAATATCTTGGTTATCCTTACCATTGCTTTGGTCTGGAAAAAGTAAAATGAGGTTAAGTGGTCCCTAAGGCTAAGTTAAAATGTAGACTACTGCCATGTTGTGTAGCTTTAGTATACTTAGTGTCTTTCATGGCAAGTTTCATGAGACTGCTGAAAGCAATAAAATAGCCTGCTAGATGATGTCATTTAAAATAAAAATTGGTTTTGAAATTGAGTTTAGTGTTTCCATATTTAGTGTTCTAATATGGTAAACAATATGTTTGATAGTATTTCTGTTAGATATTTAAAGCTCAAGTGAGTTTAAAATATTCTAATTCACTTATACACTTGTATGTTCTTCTTTAAAGCTAGAAGGAAAGCCAGCCACTATGGTCATGTAGTCTGATTTTCTGCATAACCTATGCTGTAGGTATTTCATATTCAGTAATTGCTGCCTGAAATTCAGGCACCAATGATTGAATTAGAGGATATCTTTTAAAAATAAAATAGTCACCAAAGATCTTTAAATCTGGATTTAAAATCATCCAGAAATACAGACACTTCCTAAATTCATTGTGGCTAATCAGTTTTGCTGTCAATTGTAAGTAGCCTGATTTGAGCTTGTTTGGCTTCAGTTTTATTATTTAGTTTTGCTAAATCGTGATTTCTTGATTTTGATAGACTTTATGTTAGGTATATCAGTTTAAAGTCAGTGTTGCTTTTTAGGTCACCTCTTGAACTATTCTTTGAGAAGTTCAACAGATGAGGTTCATTAAGGATCTAAACATTAAATGCATTGCTGATGTTCTTTAAAGGCCTTTTTAAAGCATTTTCTGCTGCAGCCTGTGCTAAATCTTCCGTTCACAAGGGATCAATTGTGCATATTTGCAGAGAGGAGGAACTTCTACTATTGTAGAGCGAAAAACAGAACAAGTTTGAAATATATATTAAACAGTACCTTCATGAAAGATTTATTCTATGAGGTTTTAGAAATAAATACATAAATACATGGCGTGAATTATCATTTACACGTAGAAGGATGTTACAAAGCTGTCTGAATTTTCTGTGAAAATAAGAGGGTACCAACCTCAACAGAGTACCAACAAAAACCTCTAATGTCATTATGCACCTAATATTTTGCCCATTGTATGCCTAGTTATTATTTGCCACTTATATTTTTTTTTAAATAGCAAAATATTTGAAATGTTAAGTTTTAATAAATATCTCATCTTGTGATTTCACCACAGTGGTGCTTAAAACATTGCTTTTAGATATTTCACTAATTACATACTCATAGTATTGTCATGTTCTTTGGCAAAAGAAGGAGAAGTTATTTAACATGAGAGAGAGAATAAAATTAAAAACTAAGTCTATCAGAAGAATATCAGAAAGAATCCAAGGCAAGTACCCCCGGCAACATTTGCTGTCTGTGAAACTAAATGAGGCAAATGAAGGGATCCAAAGTTGTAGAGAGATTTGTTCAATTTTTCTAGATATATTTAGTAAAAGTACCTTACAAGATAAATCTGATACTTATTTTACATTGCTACATGGATCACAGGAGACAGAGGAATGTTAAGTATCATGAGGACCCGTGTCTTGTCTTTACTTGTTTCTGCTTGCCCTGATGATGCCACTTAGTGACCAGTAAAAGCGGTGACTAAAGGAAGTTGATCTACAGACATATTGTGATGAATTTTTATATGAATATTTACTTGTGCTTATGTGTCTTTTAGACAATTGTTTTATTAATTCAAGTGATAAGAAAGAATGTGTGAACTGTCTTTGCTATATAATTTTGAAGCTAATCTGGAAACGCATTTGCTTTTTTACAATTTCTTGAGCTGTTGTAGAGATTGGAATCTTGTGGTCCAGCTGATGATTCAGTTCCTATGATATCTCTGATTTACTAAATGTAGTTTAAAGTAATGAATTTCTCATGAAGTTCAACAGGAGGAATGCAAAGTCCTACATCTTGGGAGGTATAACCTCAGGCACCAGTTCACTCTGTGTCCAGCAGTCTTGACAGCAGCTTTCCTGGGAAGGTTTCTGAGTTCCTAGCGAGCAGCAAGCTGACTATGAGCCAGCAGTGTGTCCTCATTGACTGCATTAGGAAGAGTATTGTCTGCAGGTTGAGGGAGGTGCTATGTACTATTGAGGCCTCCATCTGGAGTAACGTTAGTAGTTCTAGCTCCCCAGTACAAAAAAAGATAGGGACTTACTGGAGCAAGTCCAAAGGAGGGCTGCAAAGATTAATAAGGCATTGGAGTATCTTTATATGACAAAAGACCGAGAATTCTGGAACTCTTCAGACTAGAGAAAAGTTGTCTCGGGGAATCTTACCAATGTATATAAATACATGATGAGGAGGAATGAAAAGGAGGGAACCAGCCTGCTCTCAGTAGTGTGCACTGAGAGGACAGGGGGTAATGGTCACATAAAATTCCATCTGAACATGAGAGGGCACTTTTTTACAATGAGTGTGATCAAGTACAGATGATCTTTAAGATCCCTTCCAACCCAAACCAGTTTATGATTCTATGAGTTTTTATAGCTTTTATCAGAAATAATAATTTGAGAACACCATCCCAAAGCTTTGGGGTGAAATTTGATTTTGTAAAATGCAACTGAAAATGTAAATAGAGTTTACATTATTTGATTATTGAGTCTTCAGAAGAATACAGTTTCAAGTGAAGATAATAGTATTATGGCAAAAGTTAAAATTCTTGGAATGATTATTTGTAAAATTCACGATTCATTTTTAAATGCTAGAGCTTCAGCACTATATTTAGCTCTTTCAGACTGCTCACTTGGGGAACTGGAGAACTGTTCCCTAGTTCTAGCACCAATTCAGGCTGATAGTTAATTGAAATATTTATTCCACTAGGTTACAGGTGTACATGATGTGTCTTTTCCATGCCACAAGGCTTTTATATGAATGTCTTTGAAAAGCCAACCCTTCCCTGAGCGATAACATTAACCATCATGCCAAAACCTTAGTTTAAGGTCTTATGGGAAAAAAATGGTGCAGAATTGAGGGCTGCCCCCTTCCTTCCCTCCCAGTTTCCATATACTGTGGTGGAACTGTACAGGTTAGTCTAATGGTATTTTTATTTCAAAATTGAAAAGAATTAGGAGGGGAAAATTACTAACACATTGGGGAAAAGAAAACCCACATTTTTTAAAAAGAAAATGCAAATCCAAAATTTTTGGCATATTTTTCTTTGGTATTTTAGGTCCATTCCAGTCATTGTACTTGACAGTGAAATGCCATAGTGAAGAACATTGGTTAAGGAAGTTTTAAGTAGTAATTATAATCTTACTGTTTATTGAAGTGAAGGACAGAACAATGAAAAGGAAACTGCTTCAAATCAATCCCTACTAATTTAAGCTATATATAGAATCACTAATCAAGGCATGATTCATACAGACCTTGGGAGAATATAATGCTGTACCTTATATGCATTTCTTTGCAAGTGGAAATGTTCTTATGTAGTATCTTCATGGCTAGCACTACCACTTTTCTGTCACTGTTATTACTTGTAGTAATGTTTTAGCAATCTTTACTGATAAACTTAGGCCCAGATCAATAATTTCACAGATAGGAAAGCAAAAAAGGGTATAGTCCTTTGAATCAGTGTTATTTTTGTTGAAGTGTTTGTAAAAACAGTATTACACTTGTCTTCTAAATAATACTGCAGAAATCTCTTGTAAATCCTTTAGCAATTTTTTTCTAATCTTTTATAAGTTGTGAAATCGTAGCTGAAAGGCAAGTTGAAAAGGAATGCACAAATAAGACATTTGTTATTGTTATATCAATGATGAAATATAACCAGCTCTGAAGTGATAACATTTTAACAAGGACTCAAGTCTTATCCAAAATGAGATCTCATCCACTTCCGTGTCTTCATTTACTGCATTCATAAGAATGAAGTTTATAACTGGGAAATGTTATCAATTAGTGCTTGTAGGACATCACAGGTATGCTACGGCCTGTTTTAGATTAATGAATTTATGGCCAAGCCATATTTTAACAGATAGGGCTATCTGTACACCAGCTTCAAAGTAGTGTATTTGTATGCTGCTTATAAAACAGAATTCACAATTACTAAGGACAGTAATGCTATACTTTATAACTTCAGCACTGTGAAATGTATATACTATTAATGTATTTTCTAGTCCATTAAGGACAAGCAGCATATTATGCTCCATTTAATGAAAGATTTACGAGTCAGTAGTGTGGACAGTTATTCCAGTACAATTTCGGGGTGTAGATGCAGCTGTCCTTTAGAGATTACGTTATTATATTGACTCTAAAACAAATTCATATTAACTACATTTTAGTGTCAAACAAGATCCAAAGGGTTAAATTTTCAATGTGACTGAAATTGATACAAAGCTACAAACCTGTTAAATAATGAGACAGCTTGGGAATGGCAAAGAGCTTTTCCGGCCTTATTGGAGATAAGGATAGATGAGGAGAAAATACATATTTTCCTACTTGCTGTCACACTTCTCAGCCATACACCAGTATAAACAAAATAAGCCATGGAAGAACTATTGGTGTACTTCCTTCTTCCCTTATAGTCTTTTGGTTTAGTCAACAGTAAAATGGGTAATTGTGCCTTTTAGTATATTTCAATGATGATTCATTCAGTAACAGCTAGTTGCTCTTCATTTTTGTGCCTTCACTGTGGAATTAATATGAACTGAAAAAAATGAGACCTGTGCCATTGTTCTATATGATTAGGTGCAGAGGCTCTTGACATAGTATTCTAACGGCCTATGGGTATTGGTCTAAAAAGCCAGTGATTGAAATGCTACCCAGTAGGGTTTTTAAACTTGGTACTTAAGCTTTCAAGTTATCTGACTTTCAGCGTACATTGTGTTAGTGATATAGCAGTATAATATTTTATTGCTACTTTTATTAATATTAATTATTTAAAAAACATATTTATAGCTGTAAGTCCTTTAGGACCTTTATCAAGTTCAGTTCTTACTGGAATTAGAAAATTTGTTTAACTTGCTTTTGAAGATTTTTTTTACCTTACTCGCAGGCAGCTCAGAAGTGTATTATGTGTTTTTCTGTCCTCGCAATGGATAATGCATTAGTACATACTAAGGTAACCTTTACCACAGTTTGTACTTGTTTTCTTGCAAATCTGTTGTAGTTCAGAGGGATAGCTAATTCTTCCAAAACCAGCAGATGTGCATCTTTTTATTATGTTTTCAAAAAGCATTGTATTATTACTATGCTATGCTTTAAAAAAAAAGAATATACCTACCTATATCTTTTAGAGATAGTTGCAAACACAACTTCACTTTTGGAATAGCTGTTAAGCTTATCCTACTGGAAGAGCACCCACAGGTCTAGTATATATTTAAGTATATTAGGTGCATTCAGGTTCATGAAATATTAGTAGAAAGAGAAAACATACTAGCACTGGTGTAACCATGGAAGATTAGCTTCCCAGAAATAGAGTGGAGAACAAGTGTTGCTGTTAATGTAAGAATCCAGTTACACATTTGTGCTGGCTATTTTTTCAGTGTTTTGTCACTAAATTTATCAGCTATGGTATTGTTCTGAAACTTACAGTGTAATGAAAGCATTTATAAATTCAGATTTAAAAATGTTTAGGGAGATTTTTTGAAAAGGAAAATAGCAGATGCAGGAGTAACATTCTTCAAGGAATGTTTCAAGGTGCTATCTTATTTAATATTTTCATTAATGACACTGGCACAAAAAAAATGTGTTAAAATCAGTATGTGTTAGAAGAAATGAGAGATAGGTTCTAGCGCAAAAGTACTTAAATGTGAACTGAAAAGTGTTTTCCCAGAAAAAGCATAGAGAGCTACTCAAAGCTGTTACTTTCTTTTCCTGCTGCATGACTCTTCACTGGCTTTCTGTGAAATCTAATCCTTGTTGTCTGATGAACTTATCCCTTTCTCAGTTTATTGTAAGTGCTTAAGTCCTCTGATGAATCATAATGTACTTTTTCTCATAGTATTTGGCTTGCTTTGTGCATGAAACTAGTCATGAAAAAACAGAAGTACACCTTGGATCTTCTTCCCATGCTTGTCCCAATCCAGAGTTCTCTATTGTGCATGAATCCCGAATCCCTCTTCAGAGAGTAATTTTTTTCTTCATTCAGGTTAAGTAAATATGTTTGGAAAAAAATTAATTAAACATTATTAATTATTCAGATTCAGAGCAACAGGAATACCAATTAAAAGCTTACTGACTATTATTAAAAAACTTTTAAAATATAGAAAATTGCTTCTTAAGTTTCTGAATTCTGAAAGTAGAATGAACCTGAAGTTTTATTATGCAATTGTTTGTATTTTAGTTGTCTCACATTTTTAGTTTGGTTGTCAGCAGACTTGACTTAAAATAAATATAGGAAGAGATTTGTAGATAGAAGTATTATCTTTTCTTAGATCACTTGGAATATGTAGAAAAGTTAGGGTTGAGGGTACACAAGCCTCTCTCCCATGTGTGAAATAGAAACAGCAGCTAAATAAAAGTTGAGAGTAGATAGCAGATATACATCAATTAAACCATCTTTATAAGAAAAGTGGAATACATCTCATGGAAGAGGCAAGATAATATGTGACCATGGGGCAGGGTACAGGAGAGAAAACCAAAGATACTTACATCTAAGGAAAAAAGACCTTGTTTGTGGCATGTGAAACACAGGTTAGATGGGAAAGAAGGAAGGGAGATTAAAATGTACTATAAAAACACTCTCTTACATCCATGAATTTTGGCATCCAGTAGAGTTAGAAGTTTTTCTTACCAAAATTTCAGAGATAATTGTAGATTTTACCTGAGACACAGATATCTTCAAAGTGGCATCTTCTAGAATTGCTTGTAAGTGATTGATGATTTTCTCTTTAAGTACCAAGTACAGTGTTATGCAACAGCTGTAATTCTCTCTGTGGTGCTCAGGTGCCTATTTCAAATAAACATGATCTTTTTATAGAACTGTACCTTTTGACCAAAAGTCTTTTTTGAGTAGTTGATGTTTCTTCAGATGATATCAAGATATATGAGATTTTTCTTCAGATCTAATGGGATAGCATCTGAGGATGCCTGATTTGTGTGTATTTGTTTCAGATGTTTGCTGGTCTCTGGAGTTAAGTGTTTTAGTCTGTGATTTTTTCTGCATTTTAGTTTGTAAATTGCCATCTTTGATGTTGACCTTAATACCTAGGAAAGGATCATAGTATAGGAGCATTTTAGAGGCAGTTTAACAAAAGAGTCATGATTATTTAATTTATGATTGCAGTAAGTGAGGAAGTCCAGTTTTCTGGTCATGGTGATGAGGATGTTATTCATATGTCTTATGACATATGGGCCTGGTGGTACATATCTAATAGTGAGTAGCTGTTCTGTTTTTTTAGCTTTGAAAGCTGTTGCTTCTGTTTAAGACATGAAGGGTTTGTGTTCCTGAAAGTTTACCTAGCATGTTCAACAATGCCAGCTGTACTAATCCTGCTTCTGTCATTAGACCATCTTGGTTACAACATAGCGCTTTGGGAGAAATAAAAGCTTTTTGCCTTTCAAGCCTCTTTTTTCTTAGTTTATCTGCACTCAAACTGACCTTTGCTAGCTCTGTTTCTAATTCTCCACATATACTCATTTTTTAGTAGGGGATATATGTTGTAAGTAACCAAGGTCAAATTTCTGAGCCCTTGTATGTTAACCCAATGATTTCTAGACCCCTTTAATCCTACATCAGCAGCTGTAGTAATAAGGGTCAAGAGGCTGCTAGGGATTGAGGTCATTAGCTTTTGGGTTGTATTTATTCACTTTGTTGGTGTTTTTAAACTGATTGCTCTTAATGGATATTATCCATTCAGTTGTATAGTATTAGAACAGCATTTGACCTTAGCAGCAGCATGAATATTTGATTTTTAAGTTTATTTTACTTTGACTCTAAACAGGATGCTGCTTTTTAGATATGGAAATAAATAGTCTTTCTTTTCATCATGCTATGTAACATTAGGTTGACTACCTCAACATTACTATGTATAAAGTCAGATCCCATTAAAGGAATGGAAAAACTCTACAGGTTTCAATGAACTTAAAAAGGGAGGGTATTGATATTAATGATGTTATGATGGTAAAGGACTTGGATCCTTACTATTTGCAACAAGTAAACCATTTAATGTTACTGCATAAACCGCACCCTTATCATTGCTTTAGCATATGTTTATGTTATAGTAATCTTTGTTTGATAGAACTATTAGAGTGCAGTCTGAATCTTTGGGTCAGTTACTATTTCATAAATGAAGCAAAACAGTGAATGCACATTATTACAGAAAAACAGAAAATAGATGTCTGACAGTTTGAGTCTTTAGCTGCTCTTTAGCTTTAGGCATAGCTAAGCTTTTAGATTGTTTTCTGCTCAGATTTCTATTACTACTACCCAAGGAAAGGTAAGGACAGTAGGCAGAACATAACCTGAAAGCTGACAAATTTGTGCCTTTATGAGTTTAAGCAGAAACGGCATATTACATGGTAGACCCCTCACTGACGATGTCATGCTTTTAGCACTTTCTTCTGTTGTAGTTAAAATAGTTCAGTTTATGCTTTAAATTTTGAAATGTTGTCAGCTGCTTCTGGTGAGAAACAATTTCTGCACAGTGAGGAGGAAAGAGTTTATTCTATTTGGTGCTGCTTTAAGTGATGTGGGTGCTTGCTCACTAGGTATTGTATTGAGATCAGCTAACTCATTTCATTAAAAAGTCCTAGTTATATTTGGTTAGCACTGAGTTGTTGTGGATCTGTACCAGAAATGCAGAAGAGAAAGGCTTTCTATCCTACTAACAATTTCCTGAGCCTTCCATTCTCCTATATTAAGAGGGTTTTTTATAGAGTGGAAAAATGCCCCATCATAAAGCTGTAAGGTTAAAACTGCAGCCCTTCTTCCTTCCACAACACTCCTTAAACTATGGATCTTGTTTGCTATGGGAAGTGAACTGCAGGAGGAAGCCAGATGGCAGCTGTATTGAGCTGCTGGCTTTGTTGTGCAGGATGGGTGCCCCTCCTCCCCTTTCCAAAGCAAATGTTGACTCATGAATGAGGGGTTTATATATCTGAATAAGGTATGATTTTTTTAATGTCTGCTTTTTTCATACTTTGGAAAAAAAACCTGATCCTGTGTTCATTATAAGAAACAGTTTGAGACATGTATGTGACAAAGTTTTATAATTTTAAGGTGAACTTTCTAAAATGGTGCACATAGCCATTGTTTTTTTTTATTACTCTCAGTTAAACTGCCTAAAGTGCTCTGCCAGCACAGCATGTTCTTCGTATAACATATTCCAAAGAGAAAATTTGTTTTGTATTTTATTTTAAGATAAAATATAAATATTTTGTCAGTAAAAGACTAAAACTCCAGAAATTACTAAAATATTTTTAAATTAACAAATTGCTAGCCAGAATACTTTTACATGAGGAATATACATTTGATGGAAATGCTTTATTTCATAAAATCTACACCAAAACTTTGAGTGTTTCATGGTGTTTAAAAACATTTATTGAAATTCTACAATACTTAAAGGTCAATTCTCAAGACTGATATTTTTTGTTATTGCCTTTATTCATAAAACAAAGTTATGTGCAAGTTCATATACTTCTAAACTGTTGGCAGAAATTTTTCATTACCATTGTAATGAGAAAACCTAAGAGTTTTTAAACTTCCAAGTGTGCCGAACAGAATCTTCAGGTAGAACTACACATGTACATATATACAGTTTGTAAGATAATTAAGTAGAATGTTGTTTCTCTCACTGATCACTAAGGTCAGCTTATGTAAATCCAGGACAGTGAATAGTTGTAATGAGAAGAGCTCACCATAAGTACTATTTTCTAAATAGCCAATGCTGAATTCTCTCTGGCATAGTTGTCAACAGCATGTTCCAGGCTCTGTCTTTTGCCATAAAGTACATTCTAACGCAATGGAAATAGCATAGGAAAGTAAGAATTAGGAAATTATGTTATTAACAAGCTGCACTTTTAACCACCATGGGGGATTTATTTAGGCTGCCTAGTGTGCAGAATGTGTTTTTTAATGTAAATAGCTACTAAGACAAAATTCAGATCCTGAGACGAATGTCAGAAATGAACCTTAACAAACTGTTTTAAAGAATACTTTAAGAAATAATATAGATTTCCCTGCTCATTTCCACTTTTCTTTCTTGCTTTCTGATGACAGTTTCTGTCTTTTATAATGCAGATATAAGATAAGAGAAAATGAGGAAATAACTGTAGCACAGGTGGAAACAGTTAAAAGAACTGGGTTGGAATGTTAAAGCTAATATTCCTCCATCTCAACATACGACATTAAAAAGTAGTTTGGGGTGCCTGGCATCTTCACAACTAGCAATATAAGAAAATATCATCAGTATTCAGGATCATTCAGAATTGATGTGCGTATGGCTTATATAAAAAAATAAATAAATAAATAAATATGCATTCAACTTCTTTGTGCATATTACAGATGCATAATAGGCAGACATATATGTTGAAATCTATGTTTCACATCAAACCCCTACAGTATGCTTCATGAGGGAGACAAGACCCATGTGTTTTGCAGAAGCTTTTAAAGCTGTTTCATTTATTTTATTAGCCTTTAATGAATGTAATTAGAACCCAAGTAATTAAATGCAATTGTGCTCAGTATGTTCCTGTTGTAAATTGCCCTAAACAATGTGCATGGTGTGAACAAATTTGTGGGATTAATAGAGGATAGATAATGTTTTTGGATAGTATTTCACACTAAACGGCCGCAGAGAGAAACAAAGAAGCTGGCGCAGTGTCATTAATCTTAGTCAACTGGCAGTTCTGGTGCAATTTGCATGACTTAGGCAGTGACACAAGATGGGGCTAGCTTGGGATGGGTGTTAGATCACTAGGATACATATGTATTTTTATTTCTCTTTAGTACTCTGATTTATAAGTAGAAATTCGAAGAAACGGATTCATTCTGTTTTCATCTTTGCTTTTATCTTAGATTAATAGAATTACTGGCAGTATATTGTATGTGTTCCTTTTTTATAGTTAGCATATTGGTTTATGGATATTAAAAAACATCTGTGCATCTTTGTCATCAGAGAAGAAAGGCAGATGTGCTGTGATTGGATAGTGTGTTGCTAGAGGAATAGATTTTCTTTCTTCAGTCTGTTGGATGTGTCTTATTTCTTGGCTTAAAAAAATCAGGATACAATAAGATACTTCCAAATTAGTTTCTGAAAAACCTTATAGTAGTCATAGTTAGAATATGCATTTTTATTCTACATTCCTTTTGTCCATGCTTTTCTCTAAAAGTCATTGAATGCATGTAATCTGATTGAGCAGAAGTATAACTCCACAACTGTAAAATTCTTATATTTTAGAAGAGTAATAAATTCTCACAAAACAGTAATGACCGCTGTAGTTAATTTTCCCAAGAATTAGTCTACACAGAAATATTCCATTAGTTTGCAGTATAAGAAGACTGAGCCAAAATTAGTTGAGTCTTGTTAGATGAGTGTTTCTGTCACCAGCCCTAACATTGGTTTCAAAATAGTTGCCATTGAAAGATAAGCTTTCTATATGTATCGAATTCTATATACAACAAAATCTTCCTAGAAACATATTTAGTTGTATATCATCCACCAACATATTTATTATGTTGACATATTTAATATTTATTTAAAAAAAAACTATGCCAAAAATTTATGTGCAGGATTTATTCATGTACTATCTCTGGAAGTCATTTTTCTGTTGAATGTGTTGCTTATGCACACCTGACTGTGTGGTTATTCTGTGTTACCATTGTGATAACTTAGTTGTCTAGTAACATGAAATTATAAGTAAACTAGGGATCTTAAGAAACCCTTGAGGTATTGCTGTCTTGACAGATAAATAGGAAAGGATTCCTGCATGGCAGTACTGGTGGATCTTTTATATATAATTTTTCAACACAGTCTAGAGACATTGCATTTTTAGACTCTTTAGCCAAGTAGTTGCCTGTTGTGCACATCCTGTGAGCTATGTTTCTTCTGTTTCTAAAAATATATATTTAATTAAAGCATTTTCATCATTTTAAAAAACGACGTAGTTAAATAATAAAAAGAAGGACTGTAAAATACAAATTGCATGGGCAATTTTGAGTACTCCTGAACAGGTTGATAGTGATAAAATGTTTATGTCACTGTTTACAAAACAATATTGTAATCATACTTTTAATGCTGTAAGATAACAATCTTACTACAGCACTGAATAAGCACCGAAGAATGTTTAGCTGCTTGCTATGTTGAAATACGAAGTGCAACTGGAAGCATTGTGGAATTGATGGAAGACAAAAAGGTATCTTGCACTTGAATGTGAAAATAGTACAATTTTTACATAAAGCTTTATATGGTAAATATAACACCAGACACAGGCAAAGAAAAATTTCTGGCATTCAGTTAGTCCACCTAAATCTTAAGCTGATTTGTCTTGCCTCCTGAACTGTGAGTGAACACTGCATTAGTGAATGAGTTTGAATTAAACATATTACTAATTTTACTTTTGAGGAAGAAGAGCGGTAGCTGGCTATCAGAGGGTTATGATGACATGAAAAACAATTTGCTTGTAGTAATTTTGCAAAATATAAAGTGCTTAAGATTTAGAATATGTTCTGCTGTGGAATTTAGAAAGGAATAAAGTCATGTTAGGACAGTAGAATAAAATACATGGAAACTGTCTGGATGACCAGACTCAAGGAATTGTGCCGAATGGAGCTAAATACAGGTGGCAGCTGGTCACAAATGGTGTTCCCCAGGGCTTGGTGTTGTGACTAGTTCTCTTTAATATCTTTATCAGTGATCTGCACAGTGGATTGAGTACTCCCTCAATAAATTTGAAGACAACACTAAATTGGGCAGGAGTGGTGATCTGCTTGAGGGTGGAAAGGCTCTACAGAAGGATCTGCACGGGCTGGATTGATAGGGCGAGGCCAATTGCATGAGATACAACAAGGCTAAATGTTAGGTCCTGCACTTGGGTCTCAACACCACCGTGGAACACTGCAGGCCTAGAGAAGAGTGACTGGTAGAAAAGGACCTGGGAATGTTGTTTGATAGCTGGATGAATATGATGCAACAGTGTGGCCCAAGTGGCCAAGAAGGCCAATGACATCTTGTCTTGTATCAGAAATACTGTAGACAGTGGGACTGGGGAAGTGATTATCTTCCTGTATTCAGCACTGGTGAGGTTGCACCTTGAATATTATGCTCAGTTTTGGGCCACTCACTACAAGAAAGACATTGAGCTGCTGCAGTGTGTGCAGAGAAGGGCAATGAAGCTGGTGAAGGGTCTAGAGAACAAGTCTTATGCAGAAAGGTTGAAGGAACTGGGGCTACTTAGTCTGGAGAAAAGAAGGTGCAGGGGATACCTGATCACTCTTTACAACTACCTGAAAGGAGGTTGTAGCAAGGAGGGTGTTGGTCTCTTCTCCCTTGTAGTGAGTGAAATGACCTAAATTTATGCCAAGCGAGACTAGATATTAGGAAAAAATACTTCAGTGAATGAGCTGTCAAACATTAGAACAGGCTGCCCAGGGACGTGGTGGAGTCACCATCCCTGGAGATATTTAAAAGACATGTAGATGTGGCACTTAAGGGAACCTAGCAGTATTAGTTTTGTGGTTGGATTTGATGATCTTAAAGGTATTTTCTAACTTGAATGATATTATGATTCTGTGAAATATACCTCTGCATATTTAATGTAGCCTGGGTGACTTAAATTTTGATGCTTCCTGACTCCCAGATAGTTACTTCAATACAGTCTTGGTACTCTCTCCTTAAGAAGACTGAATTTAGAAGTCCTGAGTATTTCAAGTAGTTTTCCTTGTTATCTTTTCATTTTAAAAGTACAATTAGATTTGTAGTTCAGAATCTCCAGTCTGTAGAATGTTAGTCCAGCATAACTTTACTCTACTCCAAGAATTATACCCCTTAGGTTGCAGTGAAGCAGAGAATGTATTCCTTTTCTATACAGGAGTGTGTAATTTTTTTCAATTTATGTGATGCATAGTTATGATTATCAAGTAATTTTCAATATCAAAAAGCGCTATTGCACTTTAGCCTGCATACTTGTAAATATGATTTTATCTTTTCAGTAATGCAAGTTTTGATCATATGCACATAGGATTAGCTACTGCAGAGAGTTCTGCTCACACTGACAAGTCCTGAAGTGAGAGTCTCACCATACTAGAAAACATTCTTGGCGTTGTATCTTAGCCAAAATATCTTTTGAAGGTAATAATTCAAACCAGAGGAGTATGTTAATCCAAATATTAATTAATACTTAAGAAGGCTTCTACCAGCATCCATACAACTGAAGCAATATGGATTTACCTTTTTGGTTTGTCTCAGCAATTTCATGTTATTCTTCTCCATGGTAAAAAGCAGTATTGTTATTTCTTTGATGACCAGTCTAATGTGTAAAACAGCAAAAGTAATTAATTAACGATTCATAGAAGTGGTTGACTCCTATTAATATACTATTGACCCACGCACCACTGTTCAACATTTAAAGACCAGGGACCATAATATTTATTATGAGGTCAGGCATATTGATATAGCATTAAAATGAGTTACATTTAGTACACTGCATAGCAATTATTTGGATGCAAAAAGTATCACTGTTGCATAGCTTTTAAATGGCAGAATAGTTACATGATGCAGAATTGATTTCACAACTATGAGAGAATGGAGAGAAAAGTATTTTCTGGCATTGTTGCACAAATGTTAAGGCACATTGGTCTCCTTACCTGAACCAGTGAATCCTGTAGGAGGCAGTTTCCCTTTTCTACTCTTCAAATTATTATCTTAGTTTCATTAACATAAAGTTTGGAGAACTTCATTCTTCTGATACATTAGACCAGATTGCTATAAGCTGTAGGCTTGTAGAAGAATAATGAAATTTCCTGAGATTGTTTTCTGTTGTATTTGATTACAATGAAAATTTCACACTTCTTTCTCTTTATGTGGCCCCTTTCTTGTTCTGTATGTATTAAATGTCTGGTTTTCCATTAAATGGAATTTTTTTTGAGAATAAGTGGGTGTGAGGAAACAGACAAGTATATCTGGGCTGTCTGTTTACTATCAACGAAGCTATATTTGGACTTTAGTTTAGAATTTAGGTATGAAAGCAAAATAGAACTGAAACTTGACTTTACTTTGCTGTTACTTAATGGGATTAATTTTTTCTTTTGGAAATCCTGTTGCTTTGGACTGCATCCATATTTCAGTTATCCAACTGAAAAAGAAGCCTGTCCATTTCTTATTCTGAGCAAAACCATAAGGATAGATCCTGAGTAAAATGTGATCAAATTGGAATACCGTTGAAAAGTTGGGTTAATTTTTAGCATTTCTAGGTATGTTATGTTAAAATGATATATGCAAGTGTCTGATCTTGAATTAATTTTATTCTAAAACCTAGAAATATTTTTTAGGTATGAATTAAGAGAAGGAAAAATGTATACCTTAAGGAAATCAAACCTCCCAATTTCTTTTTTTAAAGATCCTTAGAACTTACATGTGCAAGGCAATTCATAGATCACCCTTAATCATGTGGTTAATTCTGTCACAGTTTGAGGTAAATGAAAGAGATAATTCCTTATTACACATGAAGAAGCTGAGACCACTGGTAAGATCTTTCTGGATTCCTCACTGATTCAGATGTCCCAGTACTGCTATGGTTTTTTCCTGCTGCGAGCTCTAAACTCAGTGCTCATATGTCCAGTTTTTCCTGATAAAGAATTTTGTAGCTCTTCCCAGGCATTTATATTTCACTGCCTTTTAGGTGATATGAAAGCTTTTGCAAGGAGTGCTTGCAACTTACTAAATGTGCAATAAATAGACCATCTAGGAAAACTGCAATTTCTTTTTGATACTTAGTGAGAACACTTTGTATCTGTTTTTTGTTTTGCTTTTTTTTTTTATTGAACAAGATAATGATTGATATTGTTTATAATATTGTTGTGGGGGCTAATTTTGTTGTTGGTCTAAGTGGGGATTCTTTTGACATAATTTTGTATTCTAATTGAATTAGTTCAGTACCTTGACAGCTGAAGTTGCTAGCACTCTTTCATTAACTCCTTGTCAAAATTTATTTTAAGACATTAACTTACGTGTTGGATGTTATTTCTCATTATTTAAATGTAGGTTTAGATTTTAGTCTATTATTAGTCTTAATATTAAAGGCCATATACTAGGTAGTATTAATAATCTTATTGTTTGATGTTATTTCTTGTTATTAAAGTGAAGCATACCTGCATAACTTAATGTAAATGTGAAAAGAGATGTCCTCGCTGAATAGTTAAAAACAGCTTGACTTGTTCCACAATGACCTAAAACAGGTGAATTGATGGCTACTGCAAGTATTGCTTCCTTCTCTCATCTTCAAATAATTGGCTTGATAAGAATGGAAATGCAATAGATTACACAGTGGTTTTCAACTACATTGTTATTCCAAGTGCTCCTGCACCTTGCATGAAGGACAAATGAATTAAATAATACGAAGCAATATTTGCTTATTGTTTATAGTGGACTGTTTGTTCTGCCAACATGATATTTAGATGTCTACTTGCATGTGCACACATACACAGAGTGAGAAACAAGAAGTATATGCTACTGTGCTGAACTGGGCTGTAGTGAAAGTTGTACTTCTGTAGCAAGCAAATTAAGAAAAGTTTGAGGCAGCATCCAATACCAATTTAAAACAGCTTCTGGTTTTATTTGTCATCCTTCAACAAATAAATTAGATTACTTGGATGCATGAATGTTCAAAGAACACTCACATTTTTGTGAACAACTATCTTTTTTATATCATGCAGGTTCAAAACATTGAAGATGTTTTAATATGCTTAGGCTGCAAAACACTGATAGATTTCATTAAAAAATACGTTGTTTTAGTGGGACAAAACTCACTGGTTTTTTTAGATTAATGAGACTCTTTAAAGTAACTTGACAGGGAAATCACCATAGTTAAATGTTAACTGTGTTTACTTTTTATCATAAAATACAGACCTTTCCCTTTCTGTTGATCTGCTACAGTACTAAAATTGAAAATAAAACTTGCATGCTCAGCACATGATTTGAACTCTGTCAAGCTTCTTTCTCTGTGCTAGTAGATGGCAAGACACAACCACTAGTACCTACCCTTAGCAAGTTTGCAGATGACACAAAGCTGTGTGCAAGTGTTGATCTGCTGGAGGGTAGGGAGCCTCTGCAAAGGGACCTAAACAGGCTGGACTGCTGGGCAGTGTCCAATGGCATGAGGTTTAACACGGCCAAATGCCGGGTCCTGCACTTGGGGCACAACAACCCTATGCAGAACTACAGACAGGGAGAAACCTGGCTGGAAAACTGCCAGGAGGAGAGGGACCTGGGGGTGTTGGTCGACAGCCGACTGAAGATGAGCCAGCAGTGTGCCCAGGTGGCCAAGAAGGCCAATGGCATCCTGGCTTGTATCAGAAATGGTGTGACCAGCAGGTCCAGGGAGGTGATTCTCCCTCTGTACTCAGCACTGGTGAGGCTACTCCTTGAATACTCTGTCCAGTTCTGGGCCCCTCACCACAAGAAGGATGTTGAGGCTCTGGAGCAAGTCCAGAGAAGAGCCACGAGGCGGGTGAAGGGGCTGGAGAACAGAACCTATGAGGAGTGGCTGAGAGAGCTGGGGTTGTTTAGCCTGGAGAGGAGGAGGCTGAGAGGAGACCTCATTACTCTCTACAAGTATCTGAAAGGAGGTTGTAGAGAGGAGGGAGCTTCCCTCTTCTCCCAAGTGACAGGGGAGAGGACAAGAGGTAACATCCTCAAGCTCCGCCAGGGGAGATTTAGGCTAGAGATTAGTAGGAAGTTTTTCACAGAAATGGTCATTGGGCATTGGAATAGGCTGCCCAGGGAGGTGGTTGAGTCACCTTCCCTGGAGGTGTTTAAGGCACAGGTGGATGAGGTCTTGAGGGACTTGGTTTAGTGTTAGATAGGAACGGTTGGACTTAATGATCCAATGGGTCACTTCCAACTTGGTTGTTCTATGATTCTATGAATTCATAAAATCTGTTGAGGGGAAGAAAAGCCTGCTACTATAAGCTGTAGTATGTTATTCAACATATTTGATAGTACATAAATAAGTGGTACATATCCCATGTAATATTTATATATATCATTTATTCGAACTATTTAGCTTAGCAATCTAATAAAAAGCAAAAGTCCATATACTTTGCCATATTTATTAAATACTTGACTCGTAGTATGTACTTATTTTCAAAGTGGAATTCTTTTCTTTTATAAAAAATTCCCACTTCAATTAAAAAATATCTCTGTATTCTCTACTATGAGGAAGAATTGGACAAGAAAATGAGTGAATGTCAAAAGATGCAGAGTCTATCGTCTCTGTAAGTTTTGCCTACCTCCATTTACACTTTTTGTTATACTCAGAGATGAGTAGAATAATAGGAATGGACCTACTTTTTACTTTCTTGGGCTTTTTGTTGTTGTTTTTTTGTTTCTTTCTCTTGAACTAAATGTGTTTTTGTAAAACAAACAAACCAACTGGAATAGAAATGAGATGCAGCAGAAACTTTTTCTGAGGCATATCCACTGTAATGTTATCTATAACAGATGCATTATTTTAGGCCCAGGGCAGAATTTGCTACCAAATTGACAAAGGTTTTCAAAGAGTTATCTATTGGCCAGGTTTTATGTTTTCTTGCTGTCGGTTTAAATCTGGGTCTTGAAACTGTGTCGCCCATCTCTCAAGTGTAAGAAACTGAACTTCTCAGCTAGTGATGGGAGTAGGAGTGGAGTGGGGTGGGTGGTAGCTTTTTTTCTTCTCTGTGAACTATTCAACTTTTAACTAGTGCATTAGATTAAAGGGTTCAGTAGTGAGATGTTCACCTGAGGTGACAGAAACCTAACTTTCAAGTTTCTGGCTAGATACTGTTGTTACCTGTTTGCCAGTGGTAATTCCTGTTCCCTGAAGTGGCAGCTTTCAAGTCTTGTGTCCAACTGTGTGCAATTTTGAAATGTCTTACCACTACTAGTACTAATGTAGTATTTGAGTAGCTTTGAGTACATTTGAGTAGCTGCTGTGTTATACACTGTAGGATAGCTTAAGCATGGAGAGCTTGAGAAAGTTGCTCATGATAAACAATTACTTAGTGTTAGGTCATCTATTTAAGATATTGCAAAAGAGTGACCCAAACTTGCACTTGGTCTTATAAGTGTTATAAATTTCTGCATTAAAACTTTACAGACTGACTTCAGTTAATACCTTCGACAGCTATGCTGAGGTTAGGTTTGTTTTAAGCCAGTGGCTCATTGCAAAACTATGACCGGAATAGAGAACTTTCTATTTTACCTGCTTACTTTGATGCTCTTTTAAGAAATTATGTGGTATCACTGCCATAGGTAGATTTTTTTACTATAGTTTCTATGATAATTTTACCATGATATCAGTTTTAGCCCACTAACAAACTAAGTTCAAATTTTTACCTATTTTGAGAAATAAAACAGGAGTACAATAGTTACAATTTTTCAGAAGTATTGTCTGACTGTGCTACTTAATTTCATGGCTCCCTAGAACAAAAGTCTTCTTTTATTTCTAGGCTCACAACTGTTTTTCATCTACTTCTAGCAGCACTTTTTTCCGCAAATTCAATGCGGAAGTACAGTGCTCTACAGCACATTGATCCAGAATAGTACTCTTGCTGCTTTGCCATATTTGTCTCAAGTTAAAAGTTTTGAACTCCCCTTTAATGTTAAGATATGTATATGGATCTACTCTTTCCAACCTTTGCCACTCTTGCTCAGGGGGGTTAGAAACACAGATTACGCCTGGTGAAGAATAGTGGTTCTCCAACTCTCATTTTCAGAGCTGCAGAGACAAATAACCTTTATGATTTCTTGTAGCACCTTTTCTGGATCTTATTGGTGTAGAAAACAATATATATTGCTGTAGAAAATAATGCCCAATGGTGTTTATAAAAATCTTTCCATTGATCTTGGCATATAGCAGAAGCAGTCCCCAATGAGAGAGCACTTACAACTGTGACTCTACATATGCAGTAGGAAATGTCAGCATGGAAATCCATAATAAAAGATGTGAACTGAAGACTTTGGGAATTTCTGCCATAAGATCTATCAACTACTTTCCAAACCATGTAGCGGAGAGCTGTTTATGTTTGTTGCTACTTTTTAATTCCTGTTGGCAGTGAACATGCAGACTATGAAATGAGTTAGGCTTGATTTACATAAATCAGAATGTTGTCAGCTTCTTCCTTTTAGATGTATGTGTTGCATTAAAATCCAAACTGATGACCTCATTGTAACACAAATAAATAGTGTTGGTAAGTGTTATTATGAATTTATTCTATTACTGAACATATAGATGAAAATTTAAAGTTAAAATTTGTGATATTCGCTCTTACATGTACTATATTTCATTATCATATTTTTCCATTATGAAAAAGTTTTGATGTCTGGGTTTTATGCTGCTTTACCTCATTCACTAAATTATCTTTGGTTTAAAGTAACATTTCTGTATTGGTATACCTCATTGTATTAATAATACTAATATATTTTTGAGGCTCTCTAGATGTCCACTATGATGGAACAGGAAAGAGAAGAAAAGTTTTGATCTCTTAATTCAATCGTCATTTCTTTGTGTCATCAAGGAATAAGGAGGGCAGACGTATCATAGGAAACATGAAGGAAAATAGAGGGAATATTGTAATTATAATCAGGAAAGTTCTGGATAACTTTATGACTGCAAAGAATGTCTGTACTTATTCAGAGTATGCTAGGATTACCTAGCTGATTAGATATGTTCGTCCATACTCTGTGCACAAATGATTTCATGATTTGACTTTCTGGTTTACAGTACACATTTCTGAAAGAAACATAAACTCTATTTTCTTTATATATATATATATATATATATATTTCAAAATGAATAGATTTCCAAAAAGTGCACAATTGTCTTTGAAATCTTAAATTTTTTACAGGTGATGATTTGGGTTTGTCTGTTAGAGATTTGGTTATCAAAATAGCAAAATGATTATTTTTGTTACCACCAGTATATGCCATTTCCCAAACTGAATATTTGTAGTTGCCATTACAAAAGCACTGCCATTTCACTTTTCTGTATTCAGACACTTGAATGTTGAGCTACTAGAAGACAGATTTCCTTGTTTAATTCTGGTTTTAGTGTTCTCGTCGGTGGATACTATCAGCTACGTGAAATCATTTCACTTTCAAAAGAAATTACCTAGCTCTGGACTTCTAAGGTATTTTTTATTTTCACCTTTATAAATGTGCCCATTCCAAATTCTTCCTCTTCTTGCTTTTAAAATAATGAAAATACTAACAAGACTATGCTTATAATTATAAGTAATTTTTAAATAACCTTAGAAGATTGTTTCTAGAAATCAAAACATCTTTATGATCCCATTACTAAGGAAAAAAAAAGACAAGTGACTGGGATCCTGTACAATTTACTGTAGTATACATTAATTAACTTCTATTAAAAAATGACAAAGACCTTTCTGAAAGGGAATCTTGCACTCTTTCCACAGAAATGATGGCAGACACCCTACTCTTTGCTGATTTCTTGACATTTCTAATTACCTGTATTCATTTGAAATAGTTTCCTTTGTTATAAGTTATTGGCATGATTTACGGAGAACAAGAGGAAAATGGAAAACATTTTAGCAAGTTAAGAAAAAAAATCAACAGTATCATTGTTTGCAGCTTTTTTTGAAACTACCTACATGAGTCATTTGAGGGACATGAAGGTAAATGAAAGGTTATACTTTGCCCTGCACGTTGTTGCTGGTATTTGTAATGTCAATAATTGTAGAAGGTTGTCAGGAAACTGGAGAGATAAAGGTCAATAGCAATGACAAATATATCATTGTATGTGTTTGAATATGCAATATCAGCCTAATCTCATGGAGGAGGTTTTCACACTCTGGAAATATCATTCAGGTGCAGTATCAGAACTATTCTTTGTTTTATGTGTACTTAGAATTAAATGGAAAATTGGTAGATTTAAGTTTTAGCATATTTATACATTTTTCTTTATTACAGAGAAAAAAGTTTTCATCTCAAGAAGATATTGTACATGAAATAAAACACTAATGAAGATTTTAAAATAAGAAAAAAAGAGTATCCTAGGTCCTTAATTTGTTACAGGACATTGAATATTAATTTTTACTTAACATTTGATATTGCCAAATTTTTCAAAATATTGTTGCATAGCATGTCTTTCTGATAATTATGTTTAATCCATCTGTCTTTCATATACTAAGACAGACAACAGCATCACTTATTCAAAGTGCCACATACAATGACAGACCTTTGTTTTTCACAAATTGTATCAAGATTTCAGAGCTCAGTTAAGAGCAACTACAGCTTACAGTTAGATGAATGTGTGAAGAAATAATACTTTTGAGAGATATTTCTTATAGTTCACACATAAAATCACAGGATTCTAATTTAGTACAAATGGGGATCTTGATTTAGGAAAAGCTAAATTTGACCTATAGGAGAATAGCAAATCACAAAACATTAATATTGTTATGTGGTTTTCTGTGACTATGCAAGCATGGAAAAATAAGAGATGAAGAACAAGGAAAGAAATTGCACCAGAGAGCTATGTGACATTGAAAGTAAAACAAGCAATAGTTCTTTAAGAGTCATGAGGTAGAAAGTTAGGAGAGGGATATAACGGTGTGAGGATGAGTTTTGAGAATTGCAGGAAGTACTGCAGCAAAATAAAGTCTTGTTTGAAATACATTTAGAAGAAGTACTGTTTCTGGGTAGAGCATTTGAAAAGGTGATTGTGGGAAGCTAAAGAAAGAGAGAGCAAAAATCATCTACTGCTTAAAGACATCCAGTCCTATATAATGAAAAAAAAGAATCTGAGAACACACAGTAAAGGTCCTGTGTTGTTATACCAGGATTCAAACATCAGCCTATTTGAACATCTGTGAATCTCTTTTTTAAAAGAAACCAGATATAAAAATATTTACTGACTCTGAATTAGTGATTTTATTAACTCCTTAAATAGTCGTTCCTTTTACAAGGTGCTAGTATTTTGAACCTTTGTACTGCTAAGGTATCCCTTCTGTGAAGTATATGAAAATTCTGAAAACAGCAACATAAAACTATAAGAACTCATTTGCTGTTGAGTGACTTGTAGACTCAGGCTTTACAATGTTTATTGTGTTTTATCTATTTAGTGACTGATTTCATTCAAGTCAGTTACTTCTCATCACATTTTACCTTCTAAACTCTGAGTTTTAATTCAGTAGAACATTTTAATGTGCTTGATAACAATTTTAAAATACATCATAAGTGGTAGCATATAATGCTCTTCAGCAAAGCATTTAAGTATATATTTTTATACTACCACAGTTCAGAGGATCTGAAGAAGTGCTTGAAGAAGTTCAGTGTTGGCTGAAGTATTTAGTATGGGTCATTCTCTAGTAGTCCTTTTGACTTCCAAAAAATTTTCTTTTCCTGAGAAAAAACATCTTGGCGGAGTTTCTGAGAACATAATAATGACTGAAAAGGTAATGCTCCCTGTTGTATTTGTAGAAGTGAATGCATCCCTACCTAATTTTAAAACATCCATCACAGAGGTAATTTGAAAATTTTTCATAAAATTTCAAAGGAAAAACATACTGCCTCATATGAAACTTTACTGGGTTTGAAGTATTGCAGCTTGATGTAGTATCTTTTTTTTAGTCACGCTAAATATATGCTTGTCTTAAGGGATACTTTGTTAAACCAGTTGTTGAAATACAACAGCAATTAAAATTTTTTTACAGTACTTTCTGAGAAATGGGCTTGTAGTTCTAGAGTGTCCATTGCCTGTACAACTGGTCTCTGAACTTTAGAATATGTTGAAATTTTTTTCTTCTCTGTGCATGTGGGATCTGATACAAATTGTTACAGATATTTAGAATTAATTCAGATAGTTCTTTTTTCCTTCTGTCTCCCTCTCTGCCTTCTACCTTCCCTGTCTTCCTGCCTTCTCTCTTCTCCTCCCTTTCTTCTGCATTTTCCCCTTTTCCCCAACCCTCTTTTTTTTCTTTCTTTTCTTTCTATGTTACAGTGCAAGAGTTGTCTTTTCAAGTACAGAGTGTTTGTCTACCTCTTCTATGCATTTTTTCTATATATGTTACTTCATTATACTTATCCACACACTTTTGTGCACTCAAGAAGGTACATCAGGTGAATTTTCCTTTTGAAAACAATCCATCCCTTACTACAGAACAACACTTCTTAGCCTCACTATATTCGCAAAAAAGCTTAATTTTGTCATTTTCTGAGGTCTGTGGTGTACTCAAGCTATGAGATGACTGCAGTTATAAGGCTGTGATGAGTCAGAGTTGCATTGCTGTTTGGAATCTGCATTTTAGCACTTCAGAATAGGAATAATCTTTCAGCAATTTCAACCTCTTTCTGTGTTTTTGTGTGCAAGACAAACAAAAAATAATTCACAATGTGCTACATAGCTATCAGATGATATCCTATGTATTGTGAAATATGTGGCTGTGGATTGGTTGCTCGCAATACCTTGATAATTTCTAGGCCAATATGCTTTGCTTTGGAAATGCCAAATTTTGAGGTACTTATGAAGTATCTATTTTCTTTCCATACTCATGTCATCAGAAGGACTTGTCAACCCAGCACATTCATCTCATTTTATTAGCTTTAAATGCTTTCATATAAGCTTTGAAAGTTCTGTAACTACAAATCTCTGAAACAAAATTTCTAGTTGTGGGATATTTGGAGTCCATGGCTGACCTTCTGAATGATGAAAAAGAATGCATATACTAAGTGCAGGATTTTGATACTGTAGCACTGTAGTTTGCTTTATTTTGCAGGGATTCAACATATGAATGCTGGTATCCAGTATGAACTTTCGAAGAGCGTTGCTCTTGAGTGAATGCTACCTTTGATGTCATGAAAAAGGAGCATGCCATACATTGAATAGACCATAAAAAAGTAGATCTTTCCTAATCACTTGCTAAAGTAAATTAGTCCTTAAATTCTCAATGTTTCTCGTATTGTTTAATGAATATCACAACATCATACATTACCTACTTGCCTTATTGACAGGTAAACTACCAGTATTACAAAAGTAAATTTATATGTTTGCATTAATGTGTAATGGTGAATACCTTTTGGATTTTCAGAACTTCACAATACTGTAAAAGTGCTGCAAAAATATTCACACTTTAATTCAGTGTTATTAAGGGAAAGTGCTGCATGTTTTAAAATATGTGTATATTACTATAAAAGACCCAAAAATAGAGTCAGGCAAGTGTCTCCCAGTTTCCACCTTGCTCTTTAATGCAAAATTTAAAAACCCTCACTTGTGAAATGATTTTTATTTAGAAATGCATATTTGTGATTTCTTTTTTTGACAAAGAAAGGCCTTTTGTTCTGGTTTCTTCAACAGAACCTCATTTTGTGTCTTTCTACTGTCCCCTAGTGGCATTTTAATCTTTGTAACTATTGTGATATTGCCATTCTACATTGCTTCTGTGCCTTTCTGTTTCTTTGAGACTATCATTAACAAACATTTAAAATGCTATTAAACAACCCATCATCTGACTGTGGAAGCAATAACATTGCTCTTTAGCCCAAGCGGTCTTTTCAGATATTTTAAAATTATATAAACAAAGCCAGCAACCATATGCTATCTATATAATGCATTACTTCATTACAGTAAACATTTCAGATTTGCAGAATGTTAACACAAACCTGATGAAAGAAAAATGTTATTACTTGTGACCAGCGTGTACATACCCTACAGTAGCTAAAATGTAATTTGTGACAGGTTAGAGAATTATTGTCAGTACTCTTAGAGCATGCACTCCAGCTATTCCTTTTATTTTCTTCCTTTTAAACTCATACTGCTTTTCCATTAGGTTGTTAGCAAATTTACTATACTCCACGGTGTCACTTCTACATCAAAAATTAATGTATTGCAGAGAAGTACCATATTAATAGCTGTCTCAACTGATAGCTATTGATAATGTACTTCTTAAGTTTTTCGTATGTTCAGTATAGATATACACATTTGCTAGCTTCTACTTTCTCAAATGCTTAGCTACCTTTTCTTTCTTGTAAGTGCATATACATGTATTTCTCCTTCTTCACATTCAGTTAAGAATCACACATATTTTCTCAATTTCATCTAGTGTTTGATTTGAATATGCTGAATATTTTATTTTCTGTGCAACCAGAAGCAGACTACCAGAAGCAGTCTCTCCTGTTATGGATTTCAGTGATTAGTTCTCCTATGCTGATCATAGATTTCATTTTACATTAAATACTAGAATATTTCTTTATTTGAATTTATGTTCTATACACACACATATATATATATAAAAGACTAGATAGTACAAATTTTTACATGTAATTTTATACTGATGAGTCACATTTAACATATAAGTTAGGTTCTTCTCCAGATCTGGAAAATCTGAATAAGATAACTGAGAATTCATTTAGTGTAACCAATGAAATCTTGAATGAAGGTGCAAAAAATACTCCTTTTCTGCCAGACTTGTAAATGTACACATATGCAAACATGCATGCACTCCGAATTAAAAGGATGAGATTATTTTATTCTTAAACTTTGTGTAAGATTAACAAAATAGATGTCAGTACATGAAATGCCTGTCTAGTATCTATCTATCGTACTATTTTTAGTTGATAGCTATAAGAGATGACAGTACTTCAAATACAAGGTACGGTGAAATTTGGCCCATTAACTCAGCATTTTAGAAATTGAAGAGATATATATATTGCATTAATGACTTCTTGGCTCTGTATACTATAGTATTATGGTTATAATAACATCAAACTAAGTCTGCTGGTTTACACTTTTATCTTGAACTGGAGTGAAGGCAGAAACCCATCAGCCATCATATTTTCATGAAATGGTTCATTATATGCTGTATGCTTTGGTTTGAAAATAAGAGAGAACATAGTATGCCAATTTTTACAATTTATATTCTTAAAAAGACTAGAAGGATTTGAGCTTTGTCTGTCTTCGGTAGCTGTATTGCAGTTCTGTGTAGATCTGCTTATCCATCCTTAGTTTTGATTAAGATATCCCAAAACAAAACCCTAGAGTGCTGTCGCTTTGGGCACAAACACACGAAAATGCAACCAATATTAACATTCTGCTCAATACCATTTTTCAGATCTGTAAAGTAAAGATTTTAAAGGTTTCAGATTATACAAGAAAGCTTAAAATCTGTTCCTCTTTATTTGTCCTTTTTCATATAATGTGGTGCAGCTTTCAAAAGTGCTTCTTTGATTTTATTTTTTTCAAACATCAATGTGTTAAATTGAAATATACAACTTATACAGCTTGTTTTATCACATTTTTTGTGTTCTCTACATTTTTAAAAATAATCCTACAGTAAGCAGATTTGTGTTAAGATGGAGCTGCTCTGTTATGGGAAACATCAGAACTGCTTTAACAGGCTAAAATGGAATGGAATTTTTCCTTAAAACATTATGTAGCTTTGCTTTGGCAAAACATAACTTGTTCATGGCCTTAGTTTAAAAGATAAAATTATCTATATCCCTTTTATAAGGAGGCTGTATGTATTTGGCTGTCTAAAGAATTTCCTGAAATAGGCTTGGTTTAAGTTTGCCTAATTATTATTAAGATACTACAGAAGATTAGAAAATATATGGCTTCACTGTAAATCACTACAACAATATAACACTATCAGTGGCCCACTTCCCCAAAGTTAGTTTTCTCCAAAACATCTAATAAAGTTAAGCAGTCTCACATTTTACAACTCAGGAGACTGTCTAAATAGAATGAACAGATTTATAGGGTTATTTTTAGTATGTGTCACTTGCATTACAGTTTACATTTTCTTTTGAAGCTTAGTTGACATTCTTGGTAAAAAAATACAGTCAGAAATCTCATTAAAGTCCTTCATAAAGTACAGTCCCAATAGGGTTGTTACTTTTCCCTCCCAAAATATGGGAGCAAACCCACAACATGCATGTGCGCATCATGTGGTTTGAATTTGATGTTAATTTTTTTTATTACTATTTAAATAACAAACTGAAACACCTGCAGATGAATGTGTAAAGAATGTTTATATAAGTAATTGCTCAACTCACAACTAGGTTAAGTAACTAAGCATTTTGTCACTGTAGTGTTTCACAAAGCAACAGGTAAATACTGACATGTCTGAAATTCTAATTACTGTCTTCCATCACTCTTAGAAATAGGTGTTTATTTAGGTAAAATAAGTATTAAGTTATTGAAATGTACAATGCTATGCTTTTCTGAAAGCCATTCTTCTATGAATTAGAAGTATATAAAAGGTTATATAAGATACTGACATGTGATTCTGAGTATCTTTTCTGAAAACATAGTGATGTGGTGTATGATGAAATACAGTCATAGACATATACATTGAATCCAGCTGGGGACAAGTGCCTCTATGTGTGTGTGTTTCTAGCAGCATATAGCTTTTGTATTTATTTTCTGCAAATATTTATATTGAACCACAGAATATTGAAGAAAAAAACCGGAATTAATATTAACCAATTTATGTGTTAATTCACATTTATGGAACTATTTCAATGATGTTAAACTATAAAGGAAACCTAAACCAGCTTTGTTATTTTCTGGACCTGTTATATTAATCAAGTTACCGTAAAATTGTGGAATAAGGAAATTCCTTAACTTATTATCATTCATTTGTAGAATTCAAGTTGATCTTAAATTTCAAGATATGACAGCAAACAGGAGTTTTTGATAGAAAACTTTGATAAGATTATGTTTTAGAGAAACCGCTAGAGCATTAGTGTTAGGTGAATTGAGAGAAAAATCTTTTTCCTTTCAGACTAACTCCTTTGCACATGCAGACATGTGCGTGCTATTCTATAGGCTTTTAAAGATCAGTTTGCTGTAACCATTTTTAGGTATTAAAAGTCAATGTGCAGCACTTCAACGTTGAAACAAATCATTTCTATAAATGTATTTCTTGACAGATTGCTTTCTACGAGGCTGGCATGGAATTGAAAGAATAAAATGACACAGTCAGGCTAATAGAGTAATATTAATCATACCTGTGGTGAGGAGGAAATTGAGATAACTTGGAAGGGTTAAAAGTAGGCTGGTTTCTTTCCAGACATACATTTAGGAGGTTTTTGTTTTATCTGGCTGAATATTAATTCAACAAATAAAAGTAGCAAATAACTAAAGTCTGCCAGCAAATTGTGTATGAAACAAAGAGTTACTAGGTTCATACAAGTTGATAAAGGATTACTACACAGACAAAGCCATTTAAAATTTGCAGCTCTGACTGGACATTTTTTTATGTTTTACAAAGAAGTACAATTACATTTTGAATGACCTTATGCCACAATGATGATATAAAGAACAGATTTTGTCTTTGCTCCTGGCTCTAGCTGGTATATCCTGTATATATTAGTGCATTTCAGTTGGTGTAGCTGTGGTTGTTTATCTTGGTCAATTTTAAGATACGAGTTAAACTCAAATGTCTTTCAAATGTGATACTGCACTTACTCTGTTCAAATAATAAAAATAATTTATTGTAGTAATCTGAATTTATGTCTTGGTTAGTTAGGGTAAATATATGGCCTCTATGGGATTCCCTTTTTCTGCTTAAACTCCACAGTGCTTTAAAATGTAATTGTGAGTTAGAGGAAGGTTGGTATGTTTTGCATAAAATGCTTTAAAATTTACCCTAGTGAGAAAGCAAACATAAAAATACTGTTGACAAGCTACACAGGTTATTTCAAGTATCCACTGCAGTATTAAATTCAACAGATTTTAGATTGGCTGATAAGACATTTGAAAGCTAAAAGAGTAACAACTTATTTTAGTTATATTATATATGTATTATAATAAAAACATTGAACTATTTTATCTACTTGGTACATCTATTATTCAGTTTTGAACTACAAATTTCTGTTTATATTTGTGTTGTTAAAATCTTTTCATGATTTATAGTTTAGTATAATTTTTCCTGCCTCCTTTCTGTCATGTTCATGATAAACCCACATCTATTCATCTGTCTATAGCAATGAACCAGTACAAAAGTAGAGATATTAAAGAAAAATTATCTCATTAATTGAAGACAGTCTTGTATTTTATTGCAGTGGTAAATCTAAATACTGTCCCATGCTTTTAAGAAAAATCTGCTTATGTTTTTTTTCTAACAAAATCTAAGGCATGTAAAAATGTTAGCTCTAACCAAATAATTTATTGCTATTTACAGATAAGATTTTTTCAGCAGAAAGTCTAATGAGAGAGAAGTAATGAGAGAATTTTCTTTACTGGAAAACTAGACTGCTGTACCTCACAAAATAGAATAGTCATGGCTTTCTTTGTGTTATAATGCATTCTGTAACGTGAGTTACATTTATGAAATTATTAAAAAAGAGTATATGACTCAATAATTGTAATTAACTTTAGTTTCTAAGGTTCAAACAGTGCTCTTAAATTGAGGAATGGAACTTTTGACTGTTTTGAGCCAGATATTTTCAATTATATTTATATATGTGTATATATAAATACATATTATGAAAAAAAATATTCTGAAAATAGTTGGTCTTTTAAAATTTATTGAGATAAATTGTACCTATTATGCTATTAGTTCAAGCTAGGATAAGGATATTGTTTCATTTTAGTATTCTTACATTACCTATTTGTACCTATAACATCAGTATTGTCTCTACCACAACGTGTGGATAGTATAAGCACTAGTTGGTCCTCTAAATAAGTATTGAGGAAGCATTCTTAATGACTTTATAGTGCAGTTCTGTATCTAGGTATGCTTTTAATTAAACACTGGTCCATAAATAAGGAAATAATGCAAGTTAGCAGAGAAGCAGTTGATCTAAATCATGACAGTGCCTCATATATCTTTGTCCTAACAAGACAATAGGAAATGACACTAAGCCATTGTTTTCTATGCATTAAGATTTCCTTCTTAAACAAATGCAATTGAGGCAGTTTGTTTTTCAGCGACAGCCCAGCACGCAATGCCAGTGGCCAGAGTTTTGTCTTGTCTTCATCCAGGGAAGGATTAATCTTTGTGATGGTGCAAACAAAATGTATGTCTGGGGTCAAAGTGCGGGTTGCCTTTTGGGATCTGCATTACATTAATGTCATTTTTGGGTTCCTGACGTTAATCAAAACCAACACCATAAAGCGTCACTTAGCTAATTTGTGTATTATTGTCAATGTTACCATTAATTATGTGTTTGTGAGGAAAAAGAGGATTAATGAGATGTCACAGGTAATTTACAATGATCAGGCTCCCCAGGACATTAAGAAAACACTAGCTGTGTAAGGTTACCATTCAAACATAACAGTGCTCATAGAGGAAAGTCTTTGTTAAGTCTCTGAACCAAGTTTTTCTATCTGTATGAAATTTATTTTATATTTGCTGTAGAATGTTTATTTTAAATTAAAAGCAGTATAGCAGCTTGTTCTTTTTTTTTAAATTCAGCTCTCTATTGAACACATTAATAAAAAACTGGTGTCATGTTTTAATTGGGAAATCCTTTGAAAAATGTGTTCTGTTGTATTGAATTGCTGTGAGATACTCTTCACTGAAAAATTTCTACAGGCAACCTTAATGAACACAAAGTGTCATTAAAAGTGCAAGGTTATCAAGTGATAATACCATCATTACCGAATAGTTACTGTACTATGATATTCTATATGTAAGGTATAGAATCAAAGATAATGAGCAGTATGTTTGCATATTACAGTGTACGTATCAAGTATTGCTTGTAGGTGATAAAGTCAAACTTTTCACAAGATGGGCTTGTCCATTCATTAACAAACAACCATATTTATTCCTTTGATGCCACTAATTTTTAAACTGTATCTGATTTATTAGTCCATTTTAATACAGAGATTATGGAAAAGTTGCTTGTATGACAATAAGTTGATTTTTGATCCAATTTAAGGTAGTCCCCCAAGACAGGACACTAATTTTATTTAATTCTATAATTGTCCACTAGAGCTCATTTCTGCTTGAAAATGAAATTTATATTGATTTCAGTTAACTTGCTGAATATGAGTCCTTTTGAACAGGGTTTTTTAATACACCCAATATTGGTGTCTGTTTCTGACAATGATTCCTTTATTATTTTAAAGATCATACAGAAATATTAATATCTCAGATGAGAACTGTTTAAGACAATATTAGAGATTTGTGCCTCTCAATTAATCCCTCATAATTTCCTGCAAAATTACATTGAAATATGGAGGAAAATTGTCAATGTTAATTCAGGTAATAAATTGGGTTTTGGTATGTATTGTTTAATATGGTGGGGTTTTTTCCCATTCCCCTATCATCTTATAGATTGTCTATACGAGATCTTAATATGTGGTGTCTTTCTTATGGTGTATAAAATGTTTTGTGTAAAATGACCTTAGTACTTCTGTGTATAGTTATACCATTGTCCGTATTTTCCTAATATCATTAAATGGAGTAAATTACATCAGATCATCTTATTAGTAAATATAAAAAATTTAAAATTTTAGTATGCTGCAATACATTATTTTTCAAGTGAATTTATTGTTGGTCAAAAGCTGGTGCTTTTGAAGCCAGTTTTAATTTTCGACGTATGATTTGAAACTGTGACAATTTTAACAGTCTTCTTATTGTCTTATTCTTCTCCTGGAAAGATCAATTGTGGATATTAGGGACTAACTTAATCTTTATATTCCACTAGGTTCTCTGTTGAGAAACCAAGAAGAAGGAATTTTTTAATGGTGGACAACAAATTGCTGTCAATATTGGGGTATATCACACTCAGGATCTCAGTCCTGATAGGATACTCCAAGCCAGAGGACACTGTACATATAAAAAACTGCTTCTGATGTGAAGGCTTAAGGATGTACCACAGCAGATATTGATGAGTCAAGTCAGCTGCAGCCTCCTACTGCCAGGTAAGAGCCATAAAGAGCCAAGGGCAGCAACTGGATCTGGAGGTTCTAGACAGACATACGAAGAAAATGAAAACAGCACCGTATTTTCCTCAGTGAACATCTATGAGTATGAACTAGTTTCTAAATAAAACTGTTCTGACGGAAAGGACGTGTTTTTATTTAGTTTTCCGACTGAAGATATAAAGTACCTATAGCAGCAGAACACATTACCTACAGCTACTGCTAGCAACTTGACGAAGTATATTAGCTACACTAGAAAGTTTGAAATAGAACACAGAATGTAAGTCATGAAACACTAATTTAAAATAATTGGCATGATATTGTACAACAGCTAGAAGAACAACAAAGACTGATTAAACAAGGCTATAATAACAGCTACGGATTTGGGAGGATTTATGTATAAACTGCATAAAAACTTGTAGTTGGTTATGTGATATATCATGTAAAGCAGTTGCTTCTTCATATAATTACTGATGATCAAAATACTAAGTAAGTGCTGGCTTGAGGTTATAGCTCTGAATATTAAAACTAGGCAAGAATATTGTATTGATATGCTCAAAATTTCTAAGAAGTTTTTTTCTGGTCACATCAAAACTATTCAGTCAACTCAATTTGGATTAGTTCTGTAATTTTGGTCGTTATGTTTACTATTTTCCTTTTATCAACTGAGACTAAATAGATGGTGGCACGTCATTTGACTAAAATGTGGAACTTTGATTCTCCATTCTATATCAGGGAATTTCAGTTCACCTGAATTTAGCAATTAGAAATAACTGTGTGTGCAGGTATTCCACAAGAATTTGTACAACTGCAACAAAAAAATATGGGTAGTTAGCATGCTCTTCAAGAAAGAACACTCAAACGTATGCTGTGAATTAGGTTTCAAGTCCATCTCATCTTTGTTCAGAATCCTGTTGAAAAAAAATTGTCAACAACTCAATCTTCCCATGTTCCACTGCTTGAGGAATTTCAAGTTGATACAGGCTTATAGCCGCCTTATTTGATAGGAATGGTTGGACTCGATGATCTGGTGGATCTTTTCCAACCTGGTGATTCTATGATTCTATGAAAACAGGACAGTCGGTATAAATTAACCAAGAACACTGTACCCCCCAGAATTCCCTATATACCTGTAGAGGTCTGGGACAGTCTAGGGAATGTAAGGTGATGTAGACCTCGTCCCCATTTCCCCTGCAAAAGAGAAAATTAGAATCAAGTCTCCAACATCTAGGAAAAGTACTGTAACCAGTGAATTGCTTTGAAAGAGTTTATAATCTCTTCACAATGTCTTTGAAATATTGTGTTTGCTCCAAATGGAAGACAATAGTTCAAACAATTTTGTTTTGCGACTCTGTAAAGAAAAACAAGAACAAGTAGATGTGTTGAATTCGAAACATCTTCACTTGACCAAACTAAAAATTAATAATGAATGCAGTTTTACTAGGGAAGTGAAGGTTTTGCTGAATTTGCAGCTCTCTGAAGTTATCATTAAGGGACTTCTTGAGTATTTTCTTGTTGTGGCCCAATCTGGGACTTGAGATGTGGGCCCTGGGTCCCCTCTGTAAATTTAGATATAGGAAAAGTGTCAGTTTCTCAAATCCTCAGTAGGAACAATGAGGAAGAAAGAAGGAAAGGAGGAAAGTAAAAGGAAATAAAAGAAAAGTATCAAAGGTTCCTGACCCCAAGGCTCCAGTACAGATAAGTCCTTCCAGGATAGTGCTGGTAAACGTATTGCATCCTTTGAATAATATATGCAAGACTGTTTGTTTGATACATTTATAATCAGTAAAATGACATGCACATGATTAGTTGTTTTGATATAACTTCTGTTTATGAAAAACCTATTCTGCTATAACTTGATTCTATATTTTAAGATAAAATCGCATATTATAAATTTCTAGATGAGGGCCACCATAATTTTCTATACTTTCATGAAAGAGAAGAGTATTTTGTTTGTCTACATGTTTCTGTTTAAAAAAGAAACAAGTGGTGTTTTAGAGGGAAACTAATATGTGAAGACTATTATTATTTGAACTTATTTTTATCTGACAAAATAAAATTTGTGAGATTACAAGCCATCAATTGAAAAGCATATTTTCTTAGTAAACATATATTCTGGTGGGACTTGTCTGTCAATTTATGAGCTGAGCTAGGTGTATGTAATACATTGTCATAATGTCCAAGAAAAATGGAGAAGATAGAACTAATATTGATACATTTAAATAATTATTTATGACCTTGTGTGCGTAAATGAACCTGGATATGCAGGTGGCAGGTTCTTGGTACTGTTTGATGGAAAACAATAATAGATGTTCATAACCAGTATGAAGGCAGAAGCTTACGAGTGTGGGAGAAAAAGAAAAGATAAAAAGGACTGATTCTCTTCTGGCTTCAGTTTCAGTGTATTTTGTTGTGAAGTATGTGACTGGGCCAAACTTTTTGGGGGGAGTAGAAAGCTGACTTTCTTGCCATTAAGGAAAACAGTTCACAGATTGATTGCAACTATTTTATAAATGGTAGAATTGCTATCATGCTATCCTTATTTGTTGCTCATGTGTTTAATATTATATATGTACTTCATGCTTGTGTTTCACAACAGTAATTTCTTTAAGTGAGATGATATGCTTTTGTTTTTAAAGAGTGTCTTTTTGGAATAACAATTGACTTGTTCTTTTACTGAATTCAAACACTACATATAACAAAATAACATTAAAAATCATCACGCCTGTAAAATAAAAATAATTTTATAAGTGGTAAAAAATTCTGTGATATAATGATGTGAAACTTTTCCTCTCCTAAAACTTTTACTTAAAGAAATAATATTGCTGCTTCTCTACCTCAAATCTTATAAAGACCTCAAGGTTTTGATTTTTCCAGCCTGTTGAATTTTCTTAAAGTGAACTAACACAATGGATGTAGTTTCAAAATGAAGCATAGGACCAAAGCATGTGTTTGTTAGGTTACAATTGCAAATGAATTTCAATGCAGAAAAGTCATAATACTGAGAGGCAAATAAAGGAGGCTAATCGCAAACTTCATAGTCAAACAAACAATAGTAAACAGGTTTTTATATAGATGTTAATATCCTCCTGTAGTATGCTTAATAGGATATTAATCCTACAGTGGAAGTTTTTCTACTTAAACAAATACTGGCAGACAGATCACAAACCGGATGATTTGGAATGGGATTTTTCGGGGATAAAATTTTTTGAATATTGGTAAAACAATGCTTTAACTGCATATTTACATATCCCTTCATGGATATTCAGTCTTGGACCTTAATTTGTATAGATCTTGTTAGATTTGAACACCTGATTGCTTTATATCTCTTTCTTCTACAACTTCCTACATTTTACTTTGAAGAGTGGGTTGTTTTCACTTTTGCTGAAGATGATTTTAATAGTAAAGTTGGCAAATGTTTCTTCAGATTGGTTGTTTAGTAGATATGATTCAACTATTAAGCATTTGGGGAAAAAAATCCACCAGATTTTAATGCGATTTCTTACTGTCATTTACAATATTAGACCTTTATGCTCTGAGTCAGTATTTACTTTTACCACGTTCGTTTGAATTCAAACCTACATTTACCTAAGGCAATCAGAATTACTGCTCTGACTGAAGTCAGTGTTTCCCACATTGCTCTATTCTTTCTCCTGTACTGAGTCACTTTATGGTAATTATCTTAATGTTAGTACTTCTTGTTTTAATTTTAGCATATGAATGAACCCATTGTAAGGTAAGGTCAGTCTTTTGCAAATCTAGTAGGCAAAAGATATTTGTGATAATTTTGTACCATTATGTCCTTGTTTCTCTGGAGTTTGTTTTTTGAGATGACTAAAGATAAATTATTTTTCTCAATATTTTTGCCTACTTCCCCTTTATGTTCTCTCAGACAAGTGTGAGATCAATGTTACAAAATTAGCACTTGATTTTCAGATTATGGCTTGCTCTTTTTTTCTTCTTTTTTTTTTTTCTCCTCTCTACTTGATAGTTATCTTTCTTGGTCAGTGTTCTAAACTGCTGTTTGTCAGGTAAGGTCAATTAATGTGTAACACTTTATGTAGATAGGGATATGTGAACTTCTGAAGTAATCTAATCATCTCCCCTTGTCTTTTTTTATAATGCAATCTCGTAAATATTTTACTTTTGCACTATCACCTTCAAATGTTATGTCCAAATTTTTTTCTAGTGAATAAGGAGCTATATTTTTTGTAAATAAATCTATTATATCAAAACAGATGCACATTGGGATTGTTTTCAGATATTGTAGATGTAATTTTTTTCTGCATGGCGCCAAAAGCTTAAACAAAAGTAATCATATTCTATATGTAATTCTACAGTGGTTTGGCATCCTAATTAGTAGGTACATTATTTTAACTATACCTACAAGGTAGCCTAAAATCATTTTAATCTTTAGCATAGCTCTGGGATTTGAACCATGACAGAAGAAGCAGAATAATTATTACTTTACTGTCTTTAGAAAACTACCCAAGGTAGACATTTTCTTTTTACTGTATGTTAGCCAAAGGTAAGAGGTAGTTAAAAATCTCATAAGTAATTGTTAATAGAATCAGGTTTCTTTTATATTTCAAGTGCAAAAGAAGCAGTATGACTTGACATATATATAAAACTTTAAATGTTTGTTCTTAAAAATATTTATTTTTAAAAGTATGATTTTAATATTTAAAGTTTACTTATCTTTCAGCTGCTATTTTCCTTTAATAAATGGAGTAGTTCTGATTTTTAGTCACTGACATTTCTCCCTCAATTCTGCCTCTTCTGATAATATATTGCTTTGGTCACAGCATCAAAGACCACTCTGTATTTTTTGATTGTTGATAGGGAAAGTTACATTCTATCTATAAACTGAACTCTAAATTCCTGTTTAATGTAATTATGCTTGCAGTGTTTTCTTCAGGTATGAAAATGCATTTGTAAAATGAACCTTAATTATATTTTTCTTGAAATTATTTTCAGTTTGTATTGGCACACCAAATTTTATCACCATCCAAGTGCAACAGGTATCATAGGCCTCACCAAGGTCTTAGTGGTGATGCCTCTGAGTTGTCTTTAGAAGTTTCATAAGTGGCAGAACCTAAATCAGCCCAGGTCTTCAATGTTTCTAGCCAAAAAAATACAAGCAACTGTTCCATTGCAGCTGAAGCCAAGCTGTGTCTGTACTTTTATGGTGCTGCCTCTTGGCCCTGGGATTGCAATACCACCCTTTCCCGTCATCTTTTTCATTGACACTGATGCTTATCTGCTCTTGTGATGAACTAGCTCAGGGAAGCAAAATCAGAAAATGTTTTTCACTTGTCTTGTTTTCTCTTACAAGGAAAGTTTCCTGCTAGTTTATTTTCTGAAACAGAGCAAAGGAGAAGGACTACAAGGGTGACATTTCAGGTTGATTTAAACTGTTGTGGAGTCACAGCCAGAGGCTACAGGTCATCTAAGATTTTTAGCTGGAATGAACTGCCATTGTTGCCAAAAGAAAAAGCACGTATCCTTATCCACTCATTCCAGGAATATGCTTCTTTCTCTTCAGCACAGCAGTATAAAGTCAACCAATTTAGGATCTGATACAGCTGATGATTTCCTTTTTTTGTTTTGGTGTTTTGTTTTTTTTTTTTCCGGGCCAGTTTTCAGTCAGATCAGTTTCTCTTACAGCATCACAGAAGGGAGGCACAAAAGCAGGGAGTGAGGAAAAAGTGGGAAAGGGCTAACTGAAATTTTGTTAGAAGGATTATGCTGGCTAGAAATGTTAATTTAAGTACATATTGTGAAAGGCTGCTGTAGTTGCTAAGAGAGATTCACTGTGGTCCACAAAGAGCATAGCAGCCAAAGGAAGGAATTGATAGACATTACCACAGAGGCTTAGAGCAACTGATGAGAAAAACCTATACCAGATGTTCTGAAAGTTTCTTGCAGCTGATGGAAAAGGTTCAGGATGTCTAATGCAACAGACATATGGCAACTGATACAGTGGCCTAGGGGTTCTAAAGAATAGTTGTGGAACAAAAAACTGGTGAAGAACTTGAAAGCGCAAAAGATTTTTCCCTCCTAAACAAAACCAGGTTTGCAGTGATCTGCAGAGGCCCAAATCATTCTCTTCTCACACCCCAGAGACTCCCTAATTATAAATTTGCATTGTTCTTTCCTTCAGTTTTGCCTATGGCCTTTGACAGCTGCTTTGCTGATCCCACCCTGCTCCAGACCCCATTAACAAGAACCTGATTGGACATCTGTCATCAATCATTATGGAATGTGATGCTTACTGCATTCAAGTAGCATTTGATATATAATTACGGGCAGTCAGGTTATATTTTCAGGTAGTATAATAGAAGAACTTAAAGAGATAAAAGAAGGGGGTTGGCATTTATTTTCTTAGTCTTCTTATATTTTTGTGACTTTTTCAATTTAAGGCTGTAGGTTGGATATGAAGTTCAGCTAGTTTAGGCACTGAATGTTCTTTTTACCATGAGCCATTAGATGCTATGGATCTGTAATGACACTTTGCTTGCTAATGTTCTAGTTCTTACTTGCAGTGCAGTCAAACGGTAGTTACATTGAAGGCAACTCTCTCCATTAAATAATCATGGATCCATTTACAGTGCTCATTGAGCTGTTGTTGCTAGGCACATTCATACACTGATTTTCATAGTCATCTTTGGAATTCTTATATTGCAGATGTTAAAGTTGATTAGCTCAGAAATCAACAAAGGAGGCATGTGAATTTGACAATGTAGTAAAATCAGAAAGTCCTCTAATAACTATCTTCATCTTGAACTGCATCAACTCAATGCTGTACTTGAAGCTGCTGAAGTCAATAGAGCTCAGTGCTAGCTGGGCTCCAGCTTCCACTAGACCCAGTAGGATCTGGCAGCCAAAGACATCTGCCTATGCATGCCTGAGGCTATAGGATCTCAGTAGTACTGAGATCAGTAAAGACCAAAGTTTATATTTGTGGTTAAGGCAATGTCTACTGGGTCTCAGAGTATACCAGTGCTGCCAGTTAATGAAGCTGTGATTCAAGACCCTCAGCCAGTAAAGAGATGTTGGTCCTACTGGGTGCCACCAAGTGTTCTGACTGTCCTTTCCAAAAGTGCAACCATGTCCTTAAGTAAAAAACAAGTACTCAGTTTGTGAAGACATGTACGTTGACACAGTACACGAGGGGCTAATTCAGTTACTAGAACTTAGTTCTGTAGAGATGCTACATCTAGAAGAGAGCAGAATATTCTCAGTTGGAAGGGACTTACAGTGGTCATGTAGGCAAATTATATGACCACTCCAGGACTGACCAAAAGTTAAAGCATGTTACTAAGGGCATTGATGCGGCTTTGGCTTGGAGAAGTGTTTTGATACTTCACAATGCTGTTGGTTGTCATATAGAATCTATTTTTTGTCATATTTGTCAATGTGTTCAAGAAATGGATTGTTACCATTGGGCAAAAGAAGCAGAGCAGACTTCAAAATGGCATTATTTTTTATTTTCATTCAGCTTGTGCAACACTCATTTGTCAAACTTTTTTTGATTTTTCCATTGTGGTGCAAATGTTGAACAACTGTTAAATAGTCGGTGTTTAGTTCTTCTGCAACCTCTTGAGTTGTTTTGTATGGGTCCACTTCAATAATGACCCTCATATTGTTGCTGCCTATTGCAGAAGGACATCTGCGACCCTTCTCAACTTCAAGGCTCTCATTTCCCTTACGCATTTTTTGGAACTAGTGTTGAGATGCACGTTTACTGATGGTCCCCTGACCATATGCTTTGTATATAGTGATAGTGGGTTCTGCTACTTTATGTCCCCTTTCGAACTTCTACAAAAACATTTCTTGAATTTGCTTTTCCCCCCATCTTTAATTCAACAGTCTAATATAAAAAGAATAAACAAAAACATTAGCATAAATAAACAGAGCGCTTTGAAATGGTATACTACATGAACACACTTAAATAAAACTTTAATCTGAAATAAGCGTTGTAAGTTTACAATGATAAAAATGGCAGTTATTTTGCACCAACCTAGTATCTGTTGCATATATGAGAGCTTTATATTTAGAAGTATTTGGGAAACATATAAATTAGAGTTTGGATTTTGTAACGTACTTGATTTTGGGAGTTAAAAAAATCAAGATGTGATTGGGAAGGTAGCTGTATTATTTCACCACTGCTCCCCTTCCCCCACCATTTAAGTATCATTTGCAATAAATGTTTTGGAACAAATTCCCAGGTTCTTTTTAGTATACTGAAACCACATGTTTTCCTTTCTAATGATGATTGATTCTTGTGTAGTCCTACCTTTACTTTTCTATTTCACCAGAAAATCATTATTGCTCCTCTTGTAAGCATTTCCACATATTCTTAGAGCGAATGCTGCTTTCAGTTTTGTTTGGTGCAATATCTTTAGAACTTGTGGAGTTACTTTTTCAGAATAACTTTAATGCATTATATTCTGTATCTGTCTTTCACGTGTCCAGATTAAATACAAAGTAAGATTTCTTGATCTGGAAAGCATCAGTAATTTTACAGGTATTTATTGATGATTGCTGGTTAATGCGTAAATTCCTTTAAATGCAAAATGCAAATATTTTGTTACCATTTGTTTGAATTCTGAAATTGAGCCACTGATAGGGGATATTTAAAGGGAAGGAGAATCAATAAGCAGTGTTATAAAATTGAGAGTTAAAAAAATATAGAGGAGTTTCATGCATTCTCAAAGGTCCTAGGATCCTCAGAGAATTTACCTCTATATAACCACAAAACAGATTGGTGATGAATGGCATGAAACTAGAAGATGTTTCTCCATTTTGCTGTTAAATTGTACTTTATATATCTCAGTATTCTCCCTCATTTAGAAACAGTCTCTTTTATTGTTTTGAAAATTAATAAAATGCACAGTAGAACTGGGCTGTCTTAGGTTGACCATTGTCCTTAAAACTGCTTTTAGAAATCAGATAATTTAAATTCTTAAGTCAAATGAAGATAAATGTGTTGAAATCCACCTACTGCTTGTGGATCTGCTTGCTGCAGTTTTTTCTTTTCTTCTGTCTTATGTTCATTCTTGTCAATGGTGACTTGAGGTCAGTTAGGTCAGTTATTATGACAGTTAGGTCCTAATAACTCCAGGATTAATATTGTATTAGTTGTAATTTAGAAATAGTAAGAAAGAGGCAATGCTTTTCACTCTAGAAAGTTAAGAATTGAATAAGGCAGGAGGTAACGAATTTCACTAGCCCAATTCACAGTGTGGGAGGTCTGTAGGAAGTAGAATATTATAATTAATCAAAATTCACTACTTAGTAACTATAATGCTGTACAACTGCTCAGACAAAAAACTGAAATCCATGGCCAAACCCTCATAGGCTTAATTTTTAGTAAATTGTTCAATTTTTGTTTAGTTGGGTTTTGCTATGTTTTGGGTTGGTTTTTTTTTACCTGCTAATTAAATTTGTTTTGATCTGTTTTCAAAGAAACTGAAGATTAACTCAAAATACAATGAAGATTTGGATATCTTCTTGCATGGTATACAACTGCAGTATGGCTTATTCTTGTACTATTTCTGTTGTGAAGTCCCTTGAAATTTAGTTCTACTTATTGCATGTGGAGGAGAGATTTCTGTAGGTTAAAGAGGTGATCAACTGATTTTAAAAGACAGTTTTGTTGCTGACATATGGAGAAAGGAAAAGCTTTGTGAGAGAAACTTTGTTTAAAATAATCTTGGAATACTGTAACTTTCAAACCGATAGCATACCTCTTTTTATGGTTTATAAACAAAACCTTTTTTCCTAACCATGTATGATTCTAACTTGTTCTCTGCTGTTCTTAATTTAGACTGCTGTGGTCAAGTACTGAAGCCAGATCCCATACCTTGTTATGCTGAGAAAAATCTGTGTTCCATCATTTTCTTTATTGTGAAAGATTTTGTTTATGCACTGTTTAATTTACTATTCTCTAGGTGACCTAACTGTCATCTAATTTTCCTTTTCTAAAATAAAAACTATGTGTACAGAAAAGTCAGGGCAATCTGTGTGTGACTATTTATGTTGTCTGTTTTATTCTTCTCCTTTTGTCTGGAAAAATAGCAGAAAACTGCCAGACGAGCAGTAGTGACATGAATTTGGGTCTGTTTTTTAAAAATAATTTCAACTTAAACACATCACACTCCATTAGAAAGGATATAAAATCAGAAAATAATTTAACAGAAGTAAATCATAAAAGAAATTATGTAAATCTTATTCTAGGAGGGCCCTGAAAGATATAGTTTTTAATAACATAATACTGGTATGTAATGCTCGTAAAACCTGATTTTCGGTTGCCAAGTACATGCTATTACTCATGAAATCTGAAATTCTGAAACATTATTTAGATCCAAATTGTAGATGTAGGTATTTGACTTTTAAGAACTGAAGTCTGAATGTTTTGACATAGTTAGCTGTCTTTATGCTGTCAATAAGTCTCTTGAAATTGTGGTGATTAGAAAATAAATACATAGAAATATGTAAATATTATGTATTTAAGTAAAATGGGGCCAGACATTTTATTGATGTAAGCTTTCAGAGTTCAGTAGAAGACTGGTGTTTTCCATCATTTGAGAAGCCAGGCTGCAATATTTATATGTACATGTACACAAATATATGATAAAATCTATAAAGTTGGTCTCTTAATTAATTTTTAACATAATTTATTTTCTGAGTATGTTACTGCCATTTTAATTAGTACACAGTGTGCCAACAGAAAATCATATATTGAACAGAAGCAATGGAGTAATCATGCCACTCATCACTGTACTGGCATCCAGACTGAGTTTTGATCAGCGCTAAAATGAGCTCAGCATTTGTTTTGCAAATGCAACTTCTCTTTGTAATGTCTGAGAAGTGACTGGCTTTATCCAAGCAGAAATTGTTTGTTATTCTGCAGCTGTGGTATTCTTGCAATATAGTTTGTATTAACCAAAGTTAAGTTTCACCTGATATGAAACATCATAGTTATACTGATAAAGTTAAAGGTCCTATTATTTTTCTCATAATTTTTTCATGCTCTCACTTACTGGCTAAAATGCTATTTATGTAAACACAAGAAAATCACCTGTATAGTAATGATGGCTGATCATTGCAATAGATTGGGTAGGCACCCTCCTCAGTTAAATTTTTTAAAATAACTTGAAAAATGTAATGGTTTGAGGATTAGACTCTGCTCAAGCAATTTTCTAACTATTTTCAGGTCTCTTGAAAACATATTTCAATGATTCTGAGATCCAGCAATGCCATCAAAGTATTTTGATTTAGATACAGAGCTGAATCTGGATCATGGCTGTTCCTGCCTATTGGTATCCATTCAATGTCCCATCTCTAAAGTAGCAGTTTAACACTGGGCAGTACTTTACTGGAAGGAAGGTTGGGTGGTTTTTTGCAGGCTATTTATTTTTTTTTTCCATGAGTGTCAAACCATCACATATTTAAAGAAGAAGGGATATTTTTGCGCTGTTAAGGACAATGGATAAGGACCAATATGCACTGCTTCTTTGGTGGTAAAATGCTGCACAAGGGAAATACTGACCTGTTGTTGAATGGGGCAGGTTATCCATTTACAGCAATCACAGAAAAGTCTGAGTTATTCTGTGGGTTTTTTTAGCTTTGTTTGCTTTAGTCTCCATGACACTGTCTCCCAGACATCTATGTTTTGTAAAAGAGGCTGAGAAGGACATGAACTGTCAGTGGTGTATGATGATTGACTCAGGAATTACTTCAGAGAACATGATCCTTACAAGTCCATTGGGACCTGAGAGACTGCATCTAAAGTGCCAAGAGTAATGTCTGATGTCCTTGCAAGGCTACTGTTTATCACCTTTGACAGGATGCGTAAATGTAGAGAGGTCCATGTCAGCTAGGTAGATGCCTAAAAACTGGAAGAAAGGAAACGGTGCACCCATGCACTGATCTTCAAAGATCGAAAGGCCAGTCAGTCTCTTTCTTGATGCACAAGAAAACTATGGAATTTCTTAGAGAATGTTTCTGGACACATGAAGGAGAACACAACTGACAGTATGCTTTTACAAAGGCTAAATCATGAATCTAGGTGGATTTATGTTCAAATGACTAAATTTCTGATTAAGGGAAGAGAAGTGAGTGTCAACTTTAGCAAGACTTTTGACACTGTCTCTCAGATTGTTCTTCCACCCACATTAGGGTGTTATAGTCTGGTGGGTGAACAACTAAACGATTTAAAGATTGATTTGGTTGTATGATTTGGTGTGGGAGTGGCAGTTTCTTGAACGTAGGCTTCCTGGGTGCCTGTCAAAAGGGAAGTACTTCAGGGATCTACACATCATTTATCTTTATCATTGATTTGTGGTAGACTGAGCATACTCTCATCAAATTTGCAGATGGTCCTAAATCAGGAAACTGATTCATACATTTATATTTCACCTCCTAAAGGAGGTAGTAGGAATAGAAAGCAATGGACTTCAAGAATTTTCTACAATTTGAAGGGATACACTTACAGCTTGAGCAGGAAAACCAAGATTTTTCTTATTACCACAATATATGGATAATGTAGTTTTAACTGTCCTCAAATGTCTGAATGCATAACTATCATCTGACTGGCCCTTCTTTACTGAAGAAAAATATCTAATTGTACCCAAACTAGATGAAGAAAGCATTAGTAAATTAAGGACACTTAAAATTTCTGAGTTTTCACCTCCTTTTTTTAGAAAAAAAAATATCCTCTGTTGGTCATTTCACTCTGTGATTGCTTGATGTATCACAAATGCATTTTTTTAATATTCTAGCGTCTTAGAACACTGCTTTCTGTTAAATCTGATTGACAATATTGGTTGACTTGGTCTTTCTTTTGTCACATCTCAGACAGATTATAACACTGTAATGTACCTTGGAATACATACAGTTAAAAGTGCTTCCACACCAAGACTGAAAGTTTGGATTAGAAAAGAAATATTTGCGAGAAATAATTGTGTTGCACTGAGAACTGTGCACAATGTCCTTCCTTAACTGAACTACTTTTGGTGATAGCAATGAATAGTACGTGACATAGTGCTTCAAACTGGCACACAAGTCAGGTAGAACTAGTCCACAATCATGAGAACTGTTTTATGTAATGAAATAGGTCATACTTAACTGATTCCTGCCCCCACCAAAGTTTAAGATTCCTAGGAAAGTGATATTTTTATTGTTTTCATCATGTTGACACTGACTGATTAAATTACAGAGAGCTCAGTTTACTTGTTGGCCTATGACATTTGCAGTAGTTGTGTACTGGGCATGCTGAGATATTAAACATCTATTAATTAAACAAAAATAATGTTTAGGGTTATTAAATCTGCTGAAAAAATAGTTGAATGTCCTGAAAGAAATGAGAAATTTTAACTGCTAGAATTAAGGTATTTCTATACTGATTACTACTGCATATTGATTTACTGTACATTATTCCTGGAAATGGTTTCACCAGAAGTGAGATAATGGCTGTGACAGCCAATACAGATCATCTAGTACTATTACACCATCATCCACATTATTTTCTTACATTTCTGCCAGCTTCTGAGAAACATGCTCGCCCTTTAGCTCTTCATAAGTCATGTATCTTTACTGATTTGTAATTATGGATTCTCTTTGGAAAAAAAATACTACTGTACATCTTTCTTAGCTCTTTATCCCATTCCAATACATCATTAAAGTCTTCTGTAACATGTTATTTATTGTGTTATGTAATGTCTGTGTCTCTTAGGAACACCCTTAAAGGGTTTATATTTTATTTATACATGTTTTTTCTTTATTCTGATATTATTTCGGTTGGTTATTCCCTATTTTAAATAATTTGAAGAAAAAAAATATTGCTTCTGTAAAACAGACACCCACCCTCAGGAATTCTGGACCATTTAGCCTTTTTTTCTCCCTGTTATGTTTCATCAGTTTGTAGCTATCTCCCAGAGAGCAAGGATTTCATAGATTAAAACAGCAATTGATTTTTTTTTAATCTTTTATTTGAATTTATCCATTACAGTGAAGTACATTATGTGTCTCCAAAGAAAGTAATAAATTATAGACAAGGCAAAAGTTAAAATTAGATCTGAACGTGGTGTAATGCCCAAAGGAAACTGTTTGGAAAGGTTACAAGCTGTCAAAAAACAATTTGTATGGTTAAAAGCCACACAGTCAGATGCTGTTAATGGAGTATCTGTAATGATTATTTAGGCATTGGTTGCTTATTATGTCTTTGAGGCAGCTATTCACTGTGCTTCTTTGGAGGTTATAAAGACCTGTAATTCGGCACCTGTTATAAAGAAGTGTGTGCAAGAATGCACTGTACCACATCAGGCAAACCTCTCCTCTCTGTTCTCTAGATTTTTAATCATCTTTTCCTCTTGGAATTACGGTTGATGCTGATTGTGAGAATAAAGACTAGTTACTGTAGTGTAAGGATCATAAAGTCAATCATGTGGATAAAATTACTTAGCAATCCAGCCAGCTGGTCTCTGTTTGGCTTCAGTTCATTAGTTTATGGGGAGAATTCACTCTACATTTAAAGAAAGCAAAAACTGCATAAAAATTGGTTCGTAATTAATTGCAGCTTTTCATACAGAAAAAAAAATTGTGAAGTGAATGTGCCCCTTGGGCACTCATTTCTTGGCTTCTTTTTGCATCCTTTGTAAAATAAATTTATTTTGTATTTGCAATCTGTTCTAGGCACAGATTATTGACCAAGTAACCATCTCCGTTTCTTGAAAATGATTCTTTACACCATGTAATACTTGAAGAGTTTTCAAATGACAATATTTGCTAGAGTAGTAGATGATTTTAAACAATTTAGGGGCCATTTGGAAGCATGACTGCATAATCTTGGCATTCCGTGCCAGTGCTCTCATGCAGGTGATTAGGTTGCATCGTAGAATCATAAGCATATGTTTAAAGTGCTGTACATCATAAGCATATTGTGATTTGCATGTTTTGTAAGAGTTGAATAGCTAATGTTAATTACTATTGTGTTTAATGGAGCCGGAAATAACAAATATACTATTCTTCTAGTTTTGAAACTTTTTATAAAGAGTACATAGAAGCAGCAAGACCACTAGGGAGTTTATACATTTCTAATCCCTTAACAGGATATCGAAAATTAGCCCAAATTACTCCCAGATCCTTTCAGGTCTAACCATAGAAACTAAAGAGGCTGTAGCCTGTACATTTGTGTTTGCATTTACACAACATTGCTCAAGAAAAATGGTAGAAAAATTTTGCCAGAAATGTATCTGTAACAAAAATTTCTAACTATTGAAAGAGCTTATTGTTTATAGGTCTGGATTAAACACCATGTGCAGTAGCTTGTCACAGGTTAATGACCTTTCTTCAGAAGCAGCGTATACAAAGAATACATTCTTTGAATATACTTTGATGGATAAAAGGGGAAAGAGAGTATTGGGGTGGTCTTATGACTCTTGGTTATTCTTATACCTGTTAAGGGCAACTGAAATGTGGAATTGTATGAAATTTCAGTGTTTCAAGTTGCATTTCAGTACCAAATTAAATGAAAGTATGTTTTGAAACACTGAAATTTCTTACATTTCCACATTTCTTATATTTCCATGTTTCCACAAGAAATTATCGGACAAAACAGTCAAAATATATTCTTTTTATTTTAGGAGGTCTTTATACATGCTATCTAGAACTTAAGAATGAATATTATTTAATGAACTGGCACTTTCCAGTAGAAGATATTACCATGGCAATTTTACAACTGGTTCTAGATTCATGCTGTGCCTGCTATAAGCATGTAAGCTGTCAGAACTGTATGATATTTAAGAAGGTATAGGACATCTTCTGAGCTGTAGGAAGATTTCTGTATTATTCAGGAACACTAAAATTCTTGAGGCAGCTTAGCTGTATCTTTTAGACATGTATAATCATTAAATGAATGGTTTGCTTATACAAAAGTTTACTTAATCAACAGAATTTAGCTATGGAAAAGATAGAAGTGAAGTTCATATCCCTGCTCTTCTGTTTGTTACCAGGAATGCATTTATTTAGTTTATTCTCATATCTTTCACCTTTCATTTATGTAAGTCTTGCTCAAATAAATGGCAATTTTTACATTGTTAACAATTATAATTTAATCTGTTTTCTTTTTCTGTTCTTTAGTAGACATATATTATCAAAGTAATCAATATTTTCTAGAGAATATTGGAATTTCAAAATTTAGAGAAATTAAAATGAGACAGCTTTCATAAGCCTTGCTGCAAATATGAATAGTCTGTTGAAAGCTTTGAATTAATCCTACTGCAGATACATTATATTAGGATCAAAATTTTTTTAATATCAAGCAACTGCACAAAACACTGAGGAGTCATTAGCACAGAGAATATATGAACACAAGTGCCTGTTCAAACTTGCATTGTTATTTTCCAAAGCAGAAATCATGAAAAAATGTAATTAGTCCCAAGATGAATTCTGGATTAGCATGAATGGAAAATTGTGTGACACTTTATTCCTAAAAAGTTCCTCAACTGAAGTGTGTTCCTTTCACCCATTTCCATTTATTTGTTTGATGAGATTTTGAGGAAGAACCTGCGAGAGCTGGAGTTTTTGTCTTGTGTGCCATTGATGTTATTCTTTCATCTTCTTCTGATTCCTTCCATAGTAAACATGGTCTACGGGAAATCCTGCAGGACAGTGCTTCAGTCCTCTTTTCTGGAAAAAGGTGTGTGTGGTGACAGTAATTTAGGGTGGGAACATTCCTTGTAAATGACCTATACTTATAAATAGTCTACATAGGAAAGGGTTTCATAGTAGCAGAAAAGAAATTCTTCAGTAATAGTTGCTTCCTAAATTTATTTCAGCCTACCATGGTCTAGAGAAGCCCAAGACATGGTTATTTTTATGGACCTGTTCATCTGTAAGACATTGTAAATGCTCACTTTATTAGAAGAGACAGAGGCTGGAGAAGCGTACTATTAGATAGTGCATGGGAATTCTTAGCTCCCCATGCGGTTGTTAGCTACTGTCATCTATTCCAGTTATTGACTGTTCAGTTTCCTTAAGTTTATTGCACATCTTCATTTCCTGAATAATCGGAGATCATTTAATTACAGAAAATGATTAACTAAAACATTTAGTAAGCAAGCTGCCTCCATCTGATTTACTAAATACTGAAAATAGGAATCAACAATGCTTAAAATGCATACATTCATATATACAATTCCTTTTATTGATCAAAATTTAATAAGAGAATCAAGAACCAGTCCTAAGAACAGAGTGTATGATTCTCTAGGTGTAGATAAGCCAGAGTTGCAAAGAACAGTTGAATAATGTGTTGAAAAGATTGAAGTTATACTGTAACTAACCAAAACATTCAAGTTTGGTAATGCAACATGAGAATTAAATTGTGAGTAGAACACAGTAGTCTTCTGTGCAGTACTAAGGTGTGTTTACTTCAAGTAATATTCGAAACAAACACGTTTTTATTGTCATACTTAATAATGTTATTATAGTTGATACTGAAAAGTTCTTTGTGAGATGGAGACTATTTATTTAGCTGGCTATCACCTAAAAAACCACAGTATGCTGAAAGTATATATTATAAAACTCAGGGATATTTTGGAGGTTTATAAAAGTATACATAACATCTGCAACATCACCGTAAAAGTTGGAATTACTTGATTTTAGAATCTATTTGATGTGGACTCCATAACTTGAAAAGGTATGTGGAATTAAAGATATTCTTGTGGTCAGAATAGGAAGAACTGAAAAACATGGAAGAAAAAATTCCTAGCAACCATTTCTCAGTACAAGGTCATTCTATTTAATCTGAATATCTGTGGTATATGCTGGGTTCTCAGTACGTTTGAGGAAAAAAAAATCCTGAAAAATCACACAATTGATTTCTTTGTAGTAGTAAGATTATTTGAAAAACTTTAAACTATTAAACAATTTCCCTAGCATAACAAGAGAGGCAGAAATAATCAGCCATAAAAACCATGACTGGTTAAGCCTGTAACAAACTGTTTCACCTCTAGATTTTCTATCTGTTTTCTATTGGAATCATAGATACAGAATTTGTCCACCTTTAGACGGGCAAGTGAGCCTTTACCTTGGAGGATAGGTTTCATTGTAGAACTTGATTTTAAGGGCTTCTTATCACTATTAATAAATGTTAAAACCTAAGAATAAATTATTAATAGACTTTCCCATAATCAAGATTACATACGTACATTTAAAGAGAATCCTTAATTGACGAAGGAGGCATCTGCATCCTGATTGTGTACGCCTAAGATATTTCTCTACCATAAAAATATAAATTTTTCAAAATAACAAAATGGACAGTAATTTTGGAGCAAAAAAACAGTCAGTAGACAGATCTTGCTGTTCTAATAACTTTTTTCTTTTTTAAAAAATTTTTTTTGGTTTTATGCAAATTGTAGCTCAGAAATTTAATTCTGGTTGTGCTTTATCTTTGTGGAGAGTAAATATAGACAATCTAATTGAGACTTTTTCTCTTTACAGTACTGCTCAAATACACAATATCAGCTTTTATTGCATATTGATTTAGTGTTTTCTAAAAGAAATCAAAATTTCACCAAAATCCAGTGGGGAACTGCACTGCTCTAGAAACAGGCATACAGCACCTAGAGCATAGGATACCGTCTACTAATACACCAATATAAGCAGTGGCTATGAGATAAAAGAGTTTAAAAGTGTTACAAACAATTCACTTTGAGAAGGAAGATAGAGGCTGCTAACTAGACAGCATGAGTTTGTGCAGTTGAGCAGTGATAATGAGATTTCTTTTTAATTTTTAAAAATAAAACCTTATTTTTCTGCATTTATAGAACATTACAAATTTAAACAGAGAACAAAAGTACTGAACACGTTGCACTGGACTTACATATTCTGTTTGTGTAAAAACTAGAGGAATTTTGGTTTTGCTGATTTTTCTATACCTTGTAGCAGAAAGGTTCACAAGTTAATGTAAGATTATAATGTAAAGTTTATGCAATTAAAGAACATGAGAGAGTTTATAGACCATTCATCATTGGATATGGTTCATAAACTGTGAGTTTCAGAAAATAAGGAAGGCATTCCATTTGTGGTTCACTGTTGCTTGAAGCCTACCTAATGAAGTCTTTCTTAGTCATAGAATTAACTGAATATCTAGCGGAGAAGTACTGAATATTCACTCTGCATACTAAACTTAAAAAAGTAGAATAAAATCTTGCATACTCACAGGGGCTTTTTGTTGGTTTCAGTTCAACCAAAATTAGACAGCTCTTGTTCATTTAGTGCATTCAAAAGGAGTCAAACCTTTAAAATTCCAAACTGTCAGTTCCCATCATTTTATATGACAGCTGACTGAATGTAATGCACACAAGCCATACTAAGTGAAAAGCTGCTAATTAGTACAATTTCTTATTTTAAAACAAGGGGAAAGAACACATTAGCCCGTGCTTTGTGGATATATGTTATGATGCTAAATGGATTTTCCACCATTCTTCTTTGATCTTACCTGTGTAGCACAGTAGTTGTATGAAGAAACCTATGGATTTTATTAAAGAGTTATTTAATACTTTGCATTTTCTGAATTTAACATGCTATATGATATTGTCTCAAAAATCAAATACATGACTAAGAGATGTATTTTTAAAGCAATAAAAATGATTTCTATGTTTCTATACATAGTACTGCACTCTTTGGATCTCATTTTCTCAAGGGTTATTTTCTTCTTTCATCAAAGTCAATGGGGGAAGTAACTCCACATCTCTGAAAATTCAAAATGATTTGCATAGGCTTAAATTATAACTACTGTTGCCTGAAAAACAGTAGTGCTATATTTTAGTCATTTTTCATCCATTTGCTTTATATGGTTTACTGGATGACAGCTGGGTTATCATTCTGGAAATTGTAACTATACCTCCTAATTAAAGATAAAAACCTCTAAGAAAGGAATCTTCAAAGACAAACCATCCTCCCTTTTTGTTGTTATGCAAAAATACAGCAAGACTTGGAAGTAATCTGGGAAATTCCTATTGCTGTTTTTTTGAGATCTTCCTGATTCCACTTTCTTGGACTGAACTAGTCACCACTCTTAGTAATGTGGTAAAATTCTATTCATATTAAAATTACATGGTAGAAATTTGTGGGTTTTTTTTTTTCTTGTTGGTGGCCCTCAGTATAGTACATTTTTCAAAAAAAAATTTCAGTAAAAGCACTTGAAATAATCTCTGGGATCATTTTTTTCTAAAATGCTCAGTAACATAGAGGACAGAAAGTTTAATGCTGAACTTGATTTTCATGCTTCCTTTAAAAAAATATCAGTAATAGGCTTCCCTACTCCATATTTATAATCACTAAGGACATTTTAAAAACTAAATAGTTTCTGAAAGTTCAAAACAGAACTTCTTGTGGTCTGTATATGCATAGCTATCACTCATCAGCTCAAACTTATCCTTTTCTTTCATTTGGTTTGCCAAGGTATACTTGAAGATCAAAAACATATGCTTTTCCAGGTGTACTTATGAGCAGGCACCATTGATGGGGTTTCACGTAAAAAGATAAAAATTCTGTGCAAGAGCTGTCACAAATTGTTTAGCTGAACAGTTACTGTTACTAAAGCAATGCTGATGTTCTTAAATGGAATTGGAATGAGAAACACCTGTGTGTAAACTAGATTAGTCGAATTGAAAATCATCATAGATTCCATGTCAGAAGTAAGTAAATAAGATAGTTCAGGCAAGGTCAAATAGTATCCATGTTCTCAAGTGCTGATGAAAACTTCAATTGCAAAGAGTATAGAAACAAGTGTGATTGTTGTAAGGCAGTAGAATGGAGAACTTCACTTTAAATGTAACATTTAAAATTCTACAGCCAAGGAAGATGTACCAGAAAAGCATAATATTAGGATTGCTACTGTTATTTTATTAGCCTGGATAGGTTGCAGAGACCATGCATAAACACGAAGGAAACATTCCCCAATTTTGCCTTAACATCTAAAAGCCCCACAGCCCCCAATGGTGCACGGTATAAAGCTATATCACATAGACAGGTGCACTGGATGGCACTGCCTTTCATTCACTGCTCTATTTGTGAGACCATGTTGAGAGCTGACACAAACCAAACAATGTTGTTTTGAGACATATTACGTTGTATGACTGCAAAGTGAATATATCACTTAGTAATGCAGGTGATGCAATGCACCCCTTCACCCTTCTGCTTTCATGCTTCCAAAAGTATAACAGTTCCTTTGTATGGTGGAGTAATGCTGATAGGCTTTATGGAAAGCTGTTCAGAAGAGCTATTTAAATGAAGAACACGAATGATTGCCACATGAATACAGAAAACTAAGAACGTTTCTTGGAAAATTAATTTTTTTGTTTTGTTCAGACGATGTTTCTGTGTTTCTTGTGTATTATTTGGGTATCGCTGATCTAGCAGGGGAAAAAATAGATTAAAAAAAGACCACTGGAAAACGGAATACCGAGTTCCTTAATTAAGCCAGGCAGAGATTGCTTATTCATTCTAAACAGAGGCATATGGCAAAGATTGGTTTTCTACTGGGACTGACAACTGAACTCTGTTCTGTTAGCTTCAACAGCAGCAGGAAGGGGGAGAGGAAATCACAAAAGTGGACATGTAATAAACAAGCCCTGGGAATTATGGGGAAGTAACCAGTAAAAGTATGCTGAATGACATTAACTTTCTTTGTTTTCTTCCTGCAAAAGAGGATAAGTAATTATAAATAAGCATGGGAAAACTCCAGACCAACATTAATGCTAGAATGAAGAATCATTTTTTTTTTTTTTGCTGGAAACTCCCAATAACTTCAATCCTTGCTTATATAAATTGAAAATTTAAATTAAATACCTATATGGTGTAATTTGTTTGGGTTTGAGGCTGTTTCAAATGGTTATTGTGTGAGATGATTTACACAGGAAGAATTCCAATACAAAATTAATTACATACAGAATTCATGCAGAAGACAGTGCATCTTTGAAAAACTACCTATGTTTGTACCAAAGCTACCTAGTCAGCTAACAGACTGAATCAGACAGAAAACTTTATATGAAAAATATGCATGCAATAATATGCACAGTTATTTATAACTGTAATTTCTTACATAAAGAATTTTCTGTCTGCTTATGTATCTCTATTTCTACATTATGTTTTCTTCCATGACAGAAATAATTTAGGTTGGCCTTTTTCAGTGTGTGCGTTCTGATACATTAATGGTGGGACCTGATGATCTTAAAGGCCTTTTCCACTGTAAATGATTCTATGATTTTACATAAAAGAGAAGAAATGCATATGTTTCCTTCAGATATTTTTAAACTCAGAATTTTCAGTCAAAATACTGTACCTCTTTCCTTGATGTATCATAGAAATCTCAAAAGAACCCAAACTGAAAGCTAACGACATAGTTGGGTCATCTCTCTCATGAGCTAAGTATCTTTCAAGTGTTGCCATGGCTTATGTCATACTAGTAACCATGGCTCAGAAACTGATGCAAAAATGTTTGGTGGAAAGGTGTAAGTCAGCTAAAATTCTTGAAGATGTTATGAATAATAATAATAAAGAGTTCATTACTTCTTGGTTTAGAAAAAAAACCCCAGATAAACAAAAAAATAAATCCGTTGAAGTCTGTTTATTCCGTCATTTCATATTACAGATATTCTTATTCTCTCCTTTTAGGCCTGTGGGCATTTTCTCTTACAGGATGCTGCTAGATGAGTCCTGAAATGATAAATATAGCAGTTCTTCCACAAGTGAACAAGAAGTGTATCACAAAGAGACATTGCAGTCACCATTAAGCATTTACCAAAGACATTATTTGACTGTAATATGTTGTTTCAGCAGCTCTGAAGAAAATTGTTTCTGGCATGAAGAGCTGGGTGTCATATCAGAAACAAATAATTGACATTTTCTTGTTTCCATCATGTCTTGTCAGTATAGTTCTATAAACATCCATGAAGTTTTGCACACAGAATGGATGAAAAGGAACACTAATGATAGACTATTCACTAAATGGATTTCGTGTACTAGAATTTGTACTGCAGCAGAATTTGAAGACTCTTGCCAATAAGAAATGATGTTATAAAATTAAATTTAAGGTTAGTATTGTTAATTTTAAAATTATACTGTGTCAATATATGTAAAAGCATAATAATATAACAGCTTTAATAATGAAATTTGTATCTTCTAACCTAGCAAGTAATAATTTCAAATATATTTATGACAAAATTTTGAAGTTTAGTTAATTATTTAATGGCGTATATTTTGCTAGAATTTGGTTGCTAATATTATAACTGCATTTTTTGCGTGTATTTTCAGTGTAGCAACCTTGTGCTCTTCCTGTTTTATCCTGGAAGTAGATTAATTATCATGTCACATTTCATGGATGTACCAACATAAAATTATGAAGAAAATAGAAAAAAGTACAATCTCTTACCATTTTTATATGAGCAGATCTTATATCCCAACAGCATGAACAAGATGAAACCATTACAAATGTCCTGTGTTTCACATCTAATATCAGAACTAAATAATTGAGATTGCCCAAAAAGATAAGATCCAGAGTATCTAATTATAATTCATCTTCATTTCTAGCTAATATTAAAAGCTATTTAATATGAAATAAATCAAAGTAATTTCAAGTCTGACATGGTTAGTAAGCTAAGATCTGGAATTTTTACTTAGTGTGTTACGATACCCAGATAAACACTGTTGACTCTTTGGCTTTGAAGTCTTTTGCTTGGCTTATACTTGCAAAACCACATCCGAAAATGTCCATACTTCCTTGTACTACTGCTGCTACTACTTCTAGTGTTATTTCTAGAGAATGTGCAACACACTCTTAAGGTCAGCAATCCTAAGGGACACCACAATGTTTTATAGCCACACATATGGATGTAACTTTGAATGTTACTTTCTGATCTGTTTACACGTAGTATTTTGTCATTTTTTAGAATTATCTTCCTGAAGAAATGCTATTTAAGTTTCTTATAATGTCTTATATTATATCCCAAGTCATTTGGGAAGTTACTGTAGTGCAGTATTTTTGCTGATAATTTTCCTAATTTTTTCTAGTTAATGAGCTAAAAGAACCAATACTGGCTTTGACTGAAGTAATTCTGGTTTTATATTTTAAATGGTTATAGGATTAACTTTCTATTTCAAACCCTTTCAAAATTTGATCGCAAGTATGATGTTCCATTCATATTTAATAAACCAATATATTTATTAAAAAAGTTTTATTTATTTGAGTTGATTTTGAAAACTAAACTTATATTTTGCAATTTTCATCTGAATTAATCTTTGAACATGGAAAATATCCAAGATAATAAATAAGTGGCATGATAAATTTGTGTAGTTTATAGGGTACATTAAGAAAGATTATGTCATGTTGAAATAACAAGGTATCTTCCACTGGCAAACTTTATTGCGCAAATTTTTTAAGTTTTGCACTAATGCAACTGTAACAGCAAACAGGTTGATAAAGAGCTTGTATCTCTATAGGAATTTAAGGAAGCTGTACACATGACTATGTTACTTTATTTTTTTTAGAACACTGCTCTGGGAGTGGTGAAATGTTTTTACTTCTGAAGATATTCAGCTTAAAATAAGCTTGATACTATTTTTACAGTTATTTCAATATCCTTTTATTTGTGCTATCTTTACCACAATGATTTCATGTTTTTCTAATCATGGCATATATTTTGTTATAAAAATGGATGTAGAATCACCTTTTGAGATGGTTTTAAACATTTTTTCTGCCAAAGTAAGCACATTTTTGTCATTTTTGGTATTTAGATTAAATTCAATTAATCTTGGAACAGTATTGATGAAATAACATTGGTAATATTTTAAATATTCGAAGTGAGGTTTCTATGCTTGAAGCAGGCATCAAAGGAGGTTTCAAATGGATGAATCAGTGCATTTAGCCCAATCCATGCTATATTGTTAATTTAGAAACTAAGAAAAAAATAAGGAAAAATACCTAGCTAACAAAACTATTTGAATGCAGTATGTATATAACCATGCAAGTTGTAGGGAGCACCTGCAATCTGAAGCATTTACATTTTTTCTGACATTTGCAAGCATTCTTCTTACCTGTTTAGACTCCTATCTGTCTTTTCTATCACCTTATCTTCATTTTCATCATCAACATCTGTTCCATCTTTTAGCAAAGTGGTTTTTACACATACGGTGCTGTAAAAACAATAATAATGAGCAGCTTATTTTATGTCTTTTATGTGGAGGGGAAATATGCAAAAGGATGAGGAATAAATGTAACAACAGAGTTGAGTGAGATTCTGGTTGTTAAAGCTTTCTGGTGGAATAGAACAAAAGATATTTATCATATTTTTTGCCTTAATGATTATTAGCATTATATATGATCCTGCAGGAAGAAGCAAATGTGCTCTTCCAAACTTTGGTGTTTGAAATATTTAATAAATAATAATAATAATAATGTTTTGTTTCTTCATAGTGCTTAATGACAGGGCATTTATTTTACTTTGTGCCACTATTATGTGAAATGCTTTTGATTCTGTACAGCACACATAAAAGTCCAAAGAGCATATTTCAGTACAGTTTCCTTTCATTAACCACTCTATGGGGGAAAAAAAGAAAAATCATCTGTGAAAGAGAACAAAACAAGAAGAAAGCCACAAACAACTCACTTAAGCACTACTGACACAGAAATCCATATGCTCTGGTGCTTAGAGACAAATACAAAGGCAATAAGATCTTTATTTTGAACTTCTGATCTGGATGGTCTGTCTATCTGAAGTCCCTCAAACTTTCAGATTCAGTTAACTCTGCTGGCATAATGGGTAAAATAGCAGGACATCACTACAAACTGTGTGTAAACAGACAATTTTCTCTGGGTGAATAAATACTCTTAACACTTCAAAATGTTCACATTTCATTAGAAAGTTTAACTCAGTACAACAGTGCAGCTTCGTCAGATTTGGAAGCACAAACGAAATAAAGTAGTGCTGTTATAGCAAGATGAAAACATGTAGGATGATTTACTAGCAATAATACTACTATTGTACTATAATGCTCTCTATTGAGAGCCTTTGTAAAGTTGTAAAGGAAGTGACAGAAATTGAGATCATTTTAGTCAAAGAGTAGATGAATAACTAATTTAATGAGTTAAAAAAAATGGAAGCCATCCTTTGGAACAAGGAGCCACATCTGCTGTCAGTCACACAATAACAACAGTCTGAATCCAAGATAATTTCAGTAGTTGATTTGAACGAACTAAGTTGACATTGCATTGGTCTATTGACGTTGTGGGGCCACTATTTCTATAACACGGCATTGTCAGATCCAGAGGAAGATGAATAAGCAACACAAAAGACAGTAGAACTTTTCCTGTCTGATATGTTTGTCTTTAAATAATAAGAGCACCGCTTTGTTTGATAGAGAACAAACCTGTATTTGGTGAATAATAGTCTGTTTTCTTTTAGTTCATTATATGCATTTTTAGGAGGCAATATATCAGTTAAAAAAATGGAAAAAAACAAAATTAAAAATGAAAAGTACTGTAGCATGTGTTCAAATTAGACCCATTTGTAAATTGCTGGGCCACCAGTTCCCTCTCATGGTTTCCCAGTGTGTCCAGGTAAAAAAACAAAAACATGTTCTCACACATTCATTAAGAAAGAGTTTTTTCAACATGTGTCAGCTTACTGAAAGAGCTCTATATTTTCCTGGAAATCTCAAGACTATACTCTAGAAAGTAGTGCTATCACTGTGCTAATGTAATACATGCTTGTTCTTTCGTGGTGTGGTGGAAATCATGTAAGCTTTGTTTTCACCAAATTCTTAAGTTTCTCTGGTTGTAGACTTACTAATGTGTGTACCTCTGAGTGTGCATTATATGAAAATATTTTAAAAATAATTTTATGAAGTTTATTCAGAGCCTTGCTAGAACACCAGTGGCGTGCATCAGCAGCAGAGAGCCACTCCACTGAAGCTTTCTGTTTCCTAGGGAAATGGAATTCAGTGCTCCTTAGTCAAAACATTTTCCCGCTTTTATCAAATATCTCTCAAAGTCACTTCTTTGTACTGCTGTTTTATATGAGAGATGTTAACCTGTCATTATCATCTGCTACTCTGTTAGTTGAAGATTTCAACTCTGCTAAGGTCTCTTAAAAAAAAGATGGGAAATGACATACGAAAGGGTTAAATGACAGAACTAAGAGTGTAATTTAATACACCCAGAAGTTAAGAAATGACAGATTAGATTGCATAGGTAAGCTTCAATTAAGTCTTTTTACATATCTTTAATTATAAGTTATTCCACCAAATCCTGACTCTTCAGTGCCTAGAATGGGTCTGTTCTGTGAAAGAAGTAAGGCTATGTAGTGAAGGATACAATCATTTGTAGGACCCTTGAGTCACCTGTTCCTAAGTAGAAAAGCATATAATTAAAGGGTGGGGATTGCTCATAAATAAAAAGGTATTTTCTGTTGTCAACGTAATTTGATGCTGCTATAGAGAGTTAGAGTTTAATCCTGATTTTAATGCATAAAAGCAATGGGCTGCTTAGCAAATAATTTAAAACAGACCTTTACTCGTGTTGGTTTGTGGGTTTATTTACTTATAGTTATGCCAAATTTTTGGATGCTTATTTCAGACCTTTGAAACTGACTGTTAATTATTCTGTAAGAAAGCTGGACTTTGAACTTATCAGGTTCTATCATGTGCTGAATATTTTGGAAAAGGCAGGTCCTAGCACTGAAAATTGTTGCATATTTCTCTTTGTGCTGCTTAGTCCTGTTTCTAAATTGGAGTTATAACCTCTCCTTCTCTATTGTGAAAAAGCCCAAAAATTATTAGATATTATTATAATAAACTAGCAGTAAAGCAAGTAATTTTATCTTTAGAACGGAATTTGAATAGCATGCTCTAAAGAAGGCCTCTGTGACACATGGAATGATGAGAACAGTAGAAAATCAGTATTTTTTTAAATTATTAACCAAATGTTATCCATTTGCTGCAGCTGGCTTTAGTTAAAAAATGTATAAGGACTATCATAGTATGTATGTATATCCAATTTATACATACCAAGAGAAAGATGAAATTAGTGTTTGCTTGTGTAATTTTACTAGCCTTTTTAACATCAGAGTTTTCCACATAATCTCAGTTTTACATAGATCGCTGTGGCATATGAAATTATTGTCATTTCAATTAGCTTGTCAAACTTTCCTGTATTGTTTTGGATGAAGTAGCTTGAATGGTTGGGTCACAGGAGGGAGTATAAGTAGAATCCCAGCTCACAGAAACGAATAGTGGTATTTAAGGAAATATGCCAATATCCACTGATAGAAGGAACTAATGCTACTCCTTTCCTTTTCTTTCAGAAAAAGAGAAATCTTGTTGGTTTTGTCCCAGTTTCAGACTTCTGTGGCTCAAACCGCTTCTGTTTATGAAAAAAGACTAGAAGTGCCTTTGGATCAAATTCAAACAAGGCAGCTAACTAACAAACCCTGCTGTTAGTTGACATGGTCCTCTATGAAATCCTGGTTTTTTTAAGACTGCATTTTTGTTAATTTCACATTTTATGAAGGAACCTTTGCTGGGGAAAGACAAAGGAAAAGTCTGCTTCTGAGTAAGATAAATGTTGTGGAAAAAAATCACCTGAATCTGCTGCTACATGGTTATCTAGAGACTACATTTTTGACCCATATATGTGTTGCTATTTTTAAGGCTCCAAAGAGCAGATGGTATTGGTTGACAGTCAGTAAAGATAAGTAAATGTGTTTATAATGTTGTGAGGTTATGGAGGTGAATTAAAAAACAAAGGATTTAGAAGTTATATAAAGTACAGAAAAGAATTGAGATGGTAATAAAGCTGCTTTCTTCCGCAGGCAACATCTTAGGTTTTTTATTGCATCTGATTGCAAATTAAGGTGAAAAAAATTAACCCCAGGCATAAAAGAATAGTCAGTTCCTACCTCCCTGATTTCCAGAACAAAAAACCTTTCGTCTTTGATTTCAGGTTTGATTTTTTTTCCATACTGGTTGCCATACAAAGAGATAAAGAGCTCAATAAAATGAAAGACACAGTCTACTGCAGTTCATATTATTGGCCTGAAGGAATTCTTAGGCAGGTTAATGGATCTAATGGTTTTTCCTTCAGATGATTATATTTTATTTATAGGTGAGAAAATAATAGTTAATGTTAAATTTATTGAAAACTTATTGTGAGACTGCAGGAACTGATAATGATAACATTACACTCTGGGAAGCCAAGTTATTCCTGTCTTTAGTTCCGTATGTGTTGATGTGAAGCAAACCGATTGACTTGAAATTAAATGTGCTTTTATGCACACTCGTGTTCAGAAAAAAAAGAGATATATTTTTCTTGCTCTTGTGAAAGGTTTCATTGCATGAATCATTGATACACCTCAGGTGTTTCTTTTGTGAAAACTGCATGTGAAATATCCAAGAGCTGAAATCTCATGGATAAGAGCATGTTGTCCTCTGGAGGCTATGAGATCTGATATCTAAGTAATTTGTCAGATAAAAGGCATTATGGTCAACCATAATTGTGTCCACAAGTTTGAATCTTAAACCATATCAAGTGGACTGCAAATTTACAGAGGAATTTGGAGAACAGTATGAACAACAGCTCATTTTAAGTCAGCCCTCCGTGCCTTAGCACTACTATAATTTTCTAAATGGGTTCAGAGACCTTTTTTTTTTGCAAACCAATAGAACATAACAAGAGATATAATGAATTTATGATATAAAACTATAAAAATGACATTAATATCTCAGTAGCACTGAATTTCAGTGTTCAGCTCATCTTAAAATAGTGCATTGAACTGGGTGGCTAAAGATGGAAAGATGTGGAATCAAAGTTATGCCTCAGGCCACCATAAGCCCTTGTAACACATTCCTAATGTGTGGTGAAAGTTCTAGAGTGGCATTATATTTTGACAAAAAAAAAAAAATCAGCAGTTTCATTGGTCATAATGATCCAGATCCAGTACATTTCTGTGGAGTAAACTAGCAGAAAGACCAGTCTGGGAATGCGCATCGGATTCTTGCAGAAAACAGTGAGAAAAAGGCAGAGAGATCAGAACATGACAATTACTGTTGAATTTTTCATGCTTATAGTGCATTATCTCAAACTGGCACTGCCATTAATGACTGTATGAGGCCTCTGACTGGACACCTACATTAATTTTAGAGCTCCTCTATCATTTTGCTTGAAGCAAAATTTGACATCAATATGATGTTTCACCTTAGATTGAACTTAGTGAGGAAATAACGTGGAAGCAAATTAAAAATAACCAGCTCAATTCCCACCACTTTTTCAATAACATCTTTTTATTTTACACCAAAAGCTTTCTAAAACCTTTGGAAGAGATTTCCTAAAGGAAAACCCTATTTTTTTTGTACTTCCTTTCCCTGACTCCAAGATGCACCCAAGGCAATATATTACAAGTTCATGCAACATATAAAAATAATAAGATACAAAATAAAAATAATTAGATACATAATTTTTTCTGTATCGATGAGTGTATGTGCTGTCTATAAATAAAGAGGAATAAAATAACAGGTTGAGGGATCAGACCCCTTCATAGACTTAAGCTCTACAAATGTAATGGTGTAGAAGGAGGAGCATACTGAGGCAAGAGAGGAAGATGCATGTACTGACTCTGAAGTTGCCACATATATGTGAAGTATTTTTCTCTTGGGAAAACAGAGCTGTTAAAATAGCTTCACAGGTAGTGTTTGAATTGGGGACTTTGGGACAGGAAGAATGGTCAGAGGCTGAACAAAAACTGTAGAAGTTTAGCCTCCAAATTTGTCTAAAATAAGAGGTGATCTGAATCATTTCCCAGAATTCAAATCAAAAGAGGAGTGAACTTGTCATGAGATTCAAAAAATATTGCCTATTTTCTTGTTCCTCTGTACTTCCTGAGTCTACTTGATTCTTTGAGTCAAGGGCCAAGGTAGCATTAAAAGAACTGATCTTGCATTCTTGTCAAGGACCACAGAAGTCTCACACGAAGTCTGTCTTCATAAAACTGCTAGGTAAATAGTGCAGTGAATTAAATTATTTCAAATGAGACCTGGAAAATTCTTCAAAATTGGTTTGTTCGATCTTTCCTATAATTAGGCATAAAGCAGTTCCTTTCATTTTCTTCAAACTACCAAAAATTATAATAACTTGAGTAACTATCAGTGCCAGAGTTTTTAAGCTACTATGGGCTTTATAGGCCGAGATTAAGTGAGTATCTTCTTTCCTTTCCTTCTTTCTCTTTCCTATTAAAGTCTTTACAAGAAGGAGAACGATCACTGGACACTTGTACAAACAGTCCAAACAAAAGCCTTTGGACAACTTGGAATAGATAAACTTGAGTGTGCTGTATTCCACCCAAAGGATGCATCAATAAAGAGCTAAAAATATAAAATACTGAAATTACTTGAACATGTGCTATTTAGGTCAATATCTGTAGCAATTAAATGTAAAAGAAGAAGTTATTTGTTTTATTTGTATCTATTTATAGACTTTGTCCAAGATTTGAAAGAACTGCCTGTGAACTATTGTTAATTGACTCTTCTTTATTTGTTATTTCAGGAGAAGAATGATGACAAAAGAGTAATACTAAGTAACAAAATATCCTTTTCAGTAATAGAAACCAGTCATCTAACTTTAAGGGTTACAGGAAAAGTTGGTCTGCAGTGATAGTGTTAAGAACACCTTTAATAATTAAAAGTCCTTGGAATTACATACCCACATGTGAAAAGTTTTCCAATAAACAGTTTTGCAATCTTCATTATGAAAGAGAGGCATTTGGGTTTCCGTTTGTGTCAAGAACAGAGAAATATTTTTGTGACATCTTCATCTTTAACCAATATAATATCCCATTAATTTAGACACATTGCCATTTCTGTACACTTTACTTCAAGATACAATAATGAGGTATATCTCAATCTCCGTCCAAATTGTTGAATGATACAGAATTAATGCAGGTTATTAATGGGAAACTTGAAGAAAACCCACACAATTTCAGGGATATTTCTCTTATTTTATAAATTAGAATGGCGTTCATAAATTAGAAAATAATAAATAAATTAGAAAAATTATAAAAAAATGCAGAAAAATAATTTAGAAAATAACTCTAATCTCTCTTTTGCGATGTAAGAATATTTAGGTAGATCTCTTGTAGTGCTAACTTTCCCTGGCCCCACCACCCAACCCCCTCCAATAAGTTTTAGAGAGAACTTAGTAACTTTGTTCAGAGGAATTTCATAAGAAGAATTTCCTATTTCTAGGTTAAATCTACTGTAATTGTCCCGGTTTATAAATTTCAATAAAAATTCAGTACTAAAAAATGCATCATAACTATCTTCAATCTGCTTAAGGTAGGAATACAACTACTTTAAAGTAAATACGAAATACAACGAAAAATATTGCATAATAACTCACATAGAGACAAAACTAAGGATTTAAGGAATATAGTAGACCTCTACAGACAAAAATCCAAATGAACTTACTATTTTACTCCATATGTATTAGTGGAGCAAAAACTATTAAAAATAGCAGGTCTTCATTTGAGAAGATACTATGGAATGTTTTCTTTCTTAAAGGCAGAGATGGAAGACAAGCTGATCTGAAGAATTAGTATTATGCATGAAAAAAAGATAATCTACCATGAAATGAATGAGTGTCACAACACAGTTTTGTATTTAGAGATTTAAAATCTGCACACTGCAAAAAGGTTGGATCATAGGCAAGCAGATTTGTAAATCTATGTAGACTTTTGGACAAAGTGAATAATTTTATACTGGGCTCTGGAAACTGATCCTTTCTAAGATATGTTTGAAAGGTTGTCCTTTGTGAAGTACTGGAAAGGTATTACCCAAAAAGAAAATACTAAGCCTCATCAGCTGTGGTTTGTTTAGGTGAAATTAATGAGCAACTAAGATATGAATTTTAGAAGAGAGGAGGCACATAAAGTAATGCGCCACATGGTTATGACCTTATACAAACAGAAAAAAAAAGGTCCAAGAAGCATTCTACTTATTCTGTGGAAATAGGCAGCTAGTTTTATAGCATTTTCACAGATCTAGAATGCACAATTTATTTCTTTAATTTATATTCTTCTATTGAATGACAATATTAATAATAACAATAATAGCAATAATAATAGTAATAGTGTCTACAATAAACTTGAAGCTCTACTCTTGTCTTTGCTACAAATTATTTAAGCAGTTGCTGATAATGGCATTATTGCATCTTCTATCACTGTGATGCCCCCACTTGGGTCCATTTACTTTCAGTGTTTTCCTCTCCTCAGCAAGTATGCAATCATTTATCAAAGAAGACAATTTTTGCTAACACTAGCTTCTTTTTTTACAAAGTCTTTTCTTTATCAGTATGAATATAATAGTTTCTAAGTTTTCTGTTAAATATGAAACAAACACCCATTAAAATAAACATAAAGTATTGATGCTGCAAAATATTACTCAATCTTCTATCATAATTCATGTACGTACTTCTCAGTACTTGGTGTTTTATTCTACAATAGGAAGCTCATACTGAGATGCTACTTGCCCTTTGTTTGCCCTTATTTTGGAAACCAGGGCTACAGTTTTTGTGCAATCCAATTGCACTGGCTTGTCAGCTTTGTTATACAAGTAAAGGGCACATCCAGGTAGATGAACAGAAGTGCAGAACTAGAATTAAGTATTCTTTACGCAGAATGTGACTTACTGAGTGGAGCAGTCTAGATAAAGAAGAGTTCACACTCAATGCCAAACTAGATTTTTCAGGTAGTATAAAATATATTTTGTGATTGTTACATGTTGTTTCAAAATACTCGAGCAAAGAGATTTGCAAAGTAATGCTATGGAGTGGCAACATTTTTGTGCAATGTCTTCTGTGGAGAGAATCAGGTAAATATTTGGATTTATTCTGGATGTTGAGACTGGATCTTGAGAAACTGAGCATTTATATAATCTTATAATTCCTATTAAAAGTGGTATAAATGCTAGGACAGGATGTTATTTGTAAACAAAGCAATTTGTGTATAGGCATACCCACTCTACTATCTTTTTTTTTCTTTGAGAGAACTGATCCAGAGAGGTAATTCCCAGGATAAGAGCAAACCAAACTAATGAGTGCTGGGTCATTCAGAGAACTATTTAGACAGGCTCCCTTCATGCTTAATTACCCCTTTTTTGGGGTATGTTGCATAATTTAATGTACAAGTAAATTTTTTAAATATGATCCTCAGCATCAAGGACCAATCACATTGTTATAACAACAATTTTATTATACAGTTTGATGGTTTGCATGGCTATTTGTAAAACATGTTTTACGTCATGCTTTTCCTTTTTCTGTTTTTTTTTTTTTTTTTTTTTGATTCGTGGGATTTTTTATTGTATGCATATGTAACATCTACATTTGATTCTCTGTTTTTGACAGCATTGTAGCCTAAGGAACACTTGATATTTCCTTTTATTCATAAATTCTACTTTTCAGAAAAATTCTTGTGACAAATATTTTTACAAGAGAAAGAGATTAATGAAATGATACCACAATTATAAAGACATTATTGCATTCGGTTTGTCATATTAATAGTGAATCACATTGAAGAATAGAGATATAGGTTGTGTTAAATCACAGCCAGCTCTCAATCCTTTCCTCTTTCTTTGAAATACAGTATGAGCAGAATATTCAAAGCCACTCTTCAGTCAGACAGGTGTCCATAATCTTCTCTTTTAATGCAAGGATGGAGGAATATGGTGTTATGGAAGAATGCTGAATCATCAGCAAACTAAAAAAAATAAAATCCCAACTCAACAACTAAACTCATAATAGTTAAATTTTAGATTCTTATATCAAACCATTTGAGTTTTACCTTATATATGTTTATCTTACTGAGAAGGAATACTTATTGCTGTATTTCTTCTAATAAGATAAGAATTGAATGTTTTATTTACATGTGGTTTAGTCTGTAATACAAATGCTGTTTACTCTTTTGTCACAAGCTGCTCACTAAACCAAAACCCACAAGAAAAACTGTCAAATTGAAGGTGATGATTGCAACTGTCATTGGTTTAAGAAACTTAATCATTTGTAGCAGTTTAAACATTTGTAATGAGCTTCTTAAAAGACTATCTTGATGACATCAATTTAAAGCAGTGTCTTATGATGATATAATTGAAAATGTTGTCCTTCATACTCTAAAGTCTTACTTTAAATTGTTTAGAACATACACACAAGTTCCAGTGAAAGTACTACAAATTTGGATTGAAATTAGTTTCAAGCCCTTTTAAATTCAAGAAATGCAGAGAAATAGGCAAATCTTTATTTCATTATTCATTGTTTAACTCAGGATTAGATGCTGTCTTTCGTATTCCTAATATTAGGTTTGTAATCCCTGATCCTATCTTTTATTCTGCTCTGATCATGCCATCTTATAACTGGTTTTGAGTCTATGAATGCTTGATATGTTGGGAAAAGAACTGGTACTGCCTAATATGGAATGAACATTACAGGAGTTTTACAGGAGTGTGAAAAAATCAATATATTTAATTTAAAGAAAAGTGTTAATACATACCGACTCAGCAGTTTTTCATCAAAAATCAAATAGAATTTTAACATCATCATGTTTCCAAAGCTCTGAGCATTTGGGAACTCTCTATGGCCTTAAAATGATGAATGGTTACTTATTCCTTTTAGATAATTTCTAAATAAGTATTATCCCATAACTATTTCATTAAATGTGTAGACTTCACAGATGTTCTCTTCTAATCAACTTATTATTGACCTGTACGTGACATTACTGTAACAGATGATAACAAGTCATACATATATGAATAAATAAAAGGAAAGGTTTGGCGTCCACAGTTTCATCAGTAATCTTCAGAACACTTGTAAACTTTAGTTTAATACAATTATATTCAGAATTTCCAAAGTTCACATTATTCCAACCCTGTCTTAGTTTATATCTTTCTATTCTCTTGTTACGGTTACTTACCTTAAAAAAGCAAGTTCTTAGGTCATGTTACCCTTATAACTGAATAAACAAATATATTTCAGTAGCCAAACTTGAAATTCAAAGCCATACCTCTTCTTACTAATATATCACCATCTTGCTATTTTATTTTCTATAAGTCATTAGAAATGGTTATTCAAAATACTGTATATGTATATAGTTTCACTTATATAATTTTTTTTGCCCCCTGGGACATTACTGCACAATGGATTCTTCGCAGCAGTAATTTGTTCATTTTCTTCCTCTAATTCAGTTTACCTTCATGAACAAGGGTAGATTTTACTCTTACTTTTGTAATGAAATGATGAAATATAGGAGTAAAGCAAAACTTTACATCAATAAATAGCTGAATCTAAGCAATATTTGAAGTCAAGAAAGTAACAGAATAATCAAAAGAAAAAATTATCAAATTTACTCAGTTATATATTTTAACAGAAAACTTACCTTTTTAAAGAAACTGTTTATCAAATAACGAAGATTAAACAGATTTGTTTAAAGACTACATGTTGCAAAGGATCTCTTCTATGCTGCCACTAATGTTTTGGCACTTGTTGAGTGCACATTAGGAAATATTCACCTCCCCAAGAGGAAATCTAGCTAAAAAATAGTGATATACAATGTTTTCTTGTTTTATTGTATTTATTTAGCTAGGACGACTGATTAGATGTTAAACAGAACAGAGATTAAGGATCTTTGTTATTGGTAAAATAAAGATTAAGGATGAATAAAATACTGTGAATAATTAACACAATTTTATTATTCTCTAATCTTATGCTGCAATTAATTACTTTCATCATTGCACTTTTCAGTGTGGGTTTTAGGTAAGTCTCTGGCTTTGTATTTAAAAATGGAGGAAATAACTCATATCTGATTTAGTCCAGCCTGTATATGAAAGCTGTTATTAACTGCATAAACGCAGCATGAAATAGGAGAGTGGATAGGATAAGAAGTGGACAGGTTGAGGAGCATCTGAGTTTGTTTCTCATAACTAAGGTATGTCCTTGTCTTTTAGTTTTCCCTTCTGTTTTTGATATTCGTATTGCAGCAAATTGTCCACTGGGAATAATAAAAACCAAAGATATCAACTGACATCAACAAGATAGAACTATTTATTTATTATTGGTTGCTTTTGTTATGATTGTCTGTGTCAACCCTGAACAAGATCTTATTGTGCAGGGCTCTTAGAAATTGAGAATACCAGATGGTCCCAGATCTAGAGAGTTTATAATACGAATCAACAGGGTGAATGATGAGGCATAACATAAAACAGTAGTGTGAACAATGTGATGGCAGCAAATGTTACATTAGTTCCATAATTTCTTGCTGCAAGCAAGGAGGGAATGTTTCATGTGTTTACTGGTAGATTAGGTCTAATACAGTGATAGTGACCTTGTCAGCACTTTGCAGTGCTGTGAATGCTTTCAATGATGATACTAGAAAGCAGCATCATGGCTGTATGCTTCAAGCTTTCTCCTCCAAACTGCACCTGCACCTCTCTTCAAAGGACTAGAAAGATGCAGAAATGAGAAAGGTAGCTGATATGTGTGCCAAGAAAGGCTTAGATGAAACTATTGTGGGGGAAGGAGAAGTTAGAACCAAACAACTAACTGTATTTTTAACCAAAGAAAATTATTTGCTTTGGCTAGTTCTACTTTCTTCTGCTGGAACCTGCTTATTGGCTTGCTTCAGCAGTTTTACATTACTACTCAATGATCAGAGGGAGGAGAAGCCGTGTTAAAACAACTACTTTGGATATAACTTCCTCTATAGTAATGCCCCAATTCTTGCGTGATATGGAGAAGGAAAGGCCCTTCAGCTCTCTGCAGGTGTAGTTCCAACTTTATCTTTTGACAGACCCTCATTTATAGGTGGAGTTGATAGGAAATCTCATTTAACCTCCAGAATGATCTCAGAATTATTTGAGCCCTCCAGACTTAAGGAGTTCAGGCAGGTCGTCATGCTTCAGGTGTCATCTCTACTTTTCCTGTCCTGAACAGTTTTATAGAACAGAAACATGGCTGTACTTCACCCAGTTGCATTTTTAACCAGTGTTACTTCTTGATGTCACTTATTAATGTACTGACAAAGCATTAATAAATAACACAAATGATACCAAACCAGTTAATAACAGACATCTTTCTGAATGCTCATGATATCAAGGGTTCAGAAATAACAAAACCTTCCAGATATGTTAGGGATGTACCTGAGGATATAAAGAGAGTAGTGAAGATATAGATTGAAACAAATCTAAACATATATTACAAAGAATCAAATAATTCCTATTTTTCAACAATTTTATCTAGGGGAGAAGATAATGGTTTCATTTACTGAAGATGGTTCATGTTTCAACTTCTTTGTGAATTACACAAATTTTATCTTTAGTTGGTGAACTCCACCAGTTCTGCCATAAAGTGTCAGAACAGACTGGAATATAGGCATACAGGTGCAACTTCCCTTGATGGGTGGGTAAGCCAAGAAATGACTAGATTAAAAAAGCAAAGAAAGACAGGTGTTTGTGAACAGTTCTACTGAGAGCTCTGCACCAGCTTTAAGGGACATGCTCACTGAGTGGGAATCAGCTGGAGTAGCAGTGAGTATCTGTGTAGATTCAGGGCAACCAAAAAAGGCAAAGGAAATAGAAAGTTGTAGGTCCCTTCCAACTGAACTTTTCTGTTCTGTCCTATTCTGACCAACAAGACTTTCATTCAGTAAAACCTAAGAAAAAATAAGCTCTTCTGAAGCACACAGCCCTGCTTCTCTCTATTGCCAGAGAGAATAAAAAGGAATATGAGCATTTAATTTAAATTTTGATTGCTCAATGGAAAGAGATAACTCTAAATAATTAAACAGGTAGTGAGGTAAGGACCTAAGTCAAAAGAGGTTCTTTCAAAACCACCTGGAATAGTTCCCCCAGCTTTATATTTTATGTATTGTAAAATTAGGTCCAGGTTTCAAAGGAATGGTAAGAATTGGTGCCACATATTTTTAACAATCCACCTTAACATTGAGAAAAGATTGTGTAATTGCATGGACTTTAGTATTTGTTTTCAAAAGATTAATTTCTTTTATATTCTGGACTCTTACATATTGTTTTCCAACCTCCATTTGTATTAACATTTATTTTTAACTTAATTGTCATAGTTACCTTTTCTAGAATAACAAACTAAAAAAAAAGCAGAACCAAGATACCTTACATATATTTCAGGTCTGTTAAAATCAAGCATTGTATATATACATTCTGTAAGTATCTTGAGGAACTTTCACTGGAGGCATTTTTAGGTAAACACATTCTCAGAAAGAAAGACAAAATGTAAAAAAATAAAATACACTTACTTTTGATACCTCTATAAGTTATTTAATAAATGAACTCTTATTTCACAAAGCTTATGATGTACAAGCTTCTGCCATTTTTATATTTCTCAGGAACATTTTCTGACTTGAAATGAGATCTGAACTGGTTCTGATATTTTTCCCCAAATAAAGCATTCAATTTGTAGGGACCGTATCTGGAAAAAATAATTCCTAAAAGAAACATAACTTCCCACAAGACTCGGAAAGTTGTAGAGGTTTTATAATCTCCCTCCTACTTGCAATCTCTGTCATAGGACTGAGGAATTAAGAATCTGAGCACAGACATTAAATACTGCCAGCATTTTGTATCAACTTTCTTCCTCTGTTGGATACTATCTACTTAAGTTTGTTTTTTCCAAAGTAATCTGTGAACTATTTTGTTAGCTACAATATTCATTGTGCAGCTGAAGACTCCATTGCCTGTTTGAAAATATAGGGAGGGTATAGTGTCCTAAGGAGCAGGTTAGCAAAAGAATACAGTAATAAGTTAATCTTAACATGCATAGCCTCAGTGGAAAGGAACCACTCCAGATTTTCTGCCCTTAGTTAAATTCAATGTGCAAAACGGTTCTTGTGAGCTTGGTCAGGCATCTCTCAGTATTGTTTGAAGCGATCCAACTCTTTAACTTCAGTTTTGGGTTTTGTGTTAGACACAGAATGAGTTCTAATAAGCTTAAAAAGTTTTTTGTAGGATGTCAGATCTTGACTTGCCTTGAATAAGCTTGTTTACCAGAAGCAAGTGTTTAGTATTATCTGATAAGAGTCTTTTACCCAGTTGTGCTGACTCTACTTTGAGGCAACAAACTTATCTCTGTATGAAAAGAGTCTGGATACCCACACTGTTAGTCTTCCATTTGAAAATCTTGGCAAAAGTTAGTTCACATTTCTTATGGGCCTTAGTGGTGACTCTGAAGGAACAGATCCAACCATTTACAACAAAAAACTGTATACCATGGTATATACTTTACCTGTAGCGCAAGTCTTAAATGTTCCTTTTGACCAGAATGGAACTGTTGTTTTCAATGCTGGCGTGTGCTGTGTAAGAACAGATAAAAGCAGAGGAAATTCTGGAACAGAGAGCAAAAGCATCTAGCCAGGTCTAAGGTGAGGAACCTAAAAATTCAGCAGTATTCTCAACATGTAAGTTACCATTTTAAGCTTTCTTTCTTACTATCATGCTGGTATGTTACTTAATGATAAGAGCAGAAGTTATGACAATAAGAAATTTTCATTTGTATTTGTTACAGAATATTTTTTGGACAAGTGCAAGCTTCATGCTTCAATTTATAAAATCATCAGTGTCTGCTTATATTTCAACCACAGTGAAGACATCGTCTTGGGTGAGGATGGTTGTATTGTAAGGCATTTTTTTGACTCAGAAGTTGTAATGTCTTGCACCTGAAAACATGCAGAGTTATGCAACTGTGTGCTTTATAGACACTTTTAGAAGAAGTTGACTGTTACTATGTCAGCTGAGTTATTTCTTTCATAAACAGACTGTCAGGGGATTCTGTATGGAGGAACAAACCTGGACAGAACATTTTATGAATGAAAGAAGGGCAGTAACTCAGGATATCGAGGAGAAAATATTATATAATCATTATTAATACGATCATTATATAATATCATCATTATATGATGCTTTATTTCCTTCCCTATAGTCAGTCTTTTTGTAATTGTTTGTTTTCCTGTTAATTGTTCAATATTTCCTTTGTAATTTATAAGGTCTACCTTTCATTAGAATATTATTATTGGCACAACAGGTTATCAGTGGAGTAATTCAAAGATATCTCCAATAATATGTGATAAATATAAGTTCATGATACTTTATTTTGGCCAGTATATTCAAGGTAACTGCATGAAATATGATTTGACTAACAGTTGTTCCATTACACATGCAGTGTGAATGGAATACAGGGCTATATCATTGGTACAAGAAATTATAAGTTTGTATTAGCAAGTGGGAGTGTTTCTCACTCAACAATAAGCTTAAAAGAAGTCAGTAACATGCAAGCAGTTTCAAGCATTCTTATGTTACAGAATCATAGAATCACTAGGCTGTGAAAGACCCCCATTTTAGTTACGTAGTAAATCCATATTTCTGAATCAGCCACAATATGCCATCATACTGGCCTATCGAGCAGAAGCTCAAAATGTCCAACAATAAGCAGCTCCCCTTGCAAGGTGTAAAGGGTTTAGGGATTTAACTTTTCAAGTCAGAGATTTATTTGTCTATATGCTTAAAAGCCATAGCTCATAGGTTATTCCTTTTGTTTTCTACTCTTCCAGTATCAGCAATTATCTTAACACCTTTAATCTTTCATACTACAAGATCACCATCAAATGTCAGATAACTTGTTTCATAGGCTAATTTTTCTTTTTTTGTTTTCACACTTATGACACTATCCATGACAGTATAACTCCCTAATTTTTTCATTGAAATATGGTGTCAGAAGAAAAAATTTTGTAGTTCCGAATTCTGTGTTCTAGAGCCATATTCAGTACAGTGAACTTCACTGGTTAATAACAATGCAATTTTCTGTAAACAGCTTGTATTCTAATCTATTATTTTTGCAGGGAAAGAGATAGTAGTGGGAATAATTCCACTATGGTAATGAATATTCTTCTAATTCAAAACCTTCCATTTTAAGATATTGTTGCAACTGTATTTTCTACAAATTAAATACACTATGACCTTTTCTCCCCTTCAAATGTGTTGTCCTATAGATAATATAATGCACAGGCATATGGAAAAAAATTGGGCAGGAAGTGAAAAAATCTGTTCAATTTGGGAACTGAGAAAACCGGACACAGTGAAGATAGCAGAAATACTGTTCTAAGGTGCAAGGACATTGGCTTTCCTGTATCTATTTCCATGCATTGCTGCTGTATCATATATTCCGTCTTCTCTAAATTATGCTCCTAACCTGAGAAGATAAAGAGTATCAATGTAAAGCTTTGCAGTGAGGGCGTTGTTTCATCTTCTGCCAGTGGTTCATTAAATCCTACAGGGTAGCATACAAATGCTGACTGAGGTTAACTGTATGTTGCCTGCACTGTAAGATGGAGTTTTAATATGTTTATTGAGTTCTGACCATTTGATTGAAAGGTTGCAGCATGCAATTCTGAATGGCAGTCCTCACTTGCACATGTAAACATCTAGTGTCATCTGAGATACTCTGAGGTATCCGAGACATTTATGTGGAGATGGCAGATATGACACAATACTTATGGAAATTCTGACTGCTTCTGGCACGGTGGCTGGATGCAAGGTTGACATTACAGAGCATCAAATAAGGCAGAGATCTATTAAAGAGCTACATTCAAGGGCCTTTGTTTAGGCAATATACCCCTACTATGTGTTCCTTTCATGCATCTTGTATATAGCCCTGGATAGGGTTGTGCACCACTGTAACTGGACAAAATACAACTATATATATTTTTGTGTTATAAATGCAAACTCCAATGAAATACCATTTACTGTATTAAAGATCCATTTATTTAGCTACATTTCTTGGTACTTGTGCACCTTTCAGGAAACCCCACTCAGCCAGTACTACGGAGAAGCAGCAAATTATAGCACAGGGACAGGAGTGAGCCATGGCAAACCATCCAAAGTTATGTTCTTACTCTGGCTTGCAGTTCAAAGTCCAAGTCTGAGGGAGAAGAAGACGTCCTGTTTTCCTGCAGTTAAGTGCAGGGGATAATCTTGTGTTGAGACATGAGAAGAAATATCTTGACCCCCTTTCTTCCCTTGGTTTTACAATAACATTGGCATTGTTCATGTTTTTAGTGTCACAATTCTCTCCTGATTTCTGTTTCTGTTAGAAAGATATTCCCCCAGGAAACTGGAGAAATCCTGCAACACTACACTGAGAATGATAGGTGTGCTTATGCTATAGCAGGGGGTGAGAAGATAGAGATTGATGAGAAGGAAGCAAAAAGACAGCAAATCTTGTCTACCAGAAAAACTGTGCTATGTACAGGAGGAAGTGAATGATGTGGAAGAGGAATAAAGTTGGTTATTTTTTTTGGTATGAAAGGCCAGAACTGACCTCACCCAAGGTTATTAGGATGTGTTCAAAAATGAGGCATACTTATTCACAGCTCTTAAAGTTTAAAAGTTCGCAGTCTTTTTTGCAGTTGATGAGGAGAATAAATAAGCTTTTGAAGAGGGCTAATGTAGCAAAAATGCTTATCTAAGAACATGGTATAAGGAATTTTGAACAGATTTAGGGAAAGCAAAGTAATATAAACTGATATTGGATGAAGAAGCAAGATTTAGACAAAATTTGACATTGTGTGTTTCATGGTCCCTCTCCAAACTTTTTTCCAGACGATCTTAGAGTATTTTATAAATCATAACACAATTAACTCATTATACTTTGCTTATTTTAAAATGAATAAATATAGACATATATTCTAAACATATAGGAGATATTTACATGTAAATACTTACCTTGCCTCATCACACAGGTCCAAAGCAATTCTAGTGAGATCTTTAAAAAAATATATCACCTGACAGTATTATCTAATATTCTGCAAGATTATAAAATTGATATGGTTTATTTAAGAAAATGAGAGGCAGTTATGTACTGTACTTACTACATCAAATAAAGCTGAAAACTAAAAGTCATAGATAAATTCATAATGATAACATTAATCCTGGAAAGCTGAAGTCTACATTTTGAAACACATTTTTTTGATCATCCTGTGTCTGGAGCTTGCCATGATTGTTTTAACTCAGGCAGAAGTTTTGGAAACTGTTATGTATTATTGTAAGGTGTATTTTTAACGTGGTATTATTGTAAGGTGTATTTTTAACGTGGCATCACTAAGGTAGAGACAAGGAGTAGTACATAGTTTGACCCATCACAGGAATTCCAGTTAAAAAACCCCAGAAGTTGAGTGAGAGATAATCACAAGATATGGGATCTGCAATAACAGACTGTTCATATATCTATCTGTCAGCTGTCTTCCTCTAAGGGAGGGACACGAGGTCACTGGTATGGCCACCTTCCATCGCTTTTTATTTAACTGAACATACCATGGAGTAAATGAAGAATCAAATAGCTAAAGGAAAGTATTTTTCTAACTAGACTAGGTAAATTTATTTCAAATGTTTGTTATAGCAGTTAGATATATTTGTCCTTTTTTGAAAAATCCCTTTAAATTAGTCTGCTAATCAAGGCTTGAGAATAATGAGGAGATTCCTAAATTTAATTAATGGAATACATTGTAATTAAATAACTCAGGTATTAAGTTTTTCATTAAATGAAAATGAGAATGCATGGAAGGAAACACAGAATCACCAAAGCAGAAGATGGGTCACGTACTGAATCAGTAAAACAGTTCTACCTGGATCAGGACAATGTACATTATAAGGCGTATGATTTGTGCAAGCAGTACCACTACCCTCCCAATCTTAAACTTCTATAAACTTTTAAAATAGCTTAGATCTCTAGATCTGAAAGGTATTTTGTCTGAAGAGATTCTAACACACTCTTGGCTGTAACTATTCAAGTAATATAAGATGTAACATTTATTGGTTAATAGCAGTGGTTAAATGGACAAATTACGGTAGGTAGTGACAATACCAAGTTCTTGGACTTGATTATTGTCTTTTTTTTTTTTTTTTCTGAGAGGAAAAGATTTGAAATTTTTAGAATCAGGCAGTTTTATCTATTATTTTCTCCATTGTAAGAAGTCTGATTATGTTTAAAAGCAAACGCCAATAAGCCATGATCTTGGTTCTGTTTAATCCATATTTAGTCGCACTTTGCCTGCAAACTGGGAGAAGTGTGAGTGAAGAGAGTGAGAAAAGAAATATTACTTTGGCTAAATAGGATAATTTGAAAGATAAAGTGTATTTGAATATTCCAGATACATTTAGCAATTGAAGAACTGTATTTCTGAAGATACTGAAGATGGCATCTCTGTCCCTGCCCCTCAATCCTTGTACAGTCTGTGTACCTCAGAGTTTGTATTTATTTATCAATGCTACAGCTGGCTTTAGGAGAGTGCTATTGTCATTTTTCAGGAGCAGAGAGGGAACTGTGAATTGCTTGAGTTCACACAGGACATCAGTGCAAGAATAGGCAAAGGAGCTCTATTCTCCTGGGTTGTACATTAGCATTCTGACAACTGAACCCAACTTCCTTCTCTCCGACACTGGACAGGACACAGAAATTTATTCATTTGGCAAAGGGAGAAGGGAACCCTTGCATCCCTTCCTGATTTTGTTTTCAGTTTGGAGAGGCCAATTGCAGTTCTCATGCAGGGCAAAGTTATTTAAACCTGATGATCAGGGGCTGCATATTTTTCAGTGTTTCCTGAAGTGTATAAGGGTAAATTCCAGGCAGAGAACAAAATCTACAAAACCACACAAAAAGCATCACCAGTGTCTTTTAACAATGTATATAATAAATGTTAATAATTCATTTTTGATCAATTTGCATGTCCATTTATAATAATTTACCTTAGTATGTATGGGGTGTACATTTAGAGGTAAAAGAAACAACATGAATAACATATGTTCAACAAATTGAGAAGTTTTTTTCTTTTCCATTTTTTCTTTTATCTAATCTTATAAAGATACAGAGGAAGAAATATCTAGAAACATTCTATAGTTGAAAGGAAGGTCCATTGTTTTGAATGACTGAATGATCATACTATTTATAATACTGATTCTGTTTTCCTGGTTTTCTGAAAAAGGTGCCTTCCTGTTTATTTTATGTGTATGTGATATACTGCTGTTGTACCAAAACAGACTACAGCAGTAATATTTTATCGTATTTATCAGTGTCAATATTTTTTCTAGCTAGTTCTGTTAAGGTAGCACTGTTCTTTTACAGACAGTGCCTCCATAAAAATGCCACCATAGATCTTTGGGAAAGAAGGTATATTTTTCTTATATACAGAGTATAGATCTGCATTACTTATACAGACCAAATAAGTTTTCAGAATTTATAAAATCAGATTAATTTTCTGTATTAGAAGAAAGATGCAGGACTTTTCTAAGAAGTCTGCTTGACATCAGGTTTCCTAAGAACCTAAGAGTCCTGGTTCTCCAGACTAAAGTATATCTCAGTAGTCACATGGGTTTGGTAGTTCAAACCAAATTGTCTTCATGTCTTAATTTTTATGTAATAGTTTTTACAGTATGCTTTGTAATGGGCTGAATTTAAGTAGTAATTGATAGTGTATTTTAGAGTAGCAATATAAGCAACCAGAGAATTATTATTTTCCTGTCTAAGTTGCTGAGTTCTACAATGAATTAAAAACAGTAAATATTTTTGTTTTGGAACTACACTGTTCGTATCATAGCACAGAGTGGATAAAGCGGATATATGCTTGTTGCTTCATAGACATCTCTTTCTTGATTTTATTGTTCTAAATATACAACTTGCCATAAAGGAGAAGATATTAAAGCACTAATAATCCACATATACTTTTGAATTTCACTTTTATTGTTTTGTTGAGTATAGAAAACTGCATTAAAGCCATATTTGTTTTAGCTGGAAGGGAATTGAGTAGAAGACCTACTCTGAAGAACTGCATAGGGAAGTAAGATGTTTTTAGAAAATTGAAAGAGTGGAGGGAGAGTGGAAAATGCAAATTAAAGATGACTTTCAAAATTAAGATTTCCTTCTTTAGCCAGCATTTTCTTTGTGGGAAAGAGAGACAGTAGTTTTATCACTCAAGTTTAGCACTGGTAACTGTACTTAGAGTCTGATATTGCACTTGCTGTAAGAATAACTGACTCTTTAGCAAGCGGAAAAGAATCCTCTAATACTGACTAGATAGTGGTCATCTCAGCGAGTGTTTATCTGTTTGTATAATGGTGTGTTAAAAAGGAAGAAGTTGGAAATCACTTGTCTAATTTTCATATGCAATCCTGTTGTCACCTATTGTTGGAGGTGATTATACAGGGACATATACTAATATTACATTTGGTTTCAACTGCAAGACATTAATAAGCTTAGCACAATTAGGCAATTTAAATGTCAGTGTCCTATACTTTGCATCCTTATGGGGGAGAAGATGCATTTTTTACTGAATAATGCTAGTGAACCACTGAAGGTATAGGAACAGTTGTTTGCTATCCAGCTGAGACTAGGAGATTCTTACAGTAACAAGGAGACATTAATGTATATGTTGATGTTGTGTGTTTTAAATATTTTAAATAAATGCATTTTTGACATATATACATACCTCCTCATCTGTCTCCCAAACTTAAGTTGACATGACTTAAGCCTAATTTAGTAACTTCTTAGCTGTAATGAATTCCTTCTACAAGATCTATAAATTCAGGCTCTGGGACTTAATATCCCTTAAGAAGTGATCCTTCTCCACAGAATATACTTTGCTTTATCTGAAGGCTGAGAGATGTCCTCATTTAAACTGTCTGTTTTAAGTGAAGACATGGCACCACAAGAATCATGAACATTGAATTTGTCTTCTTGTAACTGTTTGTGGTTGTGAAGGTTCCCTAGTTTACTACAAGGTACTGGGACACAGGCTTGTTGAAATTTGTGAAACCATCTCTTATTATATTGAATATCATGGTTATAACTTCAATTGTTAATCACCATCAAGAGCACAATAACTTGAAAAAAAGAGATTTTTGAGGGAGGGGGAGAAACACTGGCAATTCCAGAATGAAAACCAAAGGGAACTGAGAGGTATAAATGCACGCAAGTTAAATTATCAGTAGAACTTCTCAAAATTTATATAGTGTTAGAATGATTATTTAGTAGCAGAGACCACAATCTCCAAGAGATTACTTCATTACTGAACAAATACATTGCGGGCATTTTAGCATCACACAATTAAATAAATGAAAGAGGGAATATGCTATAAACTAACTTAATCAATTGCAGGAGAATAGTCTCCTTGGAGGAAAGCATATGCAAAATAAACTTCTCTCATTTCCTACTTGCTGAGGGACAGAAGTTACTTGAAATGGTCTGAAAAATAGCCTTGTCTTGCTTATCCCAAAGGACAGTACACCCAGTAAGTTGCTGATAGGGATGAACCTAGCTGTTTATCAAGATATTCTAATATTCTAGGTACACAAAAGAAGGAATAAAAAGAATACATGGTTTCCTTTGGAAAGATAAGCATATTTTTTTTAATGCCAATCACAAACTTTTATTATGTCAGCAGGTAAAACATGACGGAAGAAGAATTTCCCATTTTTGACAGCATGTATTACATTTGTCCTTCAACCAGAAGTAATAAATCCAAGTTGGAACCTAGTAAAAGCATCTACCTTCCAGAGAACCTGTAGTGTGTTTTCTGCAACACGTTTATCAGTGTGGGGAATTTTTTGCAGCTGCCTCTAAGTGATACTGACCAGTTAAGTAGTTGTGGTTTTGGATTTACATTGTGAATATTCAGTGAATTGAATGCAGTCACTTCCACACAATATTATTACATTTCACCCCACATGTCATTAACATTTCATCTGGTCCACTTCAGAAGAAAGTGCTTGCATTGTTTGAGCAAAATAAATGTGGCCAAATAAATATTACAGTAACATTTTCCTTGCAGAGAACACTCTCATGATTTTATAATTTACAAGTAACTTCTTAAAGCTCTGCCAAAAATAAGCTTTCCTCTGATGTTATCCACTTAAGTTCTGTTATTAGTATGAAGTCAGAAGTTAGCATCAACTTATAGTTTTCAGTAAGATGCAGTTTTCAGTAAGATATCCAGTTCCTGTGGAAGATCATGTTCATGTTAGTCATAACGCTGACTAAATAAGTGTGAAGAAATTAGATACCTGGTTTCTAGTCCTCTGTTGGACATTTAACTTCAACTGTAGCTACTGCAAATGATTTTCTTATTTGTTTGTTTGTTTTGTGGAGACAAAATGGAGTTCAGAACTAATGCAGAGAATTTGTGCGTGAACACCACTTTCACCAAGGAAACTGCATGGAAGTTATCGACCTTTTGCAAAGAAGCAGCTTTCTCCTTAAATACAAATAACTCATTTGATTTTCATATAGATTTTTTGTTGTGATTCTGTTTCTGTTGTAGATATGCAAGGATATTTTTTCCTTTTCAGAAAAAAAAACAAGAAGCCAGGAAAATTACAAAGAAATTCTAGTAGTCAAAATGATTCTGATCTTTCTTTTTCTTAATGCAGTTATGTCCACATACACAGCACTTCTGCACAGATCCAAATGATTTTGTTTGTGGATATGAAGTAAATTTAGCAATCTAAGTATTTTGAAAAGAAAAGATTACCTGGAGCCATCTCTACATATTATATATTACTAAACCATAACAAATAAGTAGGGATGAGATTCTTGATTTATAGAACTACTTTCCTTTATAGCAGTGCATTGTTCTAAGTATTGCAATTTTTTGTATTGAACAGAATTGGTTTCCTCCCATGGGAGGTGCTCCTTAAGGGCAAGGGAGTCCATGAGGGCTGGGCACTCTTCCAAAAGGAACTCCTAGCAGCCCAGGAGAAAGCCATCCTCATGTTCCGGAAAAGTATCTGACAGGGCAAGAAACCAGAGTGGTTGAGTAGGGAGATCCTGAGAGACATTAATTAGAAGAGGAAGGTCTATGAGCTTTGGAGGAAGGGGCAGGCATCCTGGGTGGGCTATAGGGAGGAAGCGGGAATGCGCAGGGAAAAAATCAGGAGGGCTAAGACCCAATTAGAAATCAGATTGGCCAAGTCTGTGAAAGACAATAAAAAATCTTTCTACAAATATATCAACAGTAAAAGGAGGACTAGGGAGAATCTTCAGTCCCTATTAGATGCAGAGGGAACAACAGTAACAGGGGATGAAGACAAGGCTGAAGTACTCAATGCCTGTTTTGCTTCAGTCTTTAATAGTAAGGAAAGTTGTTCTCTCTGCGCACAACCCCAGGGGTTGGAGGAGCAGAACAAGGTTCCCACTATCCAAGAGGAGGTGGTTAGATACTTGCTTGCCTTGCTAGATGTTCACAAGTCTATGGGGCCGGATGGAGTCCACTCAAGACTTTTGAGGGAACTGGTGGATGTGCCGGCCAAACCACTTTCCATCATCTTCCAACAGTCCTGGTTGACTGGGGAAATTCCACTGGACTGGATGCTGGCTCATGTTGTGCCCATCTACAAGAATGGTCTCAGGGAGGATCCAGGGAACTACAGGTCTGTCAGTCTGACCTCAGTGCCAGGGAAAATCATGGCACAGGTGATGTTGAATGCTATCATGAAGCACATACAAGAGAACTGGGTGATCAGGCCCAGTCAACACGGGTTTATGAGAAGCAGGTCTTGCCAAACCAATCTGATCACCTTCTATGACCAAGTGACTAGACTCTTGGATGAGGGAAAGGTTGTGGGTGTAGTCTCCTTGGACTTCAGTAAAGCCTTTGATACAGTTTCTCACAGCATTCTGCTACAGAAACTGTCAACCTCTGGCCTGGACAAGTGCACACTCTCCCTGGTGGAAAATTGGTTGGATGGCCAGGCCCAGAGAGTGGTGGTAAATGGAGTTAACTCCAGCTGGAGGCCAGTTACAAGTATAGTTCCCCAGGGCTCATTGCTGGGTCCAGCCCTGTTCAATGGCATGAGTTTTAACATGGTGAAATGCCGGGTCCTGCGTTTGGGGCATAACAACCCCAAGCAGTGCTACAGACTGGGAGAAGTCTGGCTGGAAAGCTGCCTGGAGGAGAAGGACCTGAGAGTGTTGGTCGATAGCTGACTGAACATGAGCCAGCAGTGTGCCCAGGTGACCAAGAAGGCCAATGGCATCTTGGCTTGTATCAGTGTGACCAGCAGGTCCAGGGAGGTTATTTTCCCTCTGTACATGGCACTGGTGAGACCGCTCCTTGAATCCTGTGTTCATTTTTGGGCCCCTCACCACAAGAAGGATGTTGAGGCTCTGGAGCGAGTCCAGAGAAGAGCAACAAAGCTGGTGAAGGGGCTGGAGAACAAGTCTTATGAGGAGTGACTGAGAGAGCTGGGGTTCTTTAGCCTGGAGAAGAGGAGGCTGAGAGGAGACCTCATTACTCTCTGCAACTACCTGAAAGGAGGTTGTGAAAAGGAGGAGCTGCCCTCTTCTCCCAAGTGACAGAGGAGAGGACCAGAGGGAATGGCCTCAAGCTCTGCCAGACGAGGTTCAGGCTTGACATAAGGAAAAAATTCTTCACAGAAAGGGTCATTAGGCAATTTAATGGCCTGCCCAGGGAGGTGGTTGACTCGCCTTCCCTGGAGATGTTTAAGGTGTGGGTGGATGAGGTACTGAGGGGCATGGTTTAGAGATTGGTGAGAATGGTTGGACTCAATGATTCGGTGGGTATCTTCCAGCCTGGTGATTCTATGATTCTATGATTCTCATTAAATATTCAGTTTTATAGTTGAGAAAAACATAGGTATTAGGAAAAAAAAATCTTAATGTCACCTGGCATCACTATCCAGCATATTCTTAGGTAGCTCTATCCAATCTCTTTCTGCAAGATGAAATCTGTCAGTGTTTACAAATGTTGTGCTATGCAGAGTGGTTAGAGTAGTCACCAGCTCTTTAGTGTGATTTCTTAAAACAAATCCTTATTAGCATTGTGATCCTGAACAAATCAGAAGAAATCTTTATACATAGAGAAGAAACTGCATATGGATATTCCTTAGTCCATTTATTGAGTGCCTTGGTAGGTATATCCACGTATCAAATTTATGCAACTGAAACATGAACCAATATTATTCTTCATGCATCATCAACAACCATTTCATAGGCTAGGACAGCCCATAGGTTAAGATAAATTAAGCAACAACTTTCCTGTGGGTTTCTAGAATTCTGGAAGAACATTACTTTTCTAATAGTTGAGGCAGATATTTTTTTCTCATCAAAAAGAGGAGGTAAAGACAGATTCCGGAGGTGAGGGATTAGCTAAAATGATGATGTAATTATTTTGAAGAGAAGTAATACATTTATTTATAAAATTTTGTTCAGGTAGAAATCTTGTGGTTTAACATAGTTACAAACGGTTATGCTATGCTATGCTATGCTATGCTATGGAGCTTCCACTGTTTTTGTGAACACTTTGAAAAGTGGGATCAGGTTTTCTGGAACTCTATCTATAATGTCTTTATCTGTTGAACTCAGGTTTATTATGAGAGAGTCTCCCATCTGAAGAAGAAAGCACACCACAGAACGAAAGGGATAATTTTTTTTCATTCTACTGTTTGAGTTTTACCCTTCTTTCATCTGTTTTCATCTTACGGAAACAATTATAGGTGCTAATGAGACATTTGATCTTGCTTCAGGCAACCGTTTTCTGGTTAACACAACAGGATTATCAAGCATCTATTTTAGTATTATAGTAACGCAACAGGCTGGAATCACATATTCTTGTCTCATACCTCCTCAATTGCGTAAATCCTTTTTCTGTTACCTGAAATACTTAGTACACTATTTTATTTTTCTGTCTGCACCTCTTATATGAACTCCTTGTCACTAATTTAAGTCAGGAAAATATATAACTCTTACAGGTGTTTCTAATTTAGAAACCAGTCAGAAGTATACAAACCTTTTTTTTCTTTTTTTGGGAGTAGATTCAAGTCAAGTTTAGAATTACAAATGTGTTGTTTAGTTCAAGAAATGAGTGGTGACTGATGAGCAGAAGTAGTGGTTGAACTTGGGACCCAAGAAATAGAATTTAATAAATTGGGGTATCATTCTACAAAGAAAAGTACTGTTTGAAAATGTAATTTCTTTCACATTGGTTCAGTTTTTCAGAAACTGTAACCAAACATGACAGTTCTGAGCTATTTATTTAATCAATCTTATTTATCAGCAGAAAGTCAGACAATGCTTTTGGGCTTGTGTTCTTTAAATGTTGATAATTATATGTATAGACAATGCTACTTGTCTTACATAGCACACCCAGTGGAAATGGAAAAACAGTTTTTATTTAAAGGAAGCATCCTCACCTAATATTGGAGCACAACTTCCAGCTTGGTTTAATATAACAAATAGCTTTTACTAGAACATTTAAAAACATACAAAAACTAGAAATAATGTTTATGTTGATTTTGCTACGTTGAAAAGGGAGAATAGGCCTGAAGAGAATGAAAAAAAATTCTCAGACTAAATCTTTTTGCCCCCAAACCTTTTCCTCTGACAAAGTAACAAGTATTTCTTGGTCAAAAACTTATTTGAGAGCATCTATTTTACGCAATGGATTTAAATAAGGTCATTTAAATTTTGTGACTCAAGATTATTGCTTAATTAAATTACTGTAATCTTTAAAATCAGGATACCAATGCAATAAATTAGAAGCACAAATTTTCTTTCTTTTTTTTCCATTTTACTTACTTGATGAGTATTTCAAGTTTCAAAGCTTCAAAGAAATTTTAGATTGAAAAAATAAGTCCAATGACTTTATTTTGAAATTTTCATCTTCAAAGATGCCATAAGTTTATGGCTATTTCATTAAATATTTCCCCTAGTAAACTTTTTTTTTAAAAATATGCCTACAAAAAGACAAAGAACATGGAAAGAAAATCAAAGCATGTTAAAAAATGGAAATAAATGTGTACAGACATGCTTTTATTCTGGCTATTGTGCAGAAGAATGTGAAACTGAGAGCTAGAATCTATAATCTGTATTCTTATTATCCTTAATTTTATAATTATAAAGTCCTGCGAAAATCAGTATAGTCACCTATACATATATTGTTAGCTACAGTAAAAGATATCAGTTCTACAATCACTTATCCCTTCAAGTAACAGTAAGATGAATTGATTTTGCTCATACTATAATTCTTAAAAAGACATATTGCAGATCATTCTCAGGATCAGGACCCACATTAGCAAAACATTAGGTTTTAAAGAGGGGTTTTTTTATACGTTAGTCATAAAGTCTACTTAGGGGAACCTTAGGGAGGAGAGGACATATGATTTTTAATCCAGACAAGTTTCTGACACATGTTATCATATTTAGAATACTGAGAATACTGGTTCCTGACATAGCACTTTTTGCTTCTTCAGAGTATGACTTAACATTTCAGTAGTCCTCAAATTCAGTCACGGATCAGTTTCACCACCTGCTCATTAACTGATGTATTTTAAAAAACGTAAGGAAATTTGGAAAGCTCATTTCTTCCGAGTGAATCAAGCGTGCATGTGAAGGTAATAAAGAGCAGACATAATGGGTTAATAGATGAGAACTCCTACACTTAATTCCTTCCTGTTAGATGAACTCCTTCACTGTGTAATGCACACATTTCTAGTACAGTGTTTCTTACTTTAAGAGTTGTGATTCATTGTATGGAGGTAGAGAGAGCTGAGAAGCTTATGCATGTTAACAATCTTAAATGAGGAAAAAACCCCATTTTTTCCCTGTCTTTGTTTTGGTGATAGTACTTCAGTAGTCAGAATATTTAAGCATGATGGTTAATTTTATATCAGATTTGATCCAGCCACCAGTTACTTTCTACTTCTGCAGGCTTCTTACTCTGTCACTTAGTATTAGATGTATTGCCCACAGAGCAGTAATTACATTTGACACATAATTATTATGGTTTTGATGACAAGAAGGCCTTTTCTTTTCCTGCTTTCATAACATATATTCCTGAAAGTATTGGCTTGCTGCATACAGTTAATTTAAAAGCACTTGGATTTCAATTGAACCCCAGGACAAAGAATGAAATGAAAAGGGAAAGAAAGAACAAGTACATTTGAAAATTCCACAGATGATCTCACTCGAGTCGATTTTGAACTGGAAAGAAAGCCTGTAAGTGTTGTTAATGCAAAAGGAGAAGGAGCTGCCTGACTGCAGTCATGCCAGATCCCTAACAGGAAAGGAGTGCTTTTAAAGTTAATAAACTGAAGAAGGTTTGGAAGAAACGGAGGTTCCTGGCAAGGCCTCATAAACTACACAAATGAGTTTCTAATCTTGCCACGTGGGCATTTTTCCAATTCTGCACTCTGAGTCACCCCCAGTTGCAGGCCTGGATGAGCAGTTTGCCCTCCCCACCCTCTCTCCCACTACCCCCCACCCACCCTGACTTTTTTTTTTTTTTTGATGATCAACATCATGGTATCATGTTTCTGGAGCCTGGGGGCTGTGTGGTATTCAGGCAGGGAGAGTGTTTGGAATTCCTCCAACCCTACCTGCAGCTGCCTCTCTGCAGAGGTTAGAAAAGCTAAAGCTGCAAACTTTATGCCATTACCTTCTTCCTACCTCATGTCCTCTCGACTTCTCTTAGCATGCAGGGGGCAAAATACAGTTGGGATGATGCTGTGTTCTCCCTGTCTTTTTCAAAAGGAAGAAAAGTTACAAGGCATGGGCAGAGCAATTCTCATGTTGGGAATCCTTCACTGGGAATCTAGTGGGTTTGAAGGAAACCTTGGTGTAAAAATATGACCTGGCTACCTTCTCTGATATGAGAACTGAACATCAGCATCAAGGAAACTGTACTTGATGTACAGAGGATCCTTCCTTTGATGGGAACTCTTCAATCAGTGGTCACACAATGATAATCAAAATAACATACTGTAAAGCAACTCCAATTTTATTCTGATTTGTTATTGTAAAGTTGGTAGGGAAGGGTAAAGGGGGAGGTGGAGGCTGCTGTGAATGGCTAATGCTGTATTTCAGCCTCTTAAGCCATATTTAGTAATGCAGGATATAAAAATAAGCTTTCAGTACAATTTTTTCTACTTGACTTCTGTTTCCTTTCTTCTGTTTACTCTCCTAAAGATGGATTTAACTAATTACTCTTTTAGCTGGATGTTGATAGACAGGTATTTATTATTGGTGCTGTAAGCTCTGAATTTTTTTTTTCCACAGTGAGTCCAGAGACATATACATTAAACTCCAGTTCTCTGGGGCTGTCAGAGTTACAGAACAGCCAAAGGCATAGCAGTGTGATAAAGTTTTCAGGCCCTGTTTAGTCAAGGCTGAAAATCTGGGATCCAGCCAATCTATACCACTCAGGGCTCTTTTCACAGTCCAAAATGATTTGGCTTAAACATTTCCAACTGTGATGAGGTCCCATTTCAGTGATTATACAGTCATTCCCTTTTCCACATCAACATCAAAGTCATTAACAACTGAGTATTATTGCATTGGCTGGAATTCAGTTAAGGACTAGAGGGATGTTGCTCTTTATTAAGATAAATCATTGCGTTGGTTATGTCACCCATGAAATAATCAATTTACTGTGTTAGTTGATTTCCTCCCTCTTTGATCTGTGAATTAAATTCAACAGATCATTGTTTCACACAACTGCCATGCAAAGGATGCTTTAAAAGAAATGTGTTACATTTTCTAATGGTAAAAGTCTGGTAACTATATAAAACAAGACTCCTGTCTGTGGCCTGAGAACTTTGGACATTTTACCTTCTTCATTTCAGCAGTTTCTGTTGAAGGCTTCACGGGAAAATGAGCCATCAGTACCTATTTGGGGATTGTCCCTCAGAATTCCTGAGGAATTATCAAGAGGAAAGAGAAAAGAGAAAAGCTAACTGACTTGACTCTGAAGCCTTCAGAGGAGTTAGACTTGTGCCAGAGCATATGAAAATGTTTGCCTCTAGGTGTATGGTAATTTATTGGTAGCCTTTTATGAGTTTTACTTCCCGAGAGGCTTACTGGAAGGATTTTTTTTGAAAATTCCTACTCTCACAACAGACAAAATATTCTTAACAAATTAAATCTGCATAATGTAGTGCCTTGGTATTGATTCACATTCTAATCTTGCATCAAACTATGCATTCAGAAATTAATGCATACATATGAATAAATAAGTCTACATCACCTATGGAATTCATATGCCTATCAATGAGAAACTGATCATGAGAAAACAAAATCCAAATTTGAGTGTTGGGTTTGCAGAATTTCACTGTATTTTGGGGTATTTATGTGTTATTTTTCAAAGATTAAATTCTCATTTTCACAGATTAAATTCCACAACCAAGACTAACTAAAATCAACACAGACTTCCTCAGCACTTCTTCACTGTAATTTAAGTTCAGATCCATGTCTCTTCTCAAGCTTGAGCTCATTTTGTATCTATACTCTTTAGACTCATGTCTGTCATCCATCATGATATTTGAAAAATAAAAGCAGTGTGTGATGTGGTTTAAGTATTTGAACTCAGGTTATGCTCTAAAATGTGCCTACTTATGCCACTGCTGATAGTGTCTCTGGGCTTGGCTGGCCAAGGCTATATCTATTTGACCAAGTCCATTATCATATTTCCTACACTATTTTGCAATGGTGCCACATCACTGTTAGGCAAATAAACTCCTCATGTTGCAAAAGTTGTTTGGTATTTGAAGGTAGACAGTGAGCAAACTATGGACAATGTTGTATTCTTGTCCAGTCTTGTACACTTGTGCTGCTAAGGTTAACAGTAAGCATCTATATTTGTTAGATTTTGAGTTAAACTGTACATAGTATTCTGGTTCTGATTGTGGAAACAAGATATAGACTTTTTTCCATATTTTTTTTAGCATTAGGATTCTAAAATACAGATTTGTGAGTAGAAATACTAATGGTTTTGAAAGAAAAACATATTAAAATACTATTACTATAACAGTTGAACTAAAATTCCTGACTAAAAATAAATCAATTTTTTTTTTCCAACTTCAATTCCTGTTGTACGAGTAAAACATTTTCGCTAATTCTCAGGTCAAAGCTCTGGATTAGAGCAACAGATTAAGAAGATATACTACTGATTTATAATTACAAAACAAATTCACTTCAAAATTAATGAAAGTTTTTGCAGATTAGTGTCTAAAACAATTATTTACAATGTTTCTCCTCACATTTTAGAACTCTCTCTCCAAATTCAGCAAAACTTGGATGTGATTTCATGGAAGAAAAACAATCTGTATTACAAATTACTTTAGTACTTGAAAGGCATCTACATGAAACAAAATATTCCATAACTGAATATGTATGTAGGAGAATGAACATAAATGAAATTTTGAGTCAGAACTATGTAGCATTTAATTGTAAATCAGTCAGGATATTCAGATGATGTGAGGAAGCTTAATATTGAACAGCTAATTACAACTGCTGTAAACTTGATTGATGCACATTATACTTTAACTCTATACCACTTATAAACATTCTCACTTGGCAATCAGCCTATTATTTTCTAATTGTATCTGTTAGTTTCTCCATGTCAATTGCTTCATATTCATGGTCTTTTGACCAATTAGTTCTCATTTCTGAGTCATTCTCAGGACAGAAGGTAAAATCAGTGCTATTTCTCATGCATGATTACTTATTTTGTAACTGCAAGTTTCTTCAAGTCATTGTGGAACATTTATTTCTTAGAGTTTCCATGAGGTCATACACTTGGAGTTCTTAGATGACAGAAATTGCTGGTGGAGTTTTGAACATTTAACTTCTGTAATTCTGCTTCAGGCAGTAGCAGGCAAGTTAAACAATCACTGATTGACTCTTATTAACTCTGATTTGTAAGGTTGATTGATAGGCTCAGGAATGCAACCTATTGACAGATTCTTGAGATCCAGCCAAGACAGGAATCCTACAGAAATTAAAAAAAAAGGAGATAATATGGTTCTTGCGAATTAGTTTTTAAATTTTGATAATATGTTTTACTCTATAAGTTGTTATTCTTTTTCTACTCTAGATACTTTATCTGAAATTGTCAATGATAAATTTGTGACTATGAAAAAACCTTCTATCAAACACTAAATTGTGCACCATCTTATATAATGATAAAAATATTTTTTCTGCTAAGGGAGGTGAAAAATTTAAGTTGAAATGTTAACTGATGTAAAATTAATGTAATGGTTTCTTTGGCGTAAACTGGCCTTGCTAGAAGCCCTGAGGACTCTGCACAGTCAAACTCCTGAACAGTCCTTGGATTATGCCCTTGCTCCAGGGGAAACTGAAGCCAAGCTGTACTTTGTTTTTCCCTACTGAACAACTCGAGGCAGGCCAATGAAGGACAAAGAGCAAAGGGCCAAAATTATACCTTTCTCTAGGCTACCCACCTGTACAGAGTGAAACATATTCCTGTTAAAACCATTCTCCATCCCATACTCCCACACTGGTTTTCTTAGCTGTTTAGCATATCCCATGATCTCCCTCACGTGATCAGATCTATACAAGCCAGTTCATGATTCTACAAACCATAAGTGATGTGATTTCATAGATTGTGATGTTTGTGGGATCCCAGCTTCTTCTTTTTTTTTTTTTGTTTGTTTGTTTGTTTTTAAGGGTTTGTTTTAGGTTTAATTATTACATGGGATTTGCTGAATTGCTAAAGCTGTAAATAATATCTCCTCGGAACATATAATTACACATTGTAGGCAAAAATTTTAATTAGTGATTTTGGTTTTATGTCTCAGTTATATTTTTCATTCGTGTGTCAAAATGCATCTGTCATAGTGTTTGGTCCTGCAGGCTTTCTATGTATGAATAACCAGACTTCAACAGTTCCTTAATTTTGAAGGGCTTATACAGACAGCCTCAGGATCTCTAAGTGCATTTACACATTTGAAAACACATACATTAGTTGGATCAATATCACGGAAAATGCTTAACATTCTTGTTCAAAACAGAATCTTGAAATCTTTTAGCCTCCCTCTCATTTTTCCATTATCCTTCTTCTTGCTGACTGCCAAGCAGGTATGATTTTTCTGAAGCCTTGAATACCAAATCTATTACTCTGTTCTATATTAGTTCTTCTACCCTCCCTTGAGTGCTTACGCAGTGGTTGAGCAGTGAAAGGAGCACTATAGTTTGCAATAGCATATAAGAGATTGAATCTGTCAGCAATTGAGGTGCTACCGTAAACTGAATTTTCATTAAAATTTTGCTTTTACTTGCCCATTTGTCTGCTACACTGCCAGTTTATAGGAAGCAAACAGACACTGGAAGTTCATTAATATCGAGTAAACAGCCAAATGAAACTGTTACCCAAATTTCAAATGTGAGTCCTGCCCATCACCCATGTAGGAAACTGAGTAGGAATGAAACTAGATAAAGACATTTCCTCTTACTCATGCAAAACGGTATTGCTTCTGCTAAGATGATTACAGTATATGATGAAGAAAATATCTGGCATGGTGATTTCTGCTTTGGCAGAACTCAAAATGCCTTTCCTAGACAATGAGCTTCTATAGATAGTTAGGGATCATTAGCAGCGCAAGATTCTTTGCAAAACAACCAAGAAATAACTTTCTTTAGATAAATTCTATAAAATATCTAAACAGGTTTGAAGACTGTGAGCAACTTGTTTATTATATTGCCAGGTGATTAAGTTTTTCACCTGAGTTCCTTGCCCTAGTGAATATTCAATATTATACACAAACTGTATACAGAAAGAAAGAGTGTCACTTTAAAATATAATCTAATCTATGGATTATGGTATCCCTAAGAGAGTGGTTCAAGAGAAAAGAGTTGACTTTTGATTTTCAACAGCATTAAATGCACAAATGTGAAAGCCTTCAAATTTTTAAGTATTTAAGCCTCCATCTGTTTTAAAATCAGAAATTGAAACAAGATCAAATTTACTGCTGACATTTTTAGCATATTTTTTTCATTTTATATGTCAAAAAAAGTGTCTAGTATAGCATACAATTTGATATTTGACTGTACCAGTGAACATTCTGTTCAGAAACTGTATCAGGTATTCTTCACATAACCCAAGTTATTTCTGGAAAATATAAGTACAATCTACTACAGTGATTTTTGTTTTAATTCATGCAACCATGTTGTTTACTAAGATGCAATATACAAAGATGTTACAGCATGTAGTGAAAATATATAGATATCAAGTTATTTGGGAATAATATATCATATATAGTAATTACCACTGAAAGATCTAATAAATTTTAATATGCATCTTTTACTTCTGATTTCCTTTTTTGTTGATACCTGCTACAAATTCTGACAGTATTCTTCAACAGTGTCACTAAAAGCAGATCAATTAGAGCATATCCTTTTAGCAAGTTTCAAATTAAATATGCTACAAATATAAAAAATGTACCAAGAATATTACGCCCACTGCCAGTTTCAGTACTAGTAAATTATCCTGTTTTGCAAGTCATTGCCTGTTTCTGTTCACAGATTATGTGAATAAACTTCCAGTTTTCATTCACTACCTTCTATTTTTGAGCAAGCATTTTGAGGGAATTTCTATTTAAGTGTTCTTAAGTGATTAGACACAGTAATGAAAGCAACTAAAAAAACCCTAGCATGTTTGGACTAGTATGTTGGACTGTTCAGTGGATAAGAAATTGGTGGGATGGTTTCACTCAGAGTGGTGGTTAATGATTTAATGTCCAGGTGGAGACCTGTCACAAGTGGTGTCCCTCAGGGTTCCATATTGGGACCAGTGCTGTTTAGTATCTTCATCAATGATATAGACAGTGAGACCGAGTGCACTCTCAGCAAGTTTGCAGATGGCACCAAGCTGAGTGGTGCGATTGTCACACCAGAAGGACGAGATGTCATCTAGAGGGACCTAGACAAGCTGGAGAAGTGGGTCTATGTGAACATAGTGAGGTTCAACAAGGCCAAGTGAAAAGTCCTTGGCAAGGCAATCCTTGGTTTCAATAGAGGATGGGGGATGGCGTGATTGAGAGCAGCCCTGCAGAGAAGAACTTGAGGTTACTGATTGATGAGAAGCTTTACATGCGCCAGCAATGCGTGCTTGCAGTCCATGTGGCCAACTGTATACTGGACTTCATTAAAAGCAGCATGGCCAGCAGGTTGAGGGAGGTGATTCTAGCCCTCTATTCCACTCTGTGAGAACCCACCTAGAGTATTGTATCCAGTTCTGGAATCCTCAGTATAAGTAAGATATGGAACTGCTGGAACAGGTCCAGAGGTGGGCTACAAGGATGATCAGAGGACTGGAGCACTTCTGCTATGAGGAGAGGCTCTGAGAGTTGGGGCCATTCAGCCTGGAGAACACTCCAGGGGAAACTTATAATGACCTTCCAGTACGTGAACGGGGTGTACAAGAAAGCTGGGAGGGACTTTTCATAAACGCATGTAGTGATAGGACAAGGGGGAATTGGCTATAAATTAGAGAACGGAAGATTTGGACTGGGCATAAGGAAGAAATTCTTCACAATGAGGGTGGTAAGATCCTGGAACAGGTTGCCCAGTGATGTTGTGGATGCCCCTACCTGAAAGCATCGAAGACCAGGTTGGATGGGGCCTTGGGCAGCCTGATCTAGTGGGAGATGTCCTTGTCCATGACAGGGGGGTTGGAACTTTATCATCTTGTTGTCCCTTCCAACTCAAAACATTCTATGATTCTGAATTTACCACCTACAGGTTTTGTTTCTTCCATGTAGGATAAAATAAGTCTGACACTTTGGCCTCTAGCTACAATATAGATTGTTATTATTAGTGAAGCTTGTTTATTACAAGAAATTTCTTTGATATAGTGCTACTTAGGAAATATATTCTGAAATATAGAAATTGTGATTTGAATACAGATTGTGTGGGTGAGGTAAAAAAATGGAGTGACAAATCAGTTTAGAAGAGGCAAACACTTTTTAACTCATGACTTTTTGTAGAATGCAGGGTATTCAAACTTAGAAGGAGCACACAGATAACATTTTGTCCCACTAGTCAAGTACTGAAATACAATATAAGCAGCACTTATAGCACTTCCACTCTTCAAAACACTTGCAAAATGGTATATAGTGACAAAAATTGTGTTAGCTTGCTCTCTTCTATTGGGTGAGTTTTGCTGGATTACATTAGAAATCCCACAAGTAGTTGACAAGGTTTAACGAGTTCTTGTGTTCTGGTGCCATTCATTTGAAACTTCTGCATCCATTTTTTCTCTTATTTTCCCATATATCCCTGTATCTGTGCACAACTATCAATTAAGTAGTATTCAGATACATTCTCCATATGCTTAACTGACACTGTGCTTTGCAGTTTACATTAACCATCATTGGAAAAGTTGGTGGGTCTGATAAGTTATTTTCATGTTTAAGTTTGCAACTTTACTTTTGCAGAACAGTTATTGGAGGAAAATTTACCAAAAATATCAGAGGCAGTGTTATTAGCTCACAGTATGAATGACGGGAAACAAAACAGCACATGAGCTTTGAGACACTGAATCTCAATCAGATAAATGGCAAGGACTAACCTGAGATGACTAACTCTCCTCCTGAGATTGTGACATGAGATCAATATGGGTTGCTGAGTTGTCTGAGCATTAACCTGAATAATTTAAAAATTTTGAGTCTGAAAGGCTGTTTATAGTCAGAAAATCTGAAGTAACTGTCAATCCTCACTAAGAGAAGCTTTTGTAGCTCACTTGTTAAGGATTTGCTTGTTCTGTAAAAGTTTATGGGGAAGAATCTTTATCACAGTGCTATTTTGTTTTCTATAGCCAGTTTCTGGATATACATGACCAGAAGGGAATTGCACTTGCTGTATGGGAATTTCTTTGTTAGACTAAAATGTGATGAGGTGGTAGATCCACTTTAATACATTCTTACATTTGATAGTAAAGGATAAGCGGTGAAATACTCCAGAAAAAAACCAACAAAACACCAAAGTCCTCATTCCATCTTCATTTTTTCTCGGAAGGGATTTAAAGGCTCGGGCCATCTGGATGTCTGGCAACTCAGCCAGAGCTGTGGCTACTGTGTGTGTGCAGATTAACTGTGTAGCACATGTACAGTAAGTCCAATGTGTCCAGTACACATCAGACCTGCTGCACATGTGCTGCACAGATGGTCTGTGCATACATAGTAAATCAGATATGTTAAGACTACTACGCATATGCAAACCATCTGTGCATTGCACATACATATATATGTTTTAGCATGGGAAATCCCTAGTCAGTGTATAAAAGGTTGTGGCAGAGAGGAACTCCAGTGGTAGAAAGACTGTGAGAGACTGACAGTGGCACAAATTAATGCAGCTCCTTGCCCGTTTTTGCTCTTGCCTGGACCAAAGATGCAACAAATCAGTTCCTTTGAATCAGTAGGTCTGACTAGCTGCTCAACAGTTTCCCTCTCTGCAACAATTGGCCACAGGAAAGAATCTGTATCAAAGCCATTAGTTTTATAAGCAGGAATTATCATCTGCCTATTATGCCTCCAAGCTAGCTAGAACTGTAGCTAGTTCATCAGGTAGCTCAAATAACAAGATCCAGTATTTTACTTATACAAGAAAGTAGTTGTTGTGCAGGTCTCAGGGATACATTTAGCCAATTATCTCTCTTTTTCTCCCACTAATCCTTTTGCTTCTGTTCTAAGTATCAGCATTTTTACATAGGCTGTTTAACCCTAATAGGGATACTTACTGGTTAATACATAGGTGCAGCTAAATATGAACAGAAAAACAGATTTCTTTCAGTGTATATGAAAATTATTGTTTATTAAGTTTGTTTATGTACATCCTTGAATCCCAGTCCTTACAGAGGCTAGTGTGCTTTCTAAACTAGATCTGCCTTGGGTCTGTCACAAATGAATTCTATGACTCTGTTCTTGAAGACCCCACACTTTTTAAGCCATAAGACAACACTGCTAATCTAACTTATATGTTTGAAGGAATTGATACCTGATAGATGTAACTTGACAGGCTTGAGAAGCAGGCCAATATGAACTTTATGAGGTTCAGCAAGGCATAGTGTGAGTTCCTGCAACCCAGGTGGGGAAGTGACCAGTATCAGTACAGGCTGGGTGGTGAATCAATTGGGAGCAGCCCAGCAGAGAAGAACCAGGGCATACTGTTGGATAGAAAATTAGATATTAACCAGTAATGTGCGTTTGACATCCAGAAAGACATTTATATTCTGGAATGCATAAAAAGAAACTTGGTCAGCAGGTAGAGAGAATTGATGCTCCCCCTGTACTCTAATCTGCTCTGCTCTGGTAAGATCCCACCTAGAATACTATGTCCAACTCTGGAACCCATTGTACAGGAGGGACATGGTCCTGTAAGAATGGGTCCAGAAGAGGACCACAGAAACGGTCAGAGGACTGGAACACCCTCCCATGAAGAAAGGCTCAGAGTGGGGCTTGTTCAGCCTGGAAAAGAAGACTTTGGCAAGATCTTATTGAGTTTTTTCAGTACTTAAAGCTTGGTTATATAGAAAATGGGGAAAGACTTTTTAGTAGGGCCTGTAGCAACAGGACAAGGAGCAAGAGTTTTAAACTGGAACAGGGGAGACTAAGATTAGATATAAGGAAGAAATTCTTTACAATGATGGTGGTGAGACACTGGAAAGGGTTGCCTGGAGAAGCTGTGGATGCCTCATAGCTGGAGATATTCGAGATCAAGCTAGATAGGGTTCTCAAGCAAACTAATCTAGTTGAAGATAACCCTGCCCATAACAAGGGCATTAATGATCTTTAAAGCTCCCTTCCAACTCGAACCATTCTGTGTTTCAATGAGTTACACAAATGAAAGAAAATTCTTCCAAAGTACTTATTTTAATGTACTATTTTGATGCTTTTTGTCATGGATTTTTTTTGTTTACTTTGTAACAAATAACAACATAATTTTGCCAAACTGTCAGATTTTAAGACATTTTGAATCTAGTGTTTCTTATGATGTTCTCTTGGATGATTTGGTGCCATTATTAGGTTTAAATATCTTATACATTTAAATAAAAAAACCCACTCTATAGATACACATGCAATAGACTATTGCAAAGTGAAATTGGCAATGAAGTGAAGTCTAATTTTAACTTGTTGCAAATTAAAAACTGTTGTAGCAACATGTTCAAATCTATAGCTCCTCTCTTCAAAACTAGTCAGACATCATAGGCCTTAACTCCAAAGATTTCCATTAGTCACGACCTTTCCTGTAATAAAAAGAAAAACACAGACAGTTATTACAACCGTGTCAATACACATACCTCTTAACTAGTCAGTACTGCATACCTTACATTGTTGTTGAAGAAGCAAGAACAGCTGTGTTGACTGGAGGAGTCTTGGGTAAGAATGAAAGTTCTACGTCATCAGATAGAGGAAAATAAATATTGGGAAGGAAGAAAGGGATAGTTCCAAACTCCAAGGACTATGGAAATAGACTTCTGAAAAATTAATTATGGCATGAATTTTACGTATATCTTCAGAAATACATTTAAGAAAGGCACAATAATCCATATCTGTAGCAATTTATATTAAATTTAAGAAAGCCATGCTATTTATGCTTCTCAAGACATAGTGCTATTACGCTGCAATCTTATGCTCAGTGAAATTAAGGTAGTAATTGTTTTGGTGATTGCTGTAGGTTTATATTTGTTTCTTCCTCAAAAATGAAAGCAAATGTTCTCATTTCACTTCTCACAATGTTAAAAGAATTGGCTTGGACCTAGCTTTGATCCATCCCATAACACCTTAGTGCAACTGTCTGTGACTTGCAAGGCTAAATTGACAAATGCATTATGAAGTCATAGTAATGCACAGTCTGATGCTAGTAAATTCTTTGCTAGAAGAACATGCAGGTTGCAAACTCAAGATACTCAACAATTTAATATTATCAGAATTAAGATTGCCTTTGAGGATGTCAAGACTCAGAAATGCTGTCTTTCTCATCTTGGAGAGGAGTGCTCTTCACTGGGTTCAGGCTTCTGCACACTCCTTCCCTTTACAGTATTATCTTATATATCCAGCCTACTGTTAATTGTTTGGTCATTTACTCTCAAGCTTTTCACCAAACACGTCCAAGCCTTACCCTTCTGAATTTTCAGTGTACAATTCTCAATATCTATCTCCTCTAACCAGTCATTTTCCTTAATGAGGATTCTCTCCCCTTCCTACTCATGTTTTTCCATGCTCTAGGTAATACTTCTGCTTTTGTTCCTAGTTTCTCATTGAAACTTGCCAATATGTATACACAGTGAATTTATGTGTAATTTTATTTTGGGAAGAGCTGCAACTTTCTTGCCTAGAAACTTCAGGCAACTTCAGCCTCATTCAAGTATTATCAATAGGCCAGGTTTTACGAGTATTTTAACATAGTAATAACACTGTATAGTAAATTATACGGAGTCAGCATTTGAAGTGTTGATTTCCAATGCACTGTAAATAATCCACTAAACCAAAGGGAAATACCTGAATAAATATAATAGTCAGGATTTTTCTGTAATGCAAATCAGGAACATATACCTCAAAATTCAGATTATTTTGAACAAACGTGCTGGAAACATCATAAACTTGCAACAAGCAGTAAGTTATGACATATTAAATAGTCTGTCATATTTACTTAGTGTCCATGCAGAAAGCAACAAGGTAGACAGCAAGCGAAAGAAGAAAAAAGAGAGAAAAAGGAAGGCTTACACAAAGGGTGTAAGGATAGGAAAATTGTAGACAATTATTTGAGGCAATCTCCTTGACCCTAGCCTACCCCCACTGCTGCAGCCACTGGTCAAGTTGAAATAAAGCTGACAATAGGTATTTATCATGCTGTAGTCTTGAAGGTAAAATGAAAACCACAACTACCTCATACAATGCAAGTAAGTACAGGAAGGGATTAAATCAATAGAAGATGTTACCCCAAAGCAAAACAGGAATTCTTGTTAAATCCAGCTCTTCCTAGGAGCAACTGATTTTTTTTTTTCACTCTTAAGCTATGTAGGCATGCAAATAATACACCTGCATACCTAGCCGGGTCTTTTGAAATTCCAGAGGAATTTCTTGACCCACTCCTCCAATTTCTTCTTATAATTAAGCTGGTTAATGTTCCTATGGGTGTTTTCCTTTTGAAGATAAGCAGATGATGCACAGTGAGGAAAAACGGTTATTTACATTGAGGGATATTTCTTGGACATCCCTTCTTCATTTACTTCAAAAGCTGGTAATAATTTTGATTTCTTTGTCTGAATTAAGGAATAAAAAAATGTCCTTCTTAGAAAAAACATTCTTCCTTCCTGGAAAAAATTATTTCTTGAAAGATAGAAGTACTGTAGGCATTGGTACCTATTTAGGGAATTTCTGCAGCTGGGCTGATAAGTGCAAGTAAATGTTCTTCTATGAAGCATAGAAGATGATATCAAGAAGTGTAGAAGAAGAGTTCCTTTAAAATAATAAAAAAAAATCAAACCAAAATATCCCTGTTTACCCTCTGTTTCTTGCTATCACTGATGGAGGGAAATTCAACTTCAGGTGTCAGAGTATGGTGGTGTAAATATCTCAAAACTGTCCATTAATCTTGACTTAACAAAACACATGTTTTTCAAATTGCTTAAGGCTATGCTGCAATCCTGGGCCAGTCTGGGAAAAATTTTAAAAGAAGGAATGCAGATTGCTTCGGTTTTTTGCACACAACTTAGAATGACCCCTTCATTCTACAAAGAATGTGACGGTAAATTTATGCTCTTAGTACCAATGTACGTTAATTACAACTATCTAATTAATGTGACCTTACTATTTTTAAGCCTACATAATGGATTATCCATATAGAACTACTTCTTTACAGTTTAAACTGAACTTGTCTTGTATTAAATCAAAATAACTACAACATCTTCCTTTCCTTCCTTTACCCCTAAAAATAACAATTGTTACAATCAAATACACAGTAGTACTTGTTAGTCATTTGTCAGAAATCACTTCACAGACAATGACAACTCTAGTTCCTTGTTATAATTGGACAATGAAAAAGTTAGAGGCTGTCTAAAATAGAGGTGTTGGCCAATTGACTGGCAGATGTCATGGAACTATAGTGTGTCAAATCTCCCTCCCTTCAAAGCATTAAGAAAACTTCTATACTTAGTAGAATTTGTCTGTTTAAAGAATTGGTGCATGGAAATGAATAATACATATTTTTATCCATAATTTCATTGTTATAAGCAAAAATTCTGTCTGTAATTACAAATTTTCATAAGATCTGCTGTTAATTGTTTCACTGATTTATCACTAGAAAAACAGTTTATTTTGTGGAGTAGATCCAAACCATTAAATTGTTGGCCTTAAATGATGTATTTTAAAGGCACTATAAAAAAAATTCATCTGTTTTCAGCTTGTGTAACTCATATTTCATTTGGTTGTAGTGGCTAATTATTACATTTCTAATTGATTTTGCATTTTCTCCTTTATTTGTCATTGCTGGCCTGTTTTGGGGCTCTGTCTTTGTAGAATATTTTAAATGGTGAGAAATCCATTAACTTATCTATAGCAACATAGGTATTCTGTGTAGAGAGATAGAATTACAGCTTCGTACTGGATAAGTAGCTAGTTCCATTTGGAAAACTGCAGTCTTTACCACAGAGAATTTCTATTCCCGAAACATACTAGCCAAGGTCCTGTGCATTTTCGCCTATGAGTTCTTTTTCTTCCAACATGGAAAGCTGCAAAACCTTCCTACCATATAAGCTTTATAAAAGTGCCATGTGAGGATTATATCAAACTAGTATTTAAAAGTAGAAAATTCTGTTCTTTCTTATTCTTGTGGATTGCATTGGTAATATTGAAAAAGGCAGTCCTTACATCTATTGATCTGATAAATTTTCTTGAAATTTCCTTTCATTTAAAGCTGCAATCAAATGCAAAAATGAAAATCTGAACACACTTATAATGAATAAATAAAAGTTTGGCATATTTCCAGGAGTGTTACAAAGCAAAAAGTGATATTATTTCCAATATACCTACTAGCAATGTGAAAAAGCTGCTCCTGCAAATGTTGAGATTTAAAAATAGATTAAATTTGGTCAAGTTGATTTCCAGTTTAGGAGTATAATCATGTGACTTATGCAATCAACTGCACAGACCCAGCATAAGCAACTTTTCAAGTTGAATAGGGACACCTTTGATAACCTTTTGAAATAAAAGAAACTTGTAAAAGAATGTTCATAAAATAATAAATACAATTGAAGAAATTGTTATCTGTACAGAGTTCTTCATGCAATAAAGATTCATTATTAAAGCTGAAGGTGTTTCATACTATGAAACACACAGAAAAGTCTGATAATTCCAGAGATGAGGACTGTGTCTTTGCTGATACAAGAAAACATATTTTAAAATCTTCTTTAAATTCTTTAGATGAATCTGACGGTGTTTTTATGTTCCCTAGTCTTTTTTCATCACAGACATCTGTTGCTTTACTTTAGTTTCATTATAATGCATTGCAATGTAATGTGATAACTCAGAAGTAATTTTTACTCTTTAACAGTGTTCTACTTAGACTGACCACGAACTTCTGCATGTGTCACATCCCTAATGTCTTCTTTTTTTTTCACTGCTAACCAAGGAAACCTATTTACTGTTAGAAAAACAGGAAGTATTTCTGAAGGTTGCATCTTTTGCATGGTTAAATGAAAACTAACAACAGTGTGTTCCATCAGCAAAATGGTCCACCTAGTGTAGTACTAAATCTGTGGCAAGGAGTACATTTTGACAGAAGAGGGTGTGATCATGGGAAACATTCAGCGACAGTTCTCCTGTATTCTCCCAGCTTCATTTTAAATATTTCAGTAACAACTGAAGGGAAATAAATTTGGAGGAAAAAAACCCAAACAAATTGGCAATGTTTAGAAGGTACTTAGAAATGTAGACTTTCTAGCTCTCTTCTGCTTGATTGCAAGGAACAAAAGTAAAAACAAACATTCCCATACAATACAAATGTAGTAATGTTTTTCTTATTCACTATTTATGAAAGTTTATCTAATTACTACAGTAGAGCATGGTAACAGGATCTCAGAGACTTTTTGCTGGGGCACCTTGAATATATTAGAATTAGAATTCTGTTAAGCGGCACAATGAAACTCGATACTATTCACTCCTTGGAGTAAGCATGCTTTATTCTGGTTAGTAAGTACGTAAAAGGAAACCAGTAAACTATTTAGCTTCAGAGTAGAATTCTACTTGACTATTTCTGGATAAAAATGAAAAAAAACCCCACTTTCATTAAGAAACATGTTGATTGGAACAGAGTGAAACTTATACTAGTGAAAGAATTTCTGTGTTTTTCACAATACATGTATCTTAAACATATATGTACATATAGCCCTAATACATATATATGTACATATACACACATTAGGGCTTTGATGTAATAAAGACTGTGTGCAAATTATCTGTAGCTTCTGAAAGGCATTTCAGATTATTCTGGATTAGACTTCCTACTACTATATCTACTGTACCAAAAAATACTAGCTCCTCTTTACAACTATCTTTTAATTACTGTTTTGTTTCACAAATACGGATTCTTTTTACATACATGTGTTTAGTGTAATTCAAGGACAAATCAATTGTATATGTTCCATGAAAAAAGTGATTATTTGCAGTCAAGCGACAGGAAAAGGCTGATATCTTTGGAGATGCATCAAATATTGACATAGTACCAGTCTGAAGAGAGGACTTCAGAAATCTCTTGCATTTAAAGCAAATGAAAGGTAGGTGACAGCTATCACTATTTCTTACACATATAGAATAAGTGGCCCAATCCACTACCCACAAAAGATAAATTGGTGCTAATAAAAGTTTTTCTCAAGACTGCAGAATTTGACCCAGAAAGAGTGTAAGTTGTTAAATGGAGACATGTGCTAAAAAAAGGCTAGTTAAATAATAACAGTTAAATAATTAGCATGCTATCCCTCATTAGAAACAGTCATTTTGTGGTAGTGGCATGGTTTGTCAGTTGAAAATGATGAGGGTTATGGTGCTGTGATTTAAGAAGTCCCATTGTGACTCACTGGTGTGCTAAATGTAAAGATATGTGTGGTGTTGAGCACAAGCCAAAATCTCTGTTATGAACAAATTCTTTGGGTAGATTAGATCCATCTCTGAACAGAGGTGCATCTTTTCTTTGTAAGAGCTCTGATTTTAAACACAGCTATTCCTCATATCCAGACACAGATCCAAATTTCTTGTTGTGGACATCTGGCTAATATTACCATGCTGCATTAAAACTGTGTTCTTGCTGTGTTGTTCCCAGATATGCACCAACCTTTTGAAAAAATTTCATCTTTCAGGATTAGAGATTCCCACATTCATTTGTAACCTAGAGAAACGAATGTATTTCGTCCTAAGAGGTGAGTATTGCTGTATATTCTGGGCCCATCACCACAAGAAGGATGTTGAGGCTCTGGAGCAAGTCCAGAGAAGAGCAGCGAGGCTGGTCTGGTGAAGGGGCTGGAGAACAGAACCTATGAGGAGCGGTTGAGAGAGCTGGGGGTGTTTAACCTAGAGAAGAGGAGGCTGAGAGGAGACCTCATTACTCTCTACAACTACCTGAGAGGGGGTTGTGGAGAGGAGGGAGCTGGCTTCTTCTCCTAAGTGACAGGGGACAGGACAAGAGGGAATGGCCTCAAGCTCCTCCAGGGGAGATTTAGGCTAGAGATTAGGAGGAAGTTTTTCACAGAAATGGTCATTGGGCATTGGAATAGGCTGCCCAGGGAGGTGGTTGAGTCACCTTCCCTGGAGGTGTTTAAGGCACGGGTGGATGAGGTCTTGAGGGACTTGGTTTAGTGTTTGATAGGAATGGTTGGACTAGAAGATCCGATGGGTCCCTTCCAACCTGGTTGTTCTATGATTCTACGATTCTATGATTTTTATTGTTCAGGGTTTGGGATTTTTTTCTAAAAAAAAAAAGTAAAAAAGGTAGAAGCTAATCTGTTTGACAGTTGGTGAGCTAAGTTCCCATTTCCATTGCTAGTAGCCAAGGAATGGTGACAAGTAAGAGCACCCAAGCTAGGGTACTTAGAACTCCCTAGAGTGAGGAGCATAGGCAAGTTTGTAGCCTGTGGTTATTGATCACCTAGGATAATCCCATGATGTTCTGGGTCAAGAGTTTGAGCTCTTAGGACAGACTTACCACTTGTATTGGCCAGACACTTGACTTTGCTGTTACCAAATTATCTTGTATAATACAAATCAAGAAGCATGTAAGTTTCTACAGTTCTGACTTCAGTCAGCACTTCTCAGATATCTACAGTTTCCCAGTTGGTATCTGGACAAGATTTAGGGAGAGGATTAGGTTAGGGAACAGAATGTGCTGGGCATTGTTGAGGATGACAAAATTTTGGTGGTGGGAGAGAGGGGAAGGATTTGGTTGTGCAAACATGCACCATCATATGTAGTTTGGTTTAAGTGCCAGAAAATGAGTCTAATCTGTTTGGTTTAATAATGTATTCTAGCCTCAAGGTATGCTGTCGTATCTGTATTTTACAGAGGGTACCTGCCATGTTTTGCAGGTTCCCAGAATTAACAGCTGTGGTCTAGATCAGATGAACAGGCTACAACAGATTTAGGAGAGAAGTTTCTGGGGTGTATTGGAAGCACTCCACATAATAAAGATGTCCCAGGATCATGTTAATTCAGCATTTCAAATCTATTCCTGTCCTCCATACCAAGTACAACCCAGCTGATGTTCTATAAAATGGTACTTTGTTGATTTTCCTTGATTTATATCAGGGCTTATTAAAGTTGATTTTTTGATTGCAAAGTATGGAGTTTACAGTTTTGTGTTCATATGTAAAATGTCAGTTTTCTATGAGATGCACACAAAATGTCTTATTTTCATGAATCTCAGAATGCTACACTAACTCTTACGTAGACCTTCACAGTTGTCACAAAAGGGTTTCATCTTATGGATGGGACTGAGGTTTTGCTGCCCTTCTACTTGCCTTTTTCATTATTAAAAAACAAAAGAAAAAATAAATGAGTCAATGGTATGCAAATACACAGTTTTGTTTATAATTTATTGCCTGGAAAAACTATCCTGATATGCTTTTCATTCATCTCTTCATTCTTCCTACTGCAGGTCTGATACTTGGACAACACAGTGATGCTTTCCAGTGTTTTAAGACTCCGCAATCCCTAACATTTTTGTCTCAGTCACTTTTGGTAATTTTATTGTTAACAAGACATAGTGGTTATTACTGTGTTGTTCTGATCGATGATTAACTCTTTCCCAAGGTCTCTTCAGCTGTGTTCATAGAATCATTGAGAGGTTGCAATATGTTGCTGGGGATTTAAAATGCATTTCAAATCCATAAAACACAACATATTAATCTGGCAGGATTTTAAACTAAGGCTGTTTTTCTGGCATGTAGCATGTTCAATGTAGTATTTATTCATCCTCAAGGGAAGATTGCCAGAGCATGTTCTTAATAATGGAATTAGGTAACATACTAGGAATGTGTAAAATCATATCCTGGGGCTTAGAGGAATTATTTTATACAATATCTCTAGGAAGACTCTAGATAGCATTAGAGCTATTTTCCCCTGAAAGTAACGGTACTCTGGTTGGACTAGAAGATCTTAGATAGGAATGGTTGGACTAGAAGATCCGATGGGTCCCTTCCAACCTGGTTGTTCTGTGATTCTGTGATTCTGTGATTCTGTGAACCCTGTATGTGAACTTTGGTATGACTAGGTGCAGTACTTGTACAGTGCTCAAAATATAAATTGTGTGATAGCTCCCACGGCTATGTTATTCAGTGCCACCTGTTTGAATTTATCCCAAATGGTTTTTTTTATGTCAGAAAACTTTCAGTCATCTGCTACACTCTAGAAAGCAAGTATTATAACTTGTTCCTTGGGTCCTTGCATCCTTTCATTATGTAAATCAACTTTGTACCATTAATGCTTGCGGAAGTCCACCTCTGGCTTACCATCACTGTAAAATTTCCTCTAATTTATTTTTCTTGAATGTAAATTCAGTAACAATATCTGCTTAAATAGTTGTGACTTTACTAGCACACAGCTAGGGTGTTACTGGAAACAGCAATTGATGTAGAACAGTGGATGGTATTCCAATGTGTTCAGGTTACTTCTTTATGAAAGTTTCCTGTGGTGGAGGAATTATACTTCCAAGGTAGTTGCACATTTGAGCTATAAGTAGTTATCAGAATTTAAAGTATCCAAACTTACTTCTTTGATTATGCTACCTATTACAGAAGGGTTTGGAGGTACAAAGAAGAGATGGGATTTATGAGAAGATTTTTAATAGAATATGGAATCATTTTCCCCCTATTTTTTTTCCTAGCTAAGGCATTTGAGTTTATAAGTAAATTTTGTTGTTTTCAGGGGAAAAAAAAATGTTTATTATTTTTCCCTGTTTTAAACCAAGGAGTTAAAAAACCAGAAATATTAATTAGGGTTCAAAATTCTGAAGGATGTTGTGGGCGACTATGTCAAAGGTTTTACAGAAGTCAAGACAGATTATATCAATTGTTTTCTCCATGTCCACTGATGTCATTACCCCATCATAGAAAGACACTAGGCTGTTGAAGCAGGACTTGCTCCTGGTGTAGCCATGCTGCCTGCCCCTGATTTTGTGTTTTCTTCACTTTCAAAGGAGTTTCCCTTCTCCATCAGACTAGATACAAGATGTGCTACTGTGATTTTCAGAAAATAGGGAAAGAGAGGCAAGTATCTCACTGTTCAGAAAATCCTGTTAGGCCTTATGGGAATTTTTCTTGTAATAATGACCACTAGAGTGAAAGCAACTATTTTCTATAAATAGCAAATCCCTTTACCTGTAAAACTGGGTAGCATTTTTGAAAAAAAAAAATCCATAGAGTTTTGTCTTTACGAAGAAGACAAAAAGGTACGATGAAGTTGAATATAACCTGTGTAATTACATGAAGTTAGGAGGACAAAGTTAAAGTATTAAATTGCTTCCTTAAAAAAAAACGCCTCTTTGAATCATTGTCAAATATAAACTATGCTGACAGTACTTTAAATCCACTAGCAGATACTGACAAGATAGACCTTTATTTTTACTGCTCTGGTCAACACAAGAACAAACTGCTATGGTTCTCTGCATCATTGATTCCTATTCTTTCCTTTGTTGTTTAGACTTACTAGGTAATAGTTGATTGGAAGCTAGCAAATGTTGTCTCAACCTTTAAGAAGGCTAGCAGGGATAACCCCAGTAACTACAGTGCTGTTAGTCTCACTTCAGTGTCTGGTAAGATTATGGAGAAGATTTTTCTGAAAGTTATTGAAAAACACCTAAAAGACCACACAATCACTGGTCCCAGCCAGCACAGGTTTGTAAGTGGAAGGTCTTGCCTGAAAAACTTAATTTCTTTCTATGGCAAGGTTACCCACCTAGCTGACTAAGGGAAAGCAGTTCATGTAATCTTTCTGGATTTCAGTAATACCTTTGATGTCCTCCTAAACAAAATGTCCCCATACAGCTGGAAAAGCACATAATACAGCGGGTGAACGATTAGGTGATGGGTTGGGCTCAAAGAGTCATAATAAATGAGGTTACCTCAAGCCAGTGACCAGTCACTAGCAGAGTTCTGCAAGGATCCATCTCAGGGTCATTACTCTTTAAATAACTTCATAAATGATCTGGATGCAGGACTTGAAGGTTAGGTTTACTAACAAAGTTTGCTGATGATAGGAAGTTGCAGGGAGCTGTTGACACTCTTAAGGGCGAAAAAGGTCTTGCAGAGGGATTTAGACAAATTGGAGAGCTGGGAAATGACCAATTGCATGAAGTTTAACAAGGGCAAGTTCCAGATTTGGCACTGTACATATATCCAGCTGCCCTGGATATATGTACAGACTGCAAAGGGAGAGGCTGGAGAGTAGCCTGGCAGAAAGGGATCTGGGGGTTCTGATCAATGGCAAGCTGAACATGAGTCAACAGCACACCTTGGCAGCCAAGAAGGCCAAATGTGTCTTGGGGTGCATCAAGCATAGCACTGCATACCAGTCAAGAGAGGCAACTGTCCTGCTCTGTGTGACTCCATCTTGAGTATTTTGTGCAGTTTTGGGTGTCACAGTATAAAAAGGATATCGAGCTACCAGAGATTGTCCAGAGGAGGACCACAAAGTTGGTGAATGGTTTAGAGAGAAAGTTGTATGAGGAATGGCTGAAATCACTTGATTTATTCAGCCTGGAGAAGAGGAGGCTTAGGGGAGACCTCACTGCAGTTTACTGTTTCCTCACAAGGGAAGGAGGATAAGCAGACATTTCTCCTGCTTCTCTTCTCTCTGCTGACCTATGCTAGGACCCAAGAGAATGGTAGGAAGATCTGCCAGGCAAAAAGAGGGTAGTGGAGCAGTGGAACAGGCTCCTCAGGGAAGCAGTCATGGCACCCAGACTAACAATATACAAGAAGCATTTGGACAATGCCCTTATGCATATTGTGTGAACTTTAGGGTTGCTCTATGCAGGGATAGGAGTAGGACTAGATGATCCTTGTAGTTCCTTTCCAACTCAGGTCACTTTATGATTCTATGATTAAGCTCACTGGGCCTCAGTATTCCAGTAATTTTATATTAATTCATACCTTCCACCTCAGTCTTTTCATAAGTTTAATTCCATATTGTGTTAGGTAAAATTTGCTTTAAGATAACAGTGGACTGATAATGAAGACTGATAGTGTCTTTACCTAATAGAGTTATTTCATGAAAGCTTATCAAGCTTTTCTTATTCTGTTAAGAGCAGAGAATCTGTGATCATCGCAGTGTAGTGCACTAAATCCATGTCCCTCAGCGCCTTGTCCACCCATGCCTTAAACACCTCCAGGGAAGGTGACTCAACCTCCTCCCTGGACAGCCTTTTCCAGTGCTCAATGACCCTTTCTGTGAAAATATTTTTTCCTAATGTCCAGCCTAAATCTCCCCTGGTGGAGCTTGAGACCATTCCCTGTTGTCCTGTCCCTTGTCCCTTTGGAGAAGGGCCCAGCACCCTCCTCTCCACAACCTCCTTTCAGGTAGTTGTAGAGAGCAATGTTCATATCATTGCTTATGGTAGTACATGGTGACAAACATGGCTTTATGTTACATGTTTTTTTCTCTACAGTCCTCCTGGGCTTGGGTTTTTTTTTTTTGGCTTTCCCCCCCCCCCAGAATCCTTGTGCTAAATGGGTTGAAGTAGATTTAGATTTGGTTTGTACTTCTCAGAGTGGATTCAATGTGACATGTTATGGGAAGCTGTGGCAGAGATATGTAGTAAGTAGGTCACAACAATTATGATGATTAGCATATTGGTGATTTTCAACCACAGTATCAGTTATAATGTGACAGACAGATAACATAAAATTCTGTGTATTTGTTGGGAGAAGGAATTTTTCGAGGCTGAGACCAAGCTGAGTAATCATACTGTGTGAGCAATAAATATATATATATATATATATATATATATATATACTTAAACCCCTCATGAAATGTTTTTAGCCCTCAGCTTAGCCTGAGGCCAAATCCAAAGAAAGTAGCCTAAAGCTCATGATGAATGTTTACTGACTTTCGCGGTCAGTGTTTCTCAGGAGTAAATTGTAAAGTATATATGAGTTGCACTTCATGTTTCCAGCTTCAGGCTGTGGAAAGGAGTTGGAGAAAAAAAAAACGTTTAAAAATACCTGCAAAGTATGCTCATAAAATATACTTCACCTTTTCACAATTGTGCATACTGAAATTACTAAATATTGCATTCCTTACTTGGAAGTAAAATACACCTACTTCATGTGGTTTAAACAAAATAAGAAGTAGGTTTATTTAGCAAACAAGACAGAATAATTCAACATGAAAATCTAGAGGATGTAGAATGATCTCGGGAGCTTCTGGGCGAACCTTGAGATTTGGCACAAGGGAAGTCTGTAGCAATTTCTTCTCTTGATTGTGCTGCCTTTTGCCTACTGTCTTTATGTTTCAGTAGCCTGCCACATGTAATATGCCAAAGCTTATACAAAAACCTGTCTGTGTACCACACATAAATGTGTGCATATCAACACGTATATTCAGCTTGTTTCAGGAGGCACCACACAACCTTAATAAAAATTGCTTTCCGAAGTACAGAATTTATTGAGATTCTGTTGCACAAATTTTTGCTCAACACAGGAATTTTACAAAATATATTTACACACTTTTCTGCTGTGACTCTCATGGTTATGAACTATTACCATCATTCAATAATTTTCCGCAACAATTGCAGAGTCCCCTGTTTTCATGTATCTCCAAACAAGTATCATTGGACATAGACCTCAATAATAATAATCACTTTCGACATAACTTTAATGTGTGTGCATGTTATACTTAACTGGACAACACTTCAAGAGAACTTGGATAAAATATCAGTATTGGAGGTGAGTTTTGAGGTTCAGTTATGATTAATTAAAATTGAGTGACATCACACCAAATCTTATTCCAGACAATAATGACGTTTTAAGATTAGATAGATATCAATGCAATGTAAAATGATTAAATTTTATTGCAAAGTCAACTATGATATAATTTTAATATAATAATTGAAAATTTAAAAATAATAATGTCAAAAGAAGTAATTTTTTTATTTGAAAGTATGAAGCAAAGCAAAACATGGAAAACCAGAATTGATCCGAAAGCCATAATTTGAAAGCAAATAAATTATGTATTTCTGCCTTTTCATCAGGCACAATCAGAAATCACTTTCAATCAGATCTTCAGAGCTGAATAGCATACCAGTCTGCATAACTGAGAAATAAACAGATTGACATTGATTACAGATGGCTTTTGGAATAATATTTTTTTTCTAATTGCACAAAGAAAGAAAATGCAGAATACTGACCAAACTAGGTCCATCCACTTCTTCTGAATCATTTTTTCAATACTAGAAACTGTCTTATGCAAATTTAAGGAAATGGCAAATCTTAGCATACATTGATATTGTCTGTTCTCTATCAGAAGTCTCTTTTCAGCCATTTAGCCTTTTACTTTTGCTTGTGTATAATAAGAGCTCATTCCAATTTCAGCATTAGCTTGCAGTTAAAACCGGGCTTCTTCCACTTACATACTACCCAGTAGAGTTTCCTAGCAAAGCACAATAAAAAACTACTGTAATAGGAGTAAAACCACCTGTAATACTCTAATAGGAGTAAATTGCAGACTAGTTGTAAAGGAGCTCAGGTAAATAAAAAGTTTTTGAACTGGAGGTTTTTTTATTTTTAATAGACTGACTTAATATATAGATATGTATAGTCAGGTGAAATTATATTTTTACAATCTTGCCATTAACTAATTCCAGTTTTTGAAGGCATAAGATAACTCTATGTGTCATCATACTGGTCATGTATAGTAGGAAAGGGCATAAAAATGGCCATAATTCTGCTCTAACCAAATCAACTGAGTCAAAAAGTGGTCAAAGGATGCTTTGTAACTTGTGAAGTCAATATTTACTTGACCATGTTAACAAGAAGAAACAAACTTTTTGTTATAAGGAATGAACCAGTATAATTAATTTTCTTCAGCTGAGGAAGTATGGGAAAAGAGAAAAAAAAAGGTTGAACTGTATAACTGTAGATGATTCCTTGCCTATGGATAATTTCATGATGATAACAAAATGTTTAAGATCAAGTTGCCCATTCTGAGCTTGTCTCAGTCACCCGTATAAAAAAAGTATAATCTTATATATATGCATATATACTTGCAAGTAGGCATATATCTGTATATAGGTAATATACACAATAAAATATACTTTTATGCACATATTTATTTAGATATTTTAATTTAATACTGGTGAGCCCTCCTTTTTAAAAATTCTCTTTATTTTTTATTTTTTTAGGAATTATTCTTTGTGGTTATACAAAATCCTGAAAATACCCTTTATTTTTTAACCTCTTTAGCTTAACTCTGTTGCACATTTATAGATGTAACTTGGTAATGTTTTGTTGCCTTAAATATTTAGGAGCATATCTGTAAGTCACTGCTGCAGAGTCTAGTGCAATCCTAACAAAGTGCAAGCATTGGAATAGCAAGCAAATGCACCTCACTTAGCTGTGACTGACAGGTGTAAAAGGCTACTGAATCAGAAATGACAGGTATAATAGTGGCAAGCACAGGAGATTCACAAATCAGATTTTCCTGGGAGCCTCATCTACAATGTATGTTCCCATATGCCTAATGTGGAAATATCTAATTACAATTTTCATGTGTTAAAATAAGGAAAAATATTGATAGAATAAAATAAAAATCCCCAAAGAACAGAGCCCAGATGTTCTTCATAGTGATTCTAGCCTTAGGAAAATTTGGGAAACAGAAGTGTCTAGAGGCACAGGGTAAATTTTCTGGGTGGTATGCAAGGAATTACACACATAATTCCAGCTGGTTTTAATGGGACATGTCTAATTCCTTATGTGCCAGGGTGATAAATTATCAACAGACTTTCAAAGGATTTACTTTCATATAACCTTGCTTTTAAACAAGAATCTTCAGGTAGAATCATTCAGAGAATACAAAGCAACCAAGGCAATGTAGTTATTTTTTTCCTGTTTCTGGGACAGAAAATAATTTAGAAAAAAAAATCTTCAGAAAATGATCTAACTCTACCTCTGGTTTTGGGCACTGTTTGAATAAGTGGAATTTTAACTAGTTTGAGGTTTTGACCAATGAAAGAACACTACAGGCCTAGTGATTACATCTTTCTTTATTTGACGGGACATAGCATTTAAAGAGACCTCCTAGGTCATTAAGCCCAGTTCCACTTGCTAGCATGGGCAAATATATCATGTAAAATTAGTATCAATCATATAATTAAAAAAATCAGCATGAGACCATCTTTTAATACACAAGGATTGTTTTTACCACTTCTATGATATAAAAATAAATACAAGACCAAGATTCAGACTTTGATTTTGAGAACAAAGAGATTCACAGAATTGTTTTAATGAAATGAAGTAGAGTTCAAATGCTGATTTACTCTCTTAGAAAAGCTCAAGTTGGTAATAGAAGAGAAACTCAAAACCGCATCTGTACCACCTACTTCTTTCTGTCTATTATTCTTGTCATGTACAAAGGTGTTTTTCCTGATCCTTCTGCTTCTATTGCCATTAATTTACATTTTGAAAATAGCTTTTGCTGAAAAGTTAGGGCTATAAATTGGTTCTTTATGACTCTTCTAGTCCATTTGGCTATGGAGTAAACCAGGATTCAGCCTGAAAGGGAAAAGCAGCTGAGTGACAATGAATTTCATAAAGGGTGTAATGAGAAAATACAAGGAAGAGCCTGAATCATCCCTCATCTCAGCTTCTGAGTTATTATGCCACATCTCACTCAAAAGATTAAACATTTTATCTCACAGGTCATTCTATTTTATTGGAGCATTGCCTTTAGCAATGCTATAGTTAAGGTTCTGTCAGTGTTTCTATTATAGGCCTCTCTTTTCTGGAATTTATAACTTAGGGCTAGAAATTCCTTCTGGGTTAAAACTTGACAACAGCATAGTAGGTCTTTTTTTCCAGTAGAGAATTTCTCCCCCATCCACACTCCTCTTTTCAACCTATATTTGAAGTAGATGGGGATGCCACAACCATCTACTTATAATTCTAAACTGTATTTCTTCTACTTAAATCCAAGAAATTAAAAAAAATGCATGCCAAGAAGACTCAATGAGATACTGGAAATACAGAATAGATACTCTGTGTGTATGTATGCATGCACATATGTGTGTGGACATGTGAGCATCTGTGCATGCACGCACCATCTCACATTTTTCAGCAGCATTTTATCTAGTGCCATGTTGAAATGAAGACTGAACAGCAAATGAGCTCTTAGTGAAATTAGTATCACACTATTGCATACACATCTGGCATTCAACAACTATTGCATACAGGTTTGCTACACTGTACTCAGTGATCCACTCCTATGAATTTACAAAGGAGATTCTTAGTTTAAAATAATTTCAAATTTTGTAATAATAATAACAGAAATAACAATAATAGTAAATCTAAACTGAGTGGTTACATAAATTTCTTTGCAATAAATTCATCTTAGTCCAAAATGAACCAGATGTAAGGACAAGGGTGAAATTGAGATACATAATTTAATTGGATTTCATCCCTATTTATACTAAGACTTTTCTTATGTGACGAAACAATATAAGGTTAGTCACTGAATAATGAAATGAAATTAAAAATATGGTGAGCTAGCCAAGGAAATTTATTTAGCAATGCGCTCCAACACTTTCCAAGAGGCTTTCTGAAATGAGACTCACTCACACAACCCGTAAGCAAAGAACCCTGCAAAGAGCGAAAGTTGAGAAAAGAATAGCAAAAAGACCTTAAAGTAACTCAGTAAATCAAATGGGCAGGAAAGAAAAGCAGTCAAGGATGATATAAGAGAGAAAGGGGAAAAAACTTTTTGGTAAGCAGACAAAAGGTAATCTGTGCAGGATGTGGAGAAGGAGTTAATGATTGAAGAAGACAAAAAAAGTAACACAGTCTCTTACTACTACTCTTGAGATACTTGTCATGATAAAAATACTAGCAAAAAAAAAGAGATAAAGGAAACAGAGTGGTACAGGATGCTAAACAATTATGGAGAGTAAGTCTCATATATTTAGCTCAGTGGTTCAAAGCCTGCGTAGGTCCATAGTGACTGAAAATTATTTCCGTCTGTTCTGGCTGTGTCATGAAATTTTTATCTGATTATGTTAGTTTATTCACTACTGCACAGCTCACCGGACCATGTATACTTCCTCCTGAGCTAATACTGAATTTCAGCTTTGCCATTTCAAAAGAGATGAGGACTGCGGAAAATAGACTAACCTTTACTCTGCTGGTATTGCCAGAGTAGAATTAAAAAATTGTTTGAATGACATTAAAAAAATTATATTACTGCTGCTCCCAGTTAACTCCCTTCCTCTTAATTAGCAATAAACCTCTTATTCCAGCATATCTTATGATAATTAAAGGTAGTATAGAGTAAAATAAAGATGTTTTGGAGAGCCAGTAGGGGAAAGTCCTGCTTTGCTAAACCAAATGCATTTGTCCCAAGTTTTATTTCCATAGATGCATTCATACAGATGTTTAGCATCTCAGACTGGTACTGTGGCAGAGCAGATTGCCAGAAAAGAGAAGCACTCTGAAATACGATCTGTGAAGTGCTGCTTCTGTGAGAAACAGAAGAGAGAAAAGAATCCTGTGTGGAGACTAACTGTAGGAAATTAACTGTAGGCTTTTGTATTACAGCCATGATGCTAGTTTCAAATGTCAAATCACAGTATTATTACCCCTGGATCCTAGACTTGGATGACCTTAGTCAGTAAAACAACATACTTACTACACCATTCTCACTTTTATAAAACAGCTTTACAATAATAATGAGATGGGACCACAGAAACTGTTGCTTTCAATATACTACAGAGAGGGACCTGTATTTTTTTAAAACAAAAAGTCAAGTGTGTACATACACCTTACACCCTTGTCTCAGGTTGTGTATATATTCCTCTTACACTGGTTTTAATTTATCAAAATCTGTGTAAGAACATTTTAGACATTGTTTGAAATAATTATTTCCCTCTCTTGAACTCACTTTCAAGATGCCATTACTGTTCCTGTTACATTCAAAAAAACCAAACAAAAACAGAAGCAAAGAATAAAGATGAAAATTGTGCAATCATCATACTTAGCAAGGTAAATATAGCATATTTCTCAGTCATTTTTATGCTGACATATGTGATCCAAAACCAAAAAAAAAAAAACAAGACTGTGCCTGCAACTCTTTTAATTTAACAAATTAAGAAATTCAGCTATGATCACCTTCAAAACAGTTCCCTTCTGAGAAGAGGCTATTGAGGATCTCTGTTGGTTTTGCTTTTAGATATTCTACCAATAAAAATGGTTTCCTTTGAGCATCAGCTGGATCTTTGATAAGAGGTAGATTTCAGGGGCTCAGATCTGGTTAACAGGTGGGTACTAAGCACAGTGACATTCTTATTTGCTAAAAACTGCTTTACAGACAAAGCATAAGAAAACTTCTATATTGAAAATGCATCCACTTGTCCTGAGTGAAGCAATTGAGTTGAGCCTTTTCTCACAGGTTAGAACATGTTCTATAACTATCTCTTTGTCTCTACCCTCCCGCTTTTAGCTTCTGAGCTATAGGTTACTCTTTTTGTGTGTGTGTGTTGGACCTTGTATGCCAGGAAGAGCAAACTGTAATCTGCATTCTCTTCCTATTGCTTGAAACTTGTGGAGTACTTAACTAAAGTTGTTTTTCTTCTTCAAAACATTTCATTAAAACACAAATGACTTTCTCCCTCTTGATGTCACCAAAAGAACTCTTACACCATGTAATTAAATCTCTGTTTTAAAGTACTTTTCTCAGCAAACAGAGGCTTCTAAGTTGAAGACTGCATAATAGATGTTATTAGCTATAGGTATAAATAGAAAATGTCTCTTGTAAAACATTATATTTGCTGAATGAGTTTTCCTTTTTTGAAAGTCATCTCCTTATTAATGACTAATGAGTTTCTTTTGTATTATTTAAAAATAATGTAATTATAGGATATTCTGGAGTAATTTGATTTATCTCATGTTCATATCCAAACGTATTAATTAAATGAAGCTTAAGGTATTTATAATGTGTTGTATGTTTCTATTATTCAAACTAATCCTTTTAATCCTATTTAAATTCGAAGATAGAAGTTAATCCCAATAAAATCACTCTACAAACAAATATTAATAAACCTGTTTCAGTCTTTGTTCTCCCTTGTCACCTGTCCTGGAAATGATGAGTGAATTGTCTAGTTTACTCTAGGTAGTAAACAATGGAGATGAAAAGCAAAGCATCAAAATTGTCACTTCATTTCTAAGGCCACATTAACAAAATGCGGAAGTAAATGTACTCTCCAGCAATTTTTATACAATGACTTTTAAAAGTAAGCACTGCTCAGTGATGCTTCCTGAAATCTTGAATCTTTCTGATGCTACAAACCAACACTAGACCTATGTTTATAGACTATCAACTCAACAGAATTTTCAGTATGTCCTGCATTACAGACAGCATTTAGTATCTTGTATCTGGTAATTTCTGTTATTTACCCTAGCTTTTGATAAGCAGCAATAACAAGCCATGTTAAATGTACAATTTTGGATTTGCACCACGGTATTCTGATCTGCACTTATTGTCAGTCACCAGTAACCAGGAAAAGAAGCAATATTTTTTTTCTCTACTGTGAGCAATGGTTTTAATCATAACTCACACTGTTTTTGCATTGGCTTTTCTCCCTTTTGCCCTGAAACACAAGTGCAAACTGAGATTCTGCAATTCCTTTAGGGAAAAAAAATCCTATGCTGTATACATACAAATCTACAAGTCAGTTTTTGTCCAAGGACACTTACATCTAAACAAGACTGACCTGCCAGGACAAGCCTTTGTTTTTTTTAAGCAAAGATATAATTCATTGTAGTTTGAAAATTAAAATGATACTCAACTGTATGGATTGCAACACACTAGCTAATTTTCTTAGATATCCAGACTGTTATTTAGGTTAATTGTTTGTTTCACTTTCTTAGCATAAAATGCTTAAAAATAAATAATACTTTCCCCAGAAGCAGAAACTGCTTAAGAATAGCAGTAACATAATTGGTTTAATAAAAATTTTAAAATAGGTGTAAACTGGAGTAATTTGTATACTCTATGCTGATTCTGTATTTACTAAAGAATAGCTGCATAAACCCCATCAAACCTAAAACTATGAATTGACGATCTGTTAAATGAAGAACAGAGCCATTTAAGGAGGATCAATCAGTATTGAAAATTCTGATATTTTGTTTTGAGAGAAAATTAAGAACATACTTTCAGTTTTAAAAGTGTAAGGCCTGTGAGTCAAATTTTCAAAAAGCAAGTGCACTGGAACAAGCTAATAAATTAAAGAAAAAAATGTAATGAGACAGGATACTATACATGAAGAAATTCCAAAGTAATTTAAGACTTAGTGGTTGAACTGCTAACATAAATATGCAGTCTTTGGTTTAAACTGGCCATTATGCTAGAGGACTGGATGATGGTAGGTGTTGCAGAGTTTTTTTTTTGCAGCTATAACTGAGGAAAGGGCAATATGGATCAGTATTAGGACAAAATTGGACAAAATATTAAGTAAATCCCATATTCCAGAATAGTAAGAGGGCCTGTTAAAGTATGGACAAACAAGCAGCATTCGATGAAGAAAAACTCTTTCACAAAAGAGAATGGCCTAAAAGGACTTTATTTGGAATTTTAATTTCTTATGCTAAAATCCCATAGGATGAACTAAAAAGAGTGACTAAATTTAAATGATTAGTAATCTTTCCAGGAAATTTTTTTCTAACCATAGTGAAATGCTAAGTTCTGTGAAACTCATTTTCACAAGGAACTGCCAAATTGAAAAAATTTGTGGGTTTCTTAGTTCATATTTACCTTATAATGTAGAAGTGGAAGGGTTTCAGAATGAGTTTGCAGCATGAATTCTACATGGTGGCAGATTATGAGAAACAGATGTCTATGGACAAATTATCCTGTAAAAGTAATTTCATAGAATTAATAGAAGAAAGTGACCGCTGCAGAAGTAGAACAGCAGACCATGAATACTTGTCATAGAATCATAGAATCACCAGGCTGGAAGAGACCCACCAGATCATTGAGTCCAACCATTCCTACCAAACACTAAACCATGTCCCTCAGGACCTCATCCTCCCTCAACTTAAACACCTCCAGGGAAGGTGAATCAACCACCTACCTGGGCAGACTGTTCCAGTGCCCAATGAATTTTCTGTGAAAAACTTTTTCCTAATATCCAACCTAAACATCCCCTGGTGGAGCTTGAGGCCATTTCCTCTTGTCCTACCCCCTGTCACTTGGGAGAAGAGACCAGCACCCTCCTTTCCACAACCTCCTTTCAGGTAGTTGTAGAGAGCAATGAGGTCTCCCTTCAGTTTTCTCTTCTTAAGATTAAACAGCCGCAGTTCCTTCAGCCGCTCCTTGTAAGACAGACCCTTCACCAGCTTTATTGCTCTTCTCTGGACTCACTCCAGAACCTCAACATCCTTCTTGTGGTGAGGGGCCCAGAAATGAACACATGATTCGAGGAGCAGTCTCACCAGTGCCAAGTACAGAGGGAAAATAACTCCCCTGGACCTGCTGGTCACTCCGTTTCTGACACAAGCCAAGATGCCATTGGCCTTCTTGGTCACCTGGGCACACTGCTGACTCATGGTCAGTCAGCTGTCAAACAACACCCCTAGGTCCCTCTTCTCCTGCAGCTTTCCAGCCAGGCTTCTCCCAGTCTGTAGCTCTGCATAGGGTTGTTGTGCCCCAAGTGCACGACCTGGCATTTGGCCGTGTTAAACCTCATGCCATTAGTCTCTGCCCAGTGGTCCAGCCTGTCCAGATCCCTTTGCAGAGCCTCCATGCCGTCCAGCATATCAACACTTCCACCCAGCTTAGTATCATCGGCAACTTTGCTAAGGGTATACTCAACGCCTTCATCCAGGTCATTGATGAAGACATTGAACAGGGCTGGACCTAGCACTGAGCCCTGGGGGACACCACTTGTCACTAGCCTCCAGCTGGACTTAACACCATTTACCACCACTCTCTGGGACCGGCCATCCAGCCAATTTTCTACCCAGGAGAGTGTGTGTCTGTCCAGGCCAGAGGTTGACAGTTTCCGTAGCAGAATGCTGTGAGAAACTGTGTCAAAGGCTTTACTGAAATCCAGAAAGACCGCATCCACAACCTTTCCGTCGTCCTCCTTATCAAAGAAGGCGATCAGGTTAGTTTGGCAAAACCTGCCTTTTGTGAACCTGTGTTGACTGGGCCTGATCACCCAGTTCTCTTGCATGTGCTTCATGGTAACACTCAAGATCGCCTGTTCCATGACTTTCCCTGACACTGAGGTCAGACTGGCAGGTCTGTAGTTCCCTGTATCCTCTCTGCAACCCTTCTTGTAGATGGGCGCTACATCAGTCAGCCTCCAGTCCAGTGGAACTTCCCCAGTCTTCCAGGACAGTTGGAAGATGTCTTCCTACTACGGGTTCCTGAGCTTGAGTATGTCTTCTGGGAATAACTCCACATCACTAAAACAGACACATTCACACTAACCTGCAAATAGATTGACAGTGTAACAGAGAAAATGACTTGTGTAACATGTTAAGCATGACAGTGGTGGAAACCAGCTACCAGGTTATATGGTAACATGTGAAGCAGGCCACTTTAACACCATGCTGGTCAGGCAGAGAAGAAATAAAAAACATATGCTTTCATTTATCACCCACCATTTGTAACCAGTGTTGCAGATGTTTCTTGCAGCACAATTGTTCCAATTAGAAGGTTTTACAAGTACACAGTGAGCCTCTGACAAGGTGTTATGCTGAATAACAGTAGTCATCAGCCCTGAAGCCTGCTTCCACATCTACTCTGTCTAGATGAGATAGAGGCTAGAAGAAGCACGACACCTACCAAGGTGTAAATTTTGAAAAGATCTGATTTCTCAGTTATTGCCATGATATTTAAAGCCAATAATATTTTCCCATCTTTATTTCCTTTTATGTTCATATTTAGAACAATGAGTTGGAGTAAACTGGCAGGTTTGTTTACTTTAAGAGGCAGGTGATCTGACCACGCGTTCCCTTCTAATATTGATAGATGCCCCTAGGCAGGGATTTCTTTTACATTGTTTTGTATTTCTTACAAAAAATGTTCAGGATTTGTCCTGTTTGTTCAGTTTATGCTTTTTTTTTTTTTTTTTTTCCCTAGATAGCATTTTATTTTAGGAGAGTTAGAAGGAACATGTACAAGAAGATTTTATTTTTCTTCTCAATGCTGCATTTTTTTTCAGAGCCTGGTGTCATGCTTTCACTTTTCTGTTTTTGAAACAGAAATGTATATGTTGTTATGGATCTCAGGAACGAGTTTATGCAAATCTCAATCAAAAAATCTAGAGTAGTTTTTCTTAGTACTATTTGCTATACACTGCTGCCTCAGTGATGATTTGTTGAATTAAAAAGATTTTGAAAAATGTTTGTAAATTGAATTTTGGGAGAAGTCCAGTGAAGTGCTGAAGTTATTTAGAGAAACTTTTTTCAGTTTAAATACGAGATCTTTCAGAGTATCTTCTATCATACCAGCCTCATTCATACAATTGTAGTAGTGCAGTCTAATTTTGAACTGTGAAGTTTTCTGTCAGCACAAGTTCTTTTCCTATGAACCTGTAATTGTGTGTAGGTTTGCAAGTTTACACAAAGTTAGGGTTTCATGTTCTTTTAATTACCTTTCTGGAGGCAGAAGAAAGGAAGCAATATTCACAAGGACTAAAATGAGTACACTGACGCAAGTTAGCATGCTGTTGTTAGTCTCTCTAGCCTCAGTCTCCAGTCGGTGGTGACAGACAAGTTATTCTAGAAGACAATTTAAAACTTAAACTCCTGCACTCTCTTTACTGAGGGAAAAAAATATTTCCTGATTTACATTAGAAGGAGCTTGGAGAGATTGCCCTTTCTAAATTGAAGTTAGCCTTTGGGAATAGTCACATCAGCAAGGATCACTTTCAAACAAGTTGTATCAATTTAGACTTTATCTAAACATATTATAATACAAGATATATCACGGAATAATCCAGATTTAAGATAATGGAAAATGCTTGCAATTAAAGTAAACCAACCGGCGCTTGGTGTAAACTGTCATAGTGTTAACAATGTATTAGAAAGTAGGATAATGTGCATTTTAGTTTTTTCCGTGAAAAGGTAAATGCATAAATTTTGAAGGAACTGTATCTTCTCTTTTTCTTTCATTAGGTTTCTGTAGCTGTCACTCCCACTAGTCATCTTAATTAATCATTATATACAAATGATGCACAAATGAATTGGAAGATATGAATGAAATTGCAAACAGTATACAATGCTTCTGATCAATCATCTCCTAATTTTCAAAGTCTGTGAAGAGATGCCAGCCCTTAATGTTTATTTGTGCCATGGTGATGAGTTCCTATGGTAGTTCCCTTGTGTTTTCTTTTCTCTCTCCAGGGTCTTGTTGTAAATAAGAGGCTCCATTTTCATGTTTTATGATGAAGCATTGTAGCTAAATGAATGCCATGGGACACCTCTTAAACAAGTAGGCTACAGAGAAGCAAATCTGTTAAAAGAATGTATTTCTTCTTCATAGAGGAAAAAACAAGTCCTGTGTAATGAATGCTTTTACTGAAACTTCATGTACATTTGAAGCTTAGTTTAAGGAAGTGTTGCTTCTTAGGGGAAATAACCTAATGAGATTTTTGTACAGCAAACAGCATTACACCATAGCATATGCTGGTACCTTTAATGATACACACTAATTATAGAATTACATGGTTTAAAAGAATTGCTTTTCTGTCCACTTAAGAAGGCCTTCAAATAAGTTTCAGCTCTATGATTACTAAGGATTTATAGGATAGTGTGTACAAGCAGCAGTGTGTACACAGGTGGCTATGTGTATACATAGAGGTATATAAAATAAAAACTACAGGGAGAGAGTTCTCACTTTAACAAAAATTCACAATGGTCACACCATGCACATTATCAACACAAGTATTTATGACTTGGAAATATTCAGGGCTATTTGCACCCTATGAAATTTAGACTTCCGTTGACAATATGAGATTCAGGGAGGGAAGATGCCCTCTGGAGCTCATGAACTCTTCTAGGCTGCAGGAGATACAAAGAGGCCAGGAGTGGTCAAAGAGCAGGGTCTGGACTGGGGACTGTTTGTAGCAATATCTGTAGCTCAGTGAGGTGACTAAACATCTTAGTCCAAACTCATGAATCTATCACTGATTCAGTGAGTTTTAGATAAAGACCCCAAACTCCCAGCAGTCAGTACAACAGGAAATAAAAAAATATACATGACAATGGTTTCTGCATTGTATCATTGAAGATAAATACAAATATTAAAAAAGCCACATGCAGTTTTCTATTCAGAAGCATAAATCTGTTATGTCTGACTTAGACTTTTCCGGTCTTTATTCACAATTACATTACCTTTTAAAAATAGTCAATCCTTTTCAGTTTTTATATTCAGTTCACATCACTGGCAATCTTGGTTTTTGCCTTGCTGGTGAATGAAAGTACTAAACATTCCAGCAAAAAGAGTAGGTTGGTAATTATCTTCTTCTTATACAGCTTCCAGCTGGTTGCCACATTGCAGAAGTTATATTTAAAGAAACTACATTTTATTAAGTATTGCCAGAAGACAAAAGAACAGAAAACCGCAGAAAAGAAAAATGGTCACCAAGATATTTACTGCTGAGGAATGTGTGCTGTATTTTTTGCAGTTTGCTGTATTTATTGAAAAATCAATGGTAGATCTCCTCCAGTGTGACTGCTTGTGACAAACTCTTATTATAGGCTAACATTCCATTACACCAGTTCATTTGTGTAAAACTTTTTGCTGGAGTGGCAAATATCGATAAGATTTCAGACTGAAAAGCAAAAACAGCTCTCTGTTCAGAAGGTAAGGTACATCTTTGGCAGTGCAGTTCATTAAAAGGCTCAAAAAAAATGTGTGAGTCATGATTTGTAGTATACAATAAACTGTTTTATAGTTATTTTTCAAGGCATAAACAAACCTTTTAGTTGCAACTTTCGTAGACTTTTTTTTTTTAGAGTATGTTTGTGCATATGTATATATGCTACAAACATACCATCCACACACTCAATATTTAAATTTAATTATGCCTTTAGTGGAAAGTTGTTGGAATTGCAGTTCTAATGTTGTGGAAAGATTATAAAATGTTTTGCTGATTTCTTCTCAGCTGTGGTGGGTGTATATTTTTGAGATTTTTCCATCACTGAAAGAGTGTTGAACTGCATCAGAGATGACTCATGTATGTGTTTAGTCTGAACATCATCCAGCTTCCACTCTTAACGAAATTGTTGATGTTACATCACCATTTACAAAATTAGCAAGAAACAAAATGTGGACATGGAGGTGACTCACTTTGTGACCATGAATCTTCTTGTAGCCATATTAGCAAGTTTCACTTGAGATATTGAACTGACTTTAACACTCAGCATTTAACTGCATTTCCAACCAGCATCAAGCTTTCAGACTGGTATCCTCCTGACAGTTTCAAAGTGGTTTTGACCGTGTTCAACTTCTTTCCCTGTAGGGGGTTAATCTCATAAAGATTTCAGCCACACAAGTACTAGTGTCAGGGGTATAATGATCACTTTGAAGTTTGTTTGCTTTCCAGTACATTTAAACACGTTAAATGTTCCAGAAATAGGATTAGATGCCCCAGTGAATTCATTTCATTTACCCCCAGCAGTGGTTTTCCAATACTATATGGTGTTTACATGGTATCAATTTAGTGGCATGCTGATTTCCAGGATTCCTCCCCTATCAATTTTTTACTTCTTGATCCTACTTGAAAATCATTGTGATATGGGACAAATTATACTGACAAAAGGAATATTTGGATTTTGGTATCTTCTTCTTTTTTTTTTAAATATCTTTTGGGATTGTCTTCAATGGAATTCTCTGTAAATTAAAATTTAATGGTAAAAATTCAACTGTTAGAATAAATAGATTTTTTAATTCTGATGAAGGTTATACGTTTAAATGTGAGAAGCTTATTCCTTCCTTAAGGAGACATGCCTCTCTTAAATAACAATTTACATTTTTCTTTTTTTCTAAGTTACATATTCTGCACATTACTAAGTCATACAAACAATTCAGGTGAGAAACCAGGAACAGTGGTACACTGAATTGTCTTGCTTTTCTCTGCTCTAACAGCACAAGTCTATCATATAGGAAAAGGGAAATACTTTAACTTGGCTTTTCTTTGATATATTTATTACTTTTAAATGCATTTGCACAAATGAAAAAGCTTCAAAATCCACAACGAGGAAGTGCTTTCTGGAATAGTTTCTTTTTAAGATTGTACTTTAAAACAAAGTCCTTGTGTTCCATTAGCAGCCCTAGAAAGAGAGTTTATTCAATAAATATATTTGATAGTGGAGAAGGTATTCTGAGATACCCCTAATAATCTGATTTTCAGCTGGACAAGTGCATTCTAAATGCTCCCTCCCTATTCACATCTATCACTTTGAGCAGCTTTAATACTCTAAGTATTAAAAATAGAAAAAGCCCTCGGAAATAGTGTTTTCAATTATATCGTAGTCAGTATTTTCTGACTTCATGTGCTTTAAATACAACGAGGAGTGATTTTTTGCAGTAATTCTCAAAAATTTGTATATGGTCTAATTCAGCCCTAAAATAGGCACATAAAATGGAGACCAATGGACACTTTAAAAATGTAATTCTATGTGAATGGGAAATACAATAATTTCATCCCATCATGGAAGAAGTTGTAGACTGACATCCATTAGAAGGTGATTTCCTGAAATCTGCATGGGTAGCAAAATTCTGCAAATGGATAACTTCTGCAAAGCTCTCTAGATCACCTGTCTTAATCAATACCTTTTTCCATTATATACTTAATTTTGTTGCTTCATAATTGCAATTACAGGAAGCCAATTGAACCAGAGAGGGAAGCACACACCCCAAAACCCTGATTGTTCTCTAATATCAGATTTCCAGTCTCACTTTCAGAAAATATATAGGTACCTATGCCTACATCTGTTTATGTCTAAATCTATCTATATTTATCTGTAGTTGATTGCAGTCCTTCTGAAGCTTTTCAATACCCTAAGCAAAGGAAATTTAAATGAACTTACTGAAGGAAATCAATCATGAGGATAGCACTACTGCTTTTTTCCATGCATCCTTATCAAAACCTGAATGTTTTTATTGCTTTTTCCAGACTGAGTGAGCTTCTGTAGTTTTCTCAAGTCTTGTCATTTGGCATTCATTCTAGAAGTATTTGGTACCACAGCATCTATCCCACTTTTCTCTGTTCTCCTGATGCAAAGTACTCATTAAGAACTAGTTGATGCATCCCCATCTTTCTTTCTTCTTGCAGTTCTAACTGCATTAAACCTCATTCACCTGGACAGAATCTATTTCTTTTTAATGTGTGACTGGAAAATGAAACTTAGCTGAGAATTCTTTCTTTTTTTTTTGTTTAATTTTATTGAAATTTATTGAAATGGCAATTTAGCATACTCCCTGGTTTTCATAAAGACTTAAGAGAACAGGAAAAAAAAGTCTATTATCAATTAGAAAGGGGTTTTTTTTCTGCAGCATTTAATCTCTAATGATTTTTTCTATAATAAAACAACCCAGGTTGTTGCAGAACCAGCTAAATGGTTTGTATTTGGGGCAGTAAAGTTTTTTTCACTTCTATTACCAAAGGAAAATATTAGGGAGATCTTTGACTGTACATGCTATATGAGCAAACACCACTTAAGCCAGGGTTTGCTTCCTAAACAAGTATTTAATCTCCTCATTAAAGATATATGAAACTAGAAATCAATGAGCACTGGTGGTTAGAGCTTTTTAGTGGAACTAATGGCTATACCTTGTCTAACATTAGAAACTTCACTTGTGGTTTACAGCTGCTACACATGGAGAAACATGAACCTAGAAGGAAAGATTTTTGCTTGTGCTAATAATTACACTGAGTTCTGGATAAGCAGGTCACATAAATATATAACATAAAAGATCAAAGGTTTTCACTTCATATTTCAATGTCTTAAAAACCACTCTGAGCTCTTACCGTAAACCTCTAGATAAAAGCAATAAAAATGCTGTGTCTTGAATAAAAACTTCATTTGGTCTGTTATAAATCCTCCTACTGCACAAGCAATCACAATTTTGAAATGCTGGGGTTGGGAATCATGTGAACTGAAGAGTGCATTACAAGATTTGATAGAATATATGCAGTGTGGATCTGAACTACTTTGTTTTCATTGCAAACAATAGACAAAAAATATTAACATGATAAACAGAGAAAAGCACATCACTGGCATGTTTTATTTCTGTTTCTATGACTGATTTGCATCTAAATGATTTGCAGAAGAAATACTGCAAAATGTGACTGATTCACACTATTCAAAATGCCTGAAGTAATGTAAGAAGGTGCACCATGGTGCTGGTTTTGCATGTTGAAACTAGAAGCTGAATTGACTGTCTTCTGTGGAGTCACGAGGACACATGGCATTGAAACTGCAAAGCCTTCTAGTGGGTTGACTGACTGGTTGCCAGATGCCCACCAAAGCCCCTGATTCACTCTCTCAGCTCAGTTGGATAGGGCAGAAAAAAAATAATGAAAGACTCAAGGGCTGAGGTAAGAACAGGGAGACTTCATTCTCCTATTTCTGTCACGGGCAAAACAGAACTGACTTGGGAAAAATTAATTTAACTTATTACCAATTAAATTTAAGCAGGATAATGAGAAATAAAACCTAAATCTTAAAACGCCTTCCTTTTATCCCTCTCTTCTTCCCAAGCTTAACTTCACTCACAATTTTCTCTACCTCCTCCCTGCCAGAAATGCATGATGACAAGGAGCAAGGGTTTTAATCAGTTAATCACATATTTTCTCTGCCAATCATTACTCCTCATGGGGAGGACTCCTTACACTCTTCCCCTGCTCCAGCATGGGGTCCTTCCACAGGAGGCAGTTTTCCACTGTCTCCAACATGAGTTCATCCCATAGGCTCCAGTCCTTCATGTATTGCCCCTGTGTGGGTGCCTTCCATGGAACACAGTCTTGCAGGTACATTCTACTCCCACGTGGACCACAAGTTCTGGTCAAAAAAAAATGCTCCAGCATGTGCTCCTGTGCTCCAGTGTAGGCTTCCCACAGAGTCGCAGTCTCCTTTGGGCATCCACCTGTGCCAACATAGGCTTCTCCACAAGCTTCAGGTGGATGTCTGCTCCACTGTTACCCTCCAAGGGCTGCAGATGGGACAGTCTGCCTAACCATAGACTTCATTATGGGCTGCAGGGGAATCTCTGCTTCAGCACATGGAGCACCTCATCCTCCTCCTTCTTCACTGACCTTGGTGTCTGTTTCTCTCTCATATTCCCATACCTCTCTCCTGCTGCAACTGCTGTTGCGCAGCAACTTTCCCCCCGTTCTTAAATATGTTATCTATGTTATCCCACAGTTGCTACTACAATCCCTGATCAGCTCAGCATTGGCCAGTGGTGGTCTGTATCGGAGCTTGCTGTCATTGGCTTTATGGGACGCAGGGGGAGCATCTAGCAGCTTTTCACAGGTGCCACTCCTGTAGCCCCCCTTCTACCAAAACCTTGTTGTGAAAACCCAGTACAAAACTGTTTTACCACTGGTGTAAAATTTCAGATTTTTTAGATCATAATCTCAATTGTTTTAAAGGAAACTAGTTTTACCTAAACAATAGCATAGGAAATCAGGCAGGGAAGGGAAGAGACAAGTGTGACTGAGTCAAGACCTGCTGGTCAAATTAAAGAGTAAGAGGTAACTGCACAGGCAGTGCAAGCAGGGTCAGGTAAGCCAGGAAATATGTAGAGATGCTGCCTAGTTTTGAAGGGATGGGGTCAGGAAGGCCAAGGCACAGCTGGAGTTGAACTTGACAAGGGATGCAAAGAATAACAACAGGGCTTCTACAAGTATGTCAACCAGAAAAAGGTTAAAGAAAACTTACCCTCCCTGATGAACAAAAATGGTGACCTCCCATCAACAGAGGAGGAGAAGGCTGAGGTACTAAATGACATTTTTGCGTCACCCTTCACTGGCAACTACTCTTATCAATGCTCCTGGGTCAATGGACAACAAGACAGAGACTGGAGGGGCAAAGCTCCTCCCCTTGTAAGGGAAGATCAGGTTCATGACTACCTGAGGAACCTGAACATATATACATCTATGGGACTGGATCAGATCTACCCCAGAACCCTGTGGGAACTGGTCGATGTAGTGGCCAAGCCACTATCCATGATATTTGAAAAGTCATGGCAGTCAGGAGAAGACCCTGGTGACAGGAAGAAGGGTGACATAGTACCCATTTAAAAAAAAATTAGAAAGGATGACCCTGGGAGCTACTGACCTCTCAGCCTCACCTCTGTGCCTGGGAAGATCATGGAATAGATCCTCCTTGGAGCTATGCTCAGGCACATGGAAGGCAGAGAGGTGATTTGAGACAACCAGCATGGGTTCACCAAGGGCAAGTCCTGCCTGACAAAACTAGTGACTTTCTATGATGGGGTGACCATATCATTAGACACTGGAAAAACAATGGTTGTAATCTAGTTGGACTTCTGTAAAGCCTTTGACAGTCCCTCACACCATTCTCCTCTCTAAACTGCAGAGACATGGATTTGATCAGTGAACTGTTCAGTGGTTAAGGAATTTGTTGGATTGGCTGATCCACAGGCTAGTGGTCAATAACTTGATTCCCAGATGGAGATCTTTGACAAGTGGTGTCCCTCAAGGTCCCTACTGGGACCAGTGCTGTTTAATATTTTCATCAATGATAGAGACAGCAGGATTGAGTGCACCCTCAGCAAGTCTGCAGGTGACACCAAACTGAGCGGTGCAGTTTCACGCTGGAAGTACTGTATGACATCCAGAGGGACCTGAACAAGCTGGACAATTGGGTCCGTGCTAACATCATGAGGTTCAACAACGACAAGTGCAAGGTCCTACACCTGGGTAGGGGCAATCCTCGGTTTCAATACAGGAAGATGATCAAAGGGATTGAGACCGGTCCTGTGATGAAGGACTTGGAGGTGCTGACTGATAAGAAGCTTGATGTGAGTTGGCAATGTGTGCTTGCAGCCCAGAAGACCAACTGTATCCTGAGCTGCATCAAAAGAAGCACAGCCAGCAGGTCAAGGGAGGTGATTCTGCTCCTTTATTCTGCTCTTGTGAGATACCCACTGGGAGTACTGTGTCTAGATCTGGAATTCCCAACATAAGAATGGAGCTATATTAAATGTTAGGACAGAGAGAAAAGTTATTTTCTGAAGGCTATTTTCTTTCCTACAGATTTGCAAGCTTTAAATTCTAAGATATATTTTCAGTGTAATAAAAATGAAATCCAGAAATGTTTTAGGCTCAGCAGTGATTAACAGCAAAAATAATAAAGACCACTACTTACATGCATGTTTTTTTACGTTATTGCTCTGGGCCTTACTTATTCAGACATATTTGTGGGCTACCCTTCCTGACTTATTCTTTCCAAGAAGATGTCCCTTGACATGAAAAATGATTAACAAGAATACACAGGGACAATCTTCTCAGGGAGAAAATAAGTAAGGAGAAGGAGAATGAAGACAACCAGATATATATATATATATTTTTTTTTTTCCTAATTGTCTGGTTGAACTTGGGTTTCTTATGTGGTCAAAATGGAAGTAGGCTTTTCTACAGAGAGATTCAGAGCCATATTGGTAAGGCATACCAAATTCATCCTAGGTTATGTTTGGAAGGATATACATCTTATATATATATATTTTTGAAGTTTAAATTTTAATGGGAAAATGTAATTTGCTGATTTTTCCTTGCTGCCAACTTGTGTATTTGTCTTGAACTTCACAATCCCTTCAGATTCAATAAGAATGCATTATTTAATGTCTATTGCTCCAATAGAAACTCGTACATCAGAAAGTTTTTTTATTTTGAGTAATAGCACATTACAGATTTCTACCTATTTTTAAATTACTTCCTTGATGTTTTCAGATTCTATCAACACAATAAAGGTAAATGGAGAACTAGAAAGATTTAGGCTTTGCTTTTTTAGTGACAGTAAGTAAAGCAATCCTGCAGGCAGTGTGTGCGAGTCACTTAGTACCAAAAATAGCTCATCTTAAGATTTTACTTCTTGAAATATATTGCCACCCCAAGCATTTTTACTGAAATTCTTGAGAGAGAACACTGGCAAGCTGAGTGATGTAAGTTGGTATGCATCAAGGCCAAAGACAAGTACAATTGCATTCACTGACACCTCATGCATAGATGAGGAAAAAGCGAGATCAGAACCAAACCTGGTTATGGGTGTGCCTGACTGACAAGCAAGATTACTGTGATCCTTGCAGAAGGATCTTAGCTAAACACAAAAAAGTATTGAAAAATTGAAGGGAACAGAGAAAAGTTCTGATATACCTATGCTAAGACAACTTCAAAGAAGGCAGCAACAACAAGGAAACAAGAAAAAAATAATTTGGATAGAGCAGGAGGAGACTAATACTGGAGAGACAGAACTGCAAGTTGTTAGTGTAGAGTTGATATTTGACGTTACACTGTGAGAAAAAGTAAGGAAGTAAAGAGGGTTGATTAAAAAAAAAATCCTATCTCCAGAATGAAGTTTCGTACTACCCTGAAAAAAAGTGAAATGTGAAGTAATGCCCTTTATAGAAAAGGGTTCTGACTTAAGGTGTATAGCTTATCCTTAATAAAATAATTAAATAATTAAATAAGTAGATATGATTAACTATTAATGTCTAATATTAAGAATATTTACTTAAAGTTTTAATTTATGATTTTTTTAATTAAAAAAAATCCTTTTATAGTCCTGAATCCTGACACAGAACTCCTCTTAAATTTTAAGTATTGTAAGTTTTCCTTCAAATCTAGCCTTTTGCAACTCATGTTCAACCCTCTAGCAGTGGAAAATCTTCTCCAAACAGAAACATTACAAATTATATTTCAGACATGAGAAAATGTGATGTTTCTAGAGTTTGGGATAAGTAGACACTTGTGAAATTTTCACAAGCAGTTACTACAAGACAGAGCAATGATGAAATGAAATGGACAAAAATCTTAATTTAGGGACTACTGGTAGTCGAAAGCATATGTCCTATATATTATTTGCGAAGTCTATGAAATTAGGTATCTCTAATCAATGTTAAAGATCTGTAGAGTTATTGGCATAAATTGTTGCTGCATAATTCTGCCCTTTTTGTCAAAACTGAGGTCAAGTGCAAAGATACTTAATATTAGTTTTGATGATATGGCTATTTTAGAACACTTTGCAGTAACCCATAAAGGCAACTGACTTCATATTAACTTTAGAAATAGTGTACTGCTCCAGGGCTCAGCAGTTCTATCAGACTTAAGATTCTTGACAGCTTTTGTACCTTTGTATAGATGAACTAAGGATTTTAAACTCCTGGGCTAATATCCTTACATGGCTAAGATTGTTCTTTATTCAAAAGCATGTTATGAATCATGCTTTTGAGAGAAAATTTGAAAATAACTGGGAAATTTTCTGAGCAAAAAGTATTTTTTATGCAAAGAATCCTTAGCTTGCTCTGCAGCTAGCTTCTGAATCTTGAATATTCATGGAAGGAAAACTAAACTTCTCTACTCCGTGAAGTAATATCTATAGTCATCACTCAAAGGCAGCATAATGCCCTGACAGTTTTCCTTTTCAAGTAAATCACAGCACAGAAATATCTGTGTTGATAAACATTTTCCATTAGTGATGCTGAAAGCAAAGGTAATTTTCACCTGACAATTAAAAGACATTGCAAGTAGTTATTTTTGTAGTATCCTACAGTGTTCCCTGTTAAATATGGTAGAGAATAAAAAGAATAGAATTTCTTCTATATGTATTTCCTTACCACATTTCTCTATTCTTTTCTTCATGCTTTTGAATTTTACTTTTTCATTAATTAGTAGTAGATATTGATATCAAGGTTAAAATCTGTAAATTCTTGTAGGCAAATAACAGTTTATGTTGCTGAACATTTTTTGGTATTCATCATGATTGCACCTGTGCAGTACAGAGTATGAAAATTAAGTAAATTACTATTAATTTGAAAATAGGGACTGTACTGACAACAGTCTGTAACAATTTCCACAGAGACTTTTAAATTTATTTTAGATATCTGTATTTGAGGAGTTGCGTATCAAGTGTGACACAATAAACACTTGTTACTTATTTACCACCTTTCTAGTTTTAAGTTATTGTCCCAGTCTGACAACATTTACACATCTGACTGACTTTATGTATAGAAGTTTTCTAATATATTTCAGTAAAAATACTGTGTTGAAACTTTCTCATATGCTTCTCCTTAGGATTAGATCATAATTATTCACAAAATAAATTTCATTAATATTGTACATTGAAAGAAAGAAAGAATAAGACCTCCAGTGGAGTACTTGTAAAATTTCATATATTGCTGGGACTAAATTGTTTTTCAAAGTTGATGATAATGATACATTTCAGAGAAGATGATTTAAAAAAAAGGGTAGAATATTTCTGAGAAGAAGTTTTTGTCAAGGAGCATTCCTTCAAAACATTTTACTGAAACAAATACAGTGAAATCCTCTAATAGTCTTAGTTACAGCCCTGGGGAATTTTAAAAGATACATTTAAACAGATTGACCTGATAAATGATACATTTTTTATAAAAAAAATCATAAAAAAGAAACTACTTCTAAAATCAAAGCAAAATTTAATGTATAATACATTTATACAAGTACTTGGTATTGAACATTATATCTGGCAACATAAATTGTGGGATAAGGAGGAATGATGTCAAATTATACAAATTGTTCACATGTATCATATTGCAATATACAATGTTTATACAGAATACACCTTTCTTGTGAAGAAAAAAACATTTATATGGAGAAATCAGGGAGCTGTATATGAAGAAAATGCCATTTGTATGTAACCATTATGAACTTATTAGCACAAGGCTGTATATGCAACTTAAACAAAGTTGTACTGAGTTTAGCATAGAATACCTTATTGTAGTGAAAATTTTGAGTAGAATACTGTTAAGTTCAGTAAAATGTTCCCATTGCAGCTTGTAAATTTATACAGGACTTGGTTCAAATAAAAAGGGAAAACCAAATAGGTTAGGGTAATGTGCATAAAAGAAAAAGTAATTTGATTACACTGAACACTAAGCATGGTACTCTATCTGGCTGTTGAAAGTTACTGTCTCTTGCAGTTAAAAATAAGTTTCCATTGACAGGAAAAAATAAAAGAAAGACAAAGAAGAAACACTTTTCTAGTTTCAATGCCAAAGGCTTATAAAAAAGTAAGCCAAGTCTCAAAATCTGCTCTTTCTTCTTTTATTTTCTTTCTTCCTTTATTTTCTTTCTTCCTTTCTTTCCTTCCTACCTTCCTTTCTTCAATCCATTCATCTATCTGTTCTGGACAGGAAGATTTTAGAATTTTTTTTTCCCCCAAATATGAATGTTAATAAGTTTGGTTAAGCGACATTGACACAGTACATTTCCTTTGGTTTCAACCTACAAAATGCAGCAGATATTTGCAGGATGTCAGCATTTTTTTTAAGTTATGCAATTCGGCTGTAAAACTTGGGAAATAATTAAAGACAAAAGAGTTTGACAAGTCTTAACTTGTCGAGAATTTCTACGATTCCTACAATATATGGAACTTCATAGTACATTTATTATATATTTTGACTTCACACTTGATTTCCTGTTCAGTTTTTAGCACTGTAATTTCATATACAATTTTTTGCAATTCTCTCCAACTGTACTGGATGTTTTAGTTTAAGTTTAGACATGTTTTCATGCCCTTTGCATCACACAAAACATTCTCATTTTCAGGCTTAGTCCACAGAAACCTTTCTGCAAATAAATCAATATTCTTTCCTCCATCCACAGTCCCTGGATTGATCTCTCTTTGTCCTATTTTCATGCACTGTTCCATGATGAGTTAGTCTCTTTTTTTGTCCATTAGAAGTAACAAAATGAAGATAATAAACTGAAAAAATAGTCATATAGAAGAAAAAAAAGTCAAGAGTTTTTCTAGTAATAGAACAAAGGGTTTTTTGACACATGTTTGGCATTTAGAAAATAGAAATCGTTGGTTTCTGCATTTTACCTCATATTGTTTGTCTAACATGAGCTAGTGTGCACTAATCTGTTGTGTACCTTTACTGCACATTAGGTATTTTAAATTACCCTGTGTGAGTATACTTGTCTAGTGCATTGCAGTTCTTGATTAGTATTAGAAATAATATCATTACTGTATTTGGCCCACTACTTTATTATGAAATAAATAGTTCATCAACCAAACATATTGATACCTTGGAAATGGATTTTAATCTGTCATCTGAAAATATAGACAATAAAGTCCACCTGAAATAGATACAGAGCATCTCTATATACATATGAAAACATACTTTGTTCAGTCAAGAACTGTAAGAGTACATAGATTTATAAAACAGTTATGATTCTCTGCTCTACTCTGCTCTTTTGAGGCCTCACCTGAAGTATTGTGTCCAGTTCTAGAATCTTCAGTATAAGAAGGATATGGGACAGTTGGAATGAGTCCAAAGGAAGATCACAAAGATAATCAGAAGGTGGGAGAACCCCTGCTATGACGACAGGCTGAGAGAGTTGGGGCTGATCAGCCTGGAGAAGAGAACACTCTGGGGAGACCTTATAACATCCTCCCAGTACCTGAAGGGGACCTATAAGAAAGCTGAGGAGGGTCTTTGTAAAAAGGTATGTAGTGATAGATTGAGGAGGAATGGCTGAAAAATGGAGAGGGGAAGATTTAGAGTAGACATAAGAAAGAAATTCTTCAGAATGAGGGTGGTGAGGCACTGGAACAGGCTGCCCAAGGAAGTTGTGAATGCCCCCTTCTTGGAAGTGTTCAAGACCTTGTTGAATGGGGCCTTGGGCAGCCTGGTCTGGTGGGAGGTCCATGGCAGGGGGGTTGGAACTGGATGATATTCATAGTCACTTGCAACTCACACTATTCTATAATTCTATAATTCTATAGATAATGATATGTACTTCTAAAAAGATGCACAGGTAATGTTCCCAAAAGAGCAATGGGCAACCAGTTTGCTGAATAGATAAATATTTTTCCTATTTTTTTCTGCCTAGATAACAATATCAACTGAATATTTCTTTTGAATTCGAAACTATTTTATGTTGTTAGGTTAAAGTTGGAATGGAATGAAATGTGATTTTATTTTTTGTCTCATAGAAATAATGTGCCACATGAAAGAAACAGAAGACAGCAAATGATCTTAAACAGCATTCTAAGATGATCATAAGCAAACTATGGAAGATATAATTAGAAAAGGACTAAAATAAAATTAATAAGCATGTATCAGTAAGTAAAAAGTCAACATTGCTTAATTGCTTTTGCAGAGGGGTATCATGTCTTAGATTTCCTTTAAACATATGAAGAAACAACAAGAATGCATGTAGGAGTAATAGTGTATAGTTTTGTTTTGGAAAAAGTTTTTTTCTCACTACAATTTTTTTCAGAAAAAAAGTTGACGTGGGATAAGAGAGAAGGTCATCTTATGGATCTATAACAGACTAAAGATAGGAAACAGAAACTATGAATTCATTAGCAGTTTTCAAGATGAAAACAGGTTTCCCAAGCTCTGCTCTTTTTAACTTATTTGCATATCACTGAGAAAAAAATATGCCGAAACTGATGAAGTTTGTCTATGATTCCAAATTAAGTAAGACAGCCAATTCTGGAGAATTCTTCAGAGCTGCAAAAGAATTTCAGAATAACTGTGTAAAAAATGATGCATGAATCCGAAACAACCTTATTATAGATAAAATGACGCAATCTAAAATAATCGCTAGTCCTAAGAACTAAGAAGTCTGAAACTGCTTGGTTCTCAGTTCACATCAGCCAAATGCTTAGTGTCAAAAATTTAAATAGTATTATAAATTATCTTAATAGAAATAGAAATCAAACCCAAAATACCATTAAATCAACATAGTGCAACTGGTGTATCCATGTTACGAATACTGCACATGGTTCTACCACCATCTCAGGAATCATATATTATAAAAGATGTAGAGAAGGAAGCAAAGACCTGTACTAGTATCCTTGATCTGGAAGTGATTGAATGTGGATAGGATAGACAGACCTTAAATTGTGAAAGGTGTGGAAAAGGTGAATTAAGGAACAAATTGTTGTAAAGACTAGCAACACATCTCTAAGTTTTGTTTCATTCCTGAGTGCTATTCAGTGCCCACGTACAGGAGTTTGTGTAAACATAGTGTAGTTCTGTATGGGTAGGTAAGATGTGGTAGGATGCTAATGAATTATTCATGCATTTGCTTTGAAGTACAAAGAAAGAAATCAGTTATGATCAACTGATCTTTGAAAGGAAACTGTTTAATTTGAAGGATCCAAATGTTATAGTGAGAATTACATTGTATATGTTTGGACTATTTGTGATGCAAAGCTAATCTAAATACACATTGATAATGTATGTGATTTATTTTTCCTGATTCTGGAGACACTTTTGAAAACTCCAACCCATACCTACATTTTGAAAAGATTAGAAAAGATTTTTTTCTTTTTTCTCTTAAAATAAAACCTGTTACATGTATTATAAACATGTACTTAAAAAAAGTGTGTTTTTTTTTAATAGAAAGCACAGATTTATCCATAAAGAGGAAGCTATTGTTAGTAACAGAATTTAAAACACTTTTTAACATTAGGAAAAGTGTTTATGTTAAACTTCTGACATATCTCACTGCATTGATTTATGTTTTGCCACATTCATTCCTGTCTTGACAGTTTAGAGGATGCACTTTCTAACAATACTAAACTGAATTTTAAATTGCTTTTTTAATACATGTACTTTGGACTTGTAGAATGATTGAAATTAACTGGGTGTTTAACTATATTGCTAGTGAATGAAAATATAAATCCTCTATTATGAGCACATTAAACAAATGAAATGTTTTGAGTTTTGCTAACTAGTAAGGGCCTAAACCCCTAGGTAGCTGCAGATAACCTGATCTTAAAGTTTAAATGTATTAAGTGGAAGGAAGTGCTGGTTTTCATCCTCTGATATATTTATTACCTGTGGGCTTTTTTCTGAACATAGCTCTGAGCCTAAACATGGCAATTTGATTCTTTGCTATAAGCTATGCAGTTACCTCTGATTCCAGCTGTTTAGGAGCGTATAATTGTCTTTCTTAATGTAAAGTATCCATTCCAGAAGAGATGTGATATTTACTCATATCTGTTTCTTTATAGATTTACAAAGGCTATTTTTTATTCTTTCTTCAGAATTACAGCCACAGTATGGAAGACAAAAGAAAGTTACATGGAGGAAGAATAAATCAATTACTATAATGAGTGATAAGAGGAAATAAATACTTCTCCACACTAATTTTACAGAACAATTCACTTGGAAATCCCTATCATTTTAGTTTATAAAACAGAAACAACTGTAATTCAATAACCTGCTAATGGCACTAAAACATTTCTCTCCAGTCCCCTCTTCTCCCACACCTCCTCTCCTGGTTTTAGCTCTCTGTATAATGTGTAGAGACCACATACAAGAGAAAGATATCAGGAATTCAGCATTACATAGATAAATGTAGAATCATAACTTTTTCTCAGCATCATCATGTTCCTGAGGGCACTATAGCCCTGACTATCCCTGAACAACCTCGCCTGGGGCTTCCCCACTCAGTCCACAGCCTAGGACCCCATGCCAGCTCCATGGGGCTCCCTTTGCCCTGCCCAGCCCAGGACCCCATGCCAGCAGTCCTGGACAATCAATTTCTGTGTTGGGTCTTGACAAGATGTCACTGAAGGGCCTGTCTCCAGCAGCCCTTTGCTGTCCAGCCATGCACATCTTCAAGCAAACATCCTGGCCCAGTCTCACCCCAGTCACCAAGGAAGAGCCCAATATTCAATGCTGCGGCTGCCCTGGTGCCCACTGGCTGTCCTATTCCTGCACAGAACGTAACTGTTTGTCCCTGCCCTGATCATCACCACAGAGAGCCTCCCATGCCATCCCCATGGCACTGGGCAAGACATGAATAGTATCTTTCATTCTTTAGTGGGGGGCTGACATTCCTTTACTAAAAATGACAAGGTTGAAGTGGTGTTCTGGGGAGTGTAAGTAGGCATATCTAGGGAAATTTGTGTCATGGGGAGTCGGAGTAAATTCAGAAGAGCAGCACATTTCCATTTAAATCACTCAATACAAACAAAGGATAAATTAAATTAATATTGAACTGCTTTAGTGCTGGAGTGTCTCCATGATATTTTTACTTATTTTGTATTTAATAAACACCTGCAGCTAAATCACAGTATGCTTTCATATAACTCCAGTATCTAAAACATGTGCTACTAATAAAACATCTGTATTGTATTCAATATAAGCTGCCCCTTCATGCCAATGTAAGATGAATGGAGAAGTTTATGATGAAAGGTTTGTGGTCTGGCAGAGAAGGGAAAAGTCTGGATTAGCCACTGAATGAAAGATGGTTTTGTAGCATGTTACTGTGACTGAAATTGCAGTCAGTCTGTTTATCATTGCCAATCTTCTGCTTGGTGCAAGACGTAAGCTATTTAAAGGGCAGGCACTTGGGTGAATGGCACAAGTATTTCTTTGATCTTGTGCCTTTCATGGGGGATTTGATTCAACACATTACTGTACCAATATGGAGGTAAAGTGTCATGAGACTGGTTAAATGCATGGAAATTGGGTTTTCCAGGACGCAGCAGTTAGTACAAATGCATTACTCTGGATAAACAGTCTCCCACTTGCAAATCATATATAGTGCATTGAAAATGCATGCAAGCCAAGTCTAGTTCAAAATCAATGGACCCACACAACTACAAGGCAAAGATGTGTACGTTTTACAATTAATGCTCAGGATAAGAATATCCTATTCTTTAAACTTATCCTTAAACAGATATGTAAGGAGGCATCTTTGGTATCAGTGTTGCTGTACTGAAGTGTTAGCTGAATACAATTCCTTCATACCTTTGGGGAGTAGAAGTCTGCAGGAAAATCTCAAGGATGACAAAACATCCATAAATAAAGATATTGAACTAACAAAAGTCAGTTTTATTTTCGTCTGGATGTGTCTTTTTTAATTCTTACTATTTTCATATAGTTTAACTGTTTAGCATCATAGGCAACCCCTGCTGATGGTACGTTGGGAGATACAACATTGTGCAAGAGAACAATTTTGTGGATATTTTTGTTGTGGAAAACTAAGATGCTATCTAAGCTTTCCTTGCTAACTGAAAGCTGAAGCTTATGACAGGCTTCACTTTTTTTATCCTTAAAGACTCAACTATTTTAACTGCTGTTGGAAGGATTCATCCATAACCATAGCTACCACCAAAACAACAGAAGTTACTAGATCAGTAATAATGTATTTTTGCCAGCTTAAAAAGCCTTTAAAGGATGGATTAGATTTCACAGTACAGAAACAGTGGTCTTACCAGTTTGTTCTTATTTAATATATCTTCTCCTTACACCAAAACTCTCCTTTGAAATCAGCAGTGATTTATATCAAGAGTAATTTGTACGCTTACAGGTTTTGTTTACATGTTCATTATACCTTAACACCGTTATCTACTGTCTTGATAGAGTTTTCAGTCTTTTAACCACTTTATTCTGGTCCTGCACTCAGCATATCTGAGTGAATTTGTTGGCATAAGGGAATTTTGAAGGTTATATTGCAGTACATGAATCAAAGGAAAATGAAATGCACCTAAGACATGATCAGCTATTCTTAATTCATTGCAGAAAGTTATGAATACAAAAATGCTTTTAATATAATCAGATCTCTTTATTTGAACTTGAATTACTGAGCAATTCAGCAGGAGTAGAATGACAACTTTGTTTTAAAAACAGTAATATACATTAAATGCCATTTTAATGTCTCTCTGACATATTTACATCTAATGAGTAGAGAAAAGTAGAACCTTTGAACATAGATTTCTGTGTTTACAGAAAAAGCAGAGGAATGTCATTCTTTTGTTTCCTGCAATGGGGTATGTCATTATGAGGCAGGTCAGATTAATGATAAATATTAAATAAATCCTCTGCATTTGGAGGATAGCTTTACTATATTGATATTTGGATGCTTCTGTGCATAATTTCATGGTTAAATAAACTGAAACTATATTTTATACATCAGATGCTCTTCATTCATTAATTTTGTAACTGCAGACATTTCTATTACATATTTCTTGTTAGAAAATAGAAATGAGTTTGATTTAGATATTGGTGTTTTGGCTTTTCAGGATCCAGAGGTTGAAGGTAGAGTGACAAAGCAAGGTTCTGCTGTGTCTCTAAGCAACCCAGAGGGATTACAAAGAGCAAAGGAGACATGGTATAGCTGAAATAAAGGTTTCTCTGTTTTTTGAGACGTCTGAACAGGAGTCCCAAGAAACAAGTTACTCCAGTGATGCCTCTAGCATTTTTAATGAAGTACAAGGTTATGCAGATATATTTCTTTAAAAAATAAAGTACACTTAGAGGCTGATCTGTGTGAAGAAAATAGATCAATAAGTAGTGTGATTTATTACTAATTTAAGAAAGAGGAAGGAAGAAATAAAGAAAAATTATGAGCTTACACTTGAGGCAGAGGGAGAGCGCAGTTGAGTGGGTTTTTCCTGCATCTTGGGGTTGTATTGTTATTATTTTCTACTTTTTAAAAAGAAAATATTAAAAGAGGGGGATCTTTTCTGGTCCTACTAAAGATTTGTCAGAGTTCTTGAACAACTTTGGGTAATACAAGCCTACAGATTTCAAGGCTTAGAAAGCCATCAGATAGTGCCTTCTCTAAAGGCACTACTAATGGATTATTGCCATTTCCCTCACAACCATCCTGATATTTATACTTCCTATAATCTTACTTAATGCTGCATATTTTGCCAGAGATATGCTTTTCAATCTTACATTTCTAGAATCACACAATGAGAATAATTTGAGTTGGAAGGGACCTTTAAAGGTCATTTAGTTCATCCCTCCTGCAGTGAGCTGGGACATCCTTGACTACATCAGCTTGCTCAGAACCCAGTTCAATTTGACCTTGAATGTCAATGGATGGGGCATCTACCATCTCTCTGGGTGACCTGATCCAGTGTTTCACTGCCCTCATCATAATTTTTTTCCCCTTATATCTAGTCAGAAGCTATTCTCTTTTGGTTTAAAACCATTACCCCTTCTTCTATCAATACAGGCCCTGTTAAAAAGTCTGTCCCAGCAATGACTTTCTTTGGTCAGTGTAAATCTATTGTTTGGGTTTTTTTTAATTTGGAGGCAGAGTTTTAATTTTCTGTTTCCTTTGGTGTACGAACTTGGAGTTAACACATCTTCAATCTAACAGAACCAATGAAATTCACTACCCAGAGTATGTAAATAAAACAAGTAAACAGTTGAATTAATAAAGGTTGTTCATCGATTTACACATCACAGTTTGTCTTTGAGATCTTTTTAAGCTCTCCAGAGTCTGAGGGATAAAGAATGCCTTTCATGTGTGGTTTGTCTGGTCTCTGAACTCACACTGAAGACTTTCAGTCACTTAAGGCCATTGATGAAGGTGCTTTAGGATAATCTGCTTGATTTTATACTAAGATACATTAGTGTGCTTATGTGATCAGTAACAATGGACTTCAAAGATGTTCTTTGACCTGAATATCAGCTGTCATTAGGAATATGATTTGTGTTCATTTGTGTAGCAAAACTTTTTTCTTGAAATGCTATACAACATGATTTTCATTCTACTTTAACTTCACTGTGTTTTACTTGACTGTAGAAATAAAAAGGATACTCAATATGACATAAAATATATGGCGACAAAGTTACATTTTCACAGATTTTAAATAGTTTTAAGGCAACAGGGTAGGTTTGTACCAATGCAATGACCAGCAGCATGGGGGCATGCTGTAAGTGAACCTATGCCCAGTACCATTCCTTACTACCTCTCAGCTATTAGCTAAAATGTCCTAGACTTGAATTTCTGGTTAGCTTGCTGTTTTCTGTTCTGACAAACAAAATCCAGGAAAAGGTAAAAATCTTGTTGATAGGTTAGGTAGGCCTTTGGTCTGAGGAAGGGTAAGATGTAAAATCATGGAGGTGCAGTGAGAAACACCTGCATTGATCTTACTGGCTTCTTTTGTTTGCGGAAAAACAGCAGGTATACGTCCCCTTCCACATCAGGCTCAGACCTGGTATAGTGTAGACAGAACCAAGAGTGACAGTAATTTCATTATTTCCTGATTCCCCAAAGTACTATGTTATGACCAGATTTTATGACATGGAACAATTAATTGAAATATTACTGCAAGCCACTGGGAGATGAAGTGTGAAAGCTGTTTGGCTGGTTTGTTTATTACTTTGCACTTCTCCAGTTTGGGCTAGGCAGTTTACTCTGTCCAGAAACTCTGTTCAGTCCCTGTCACAAAGATATTTTGGTCCAATTCTTGGCAGGAAAACGCAGAAGCAACTGGAAAGTGGAAAGTAAAAAGCAATAGCAGAGAGAAAATGGAGTTGATATTAAAATAAGGTTATTGCCTTACTTGATGATGGCTTGCAAGAGTCACAACAAAAGGAGATCTTGATAGCAATGAACTGGCCTATTTTTATTTCTGTATCAGGACATTTTTCATATATATTTTGCTGTAATATAGTTGTTTGATCTTATTCTGGTTTTTATTTTTCAATAGTAATAGGAAACAAAACTGTTGTCCTTATATTTTAGACTATGATTATATATTTGAAAGAAATCAGTATTTTATGCTCACATTGCATGTGGTTTTGTATTAATTAAGTATAAATCTGAATATCTGAAAATTCACATTAGACTTCAAAATTCTTACTAGGTCTATGAATATGCAAAGACATGATCACATTAGAGACAAATTAAACTACATTTTAAGTAAAAAAGTTATTTCCTCTTTTGGCTGGAGGTATCTTAGGTTTCAACATTCATACTTATATTTCAGTACTTTAAAATTCAGTAGTCTTCATCCTAGTTATTTGCGTTAGCTTCCTAAGTCTTTTGTGGGTTTGGTAGTTAGATGCAACTGTATAGAATTCTCAAATGTAAAGCCCAGTTCATGCATTCTGCATCTTAAAAGGTAGACTCTGCTAAATTTGATCAAGCTTAGACCAGTTTTCTCAAGGCCATTAAAAAATCTTTAAAGCAAGCAACCAATGTTCCTGACATCTACTGGCAACAGCACTTTTTCTTCTATTTCCAAGCAGTATTACATATAAGGATGCTTTATGTGCTTCAATTACTATGAAAGTTTATTTTCTTTTCCACTCATGTTACAATGAATTAATCTCAGATAAATTCTGCTAAGATCTCACTAATGTGTCGTAAGTAGTATTGGTACTTATTTTCTTTTGGAAATGGTCTTTGTGAGGCCCAGAAGACAGAGCAGTAGGTGAAATATCATTCTTTTATTCACCTGAGCAAAGCACATGCAACTCCAGAGTGTTAGGTAGAATAGCTCTAGAAACCCTCTGAAGTATTAAAGCATTAATAGTCTCTTGCTATTCTAATTAATTTTATTTTCTTTAGATAGGAAAGTTCTCTGGTTTGTAAAAACTTCTAAATGCCAGATTATTGAGGGCATGTTCAAATTAGACCTTGCTGATTATTGTTAGTAGGATCCTACAGCTAATGTAGCTTCTATCGGTGCCATGACAAGGTTTTTGTTTGTATTTTGTTACACTGAACTGATGCATTATATTAGTAATGACAGAGACATTGCATTTAGTCATTCTTAATTATGTTTGTCCTGTTTGAGCTTGCAACTTGAATTTGGATCTTCTACAATAATATATTTATCTGACAACCCAAGATAAGTCTACAAAATCAGATGCTGCTCCTGAAAAACTTCTCATACTATCATAACTATCAATTACCTATGAACACAGAAATTGCTCAGATTTCTTCTAAAGTATTCTAAAATACTTTGCAAATATTTTTCAATTAAAAAAGCTAACTGTTCTGAACATGAAAAACTATGCTGACTTTTACACACTTTGTGATACATCCTTAAACATGCTTATTACTGTTACCTCAGATTTATCACTGGAATATATATTGTGTATAATAGAGGCAATCTCAGATTTCTGTCAGACATATGTATTTGTAAGCATACCTTGTTCAGAAGATTTATTTTGTATGTGTCTGATACTAAGAGATGTTGAACATCTGTAGATACCACCAAATTCAGCAAATGAAGTCTGTATAGCACAAATTGATACAGCAGTAAGGTTGATGACCATTTTAAAATCTGTCATGTTCTATATAGAGTAGATAAAACTCTATGGCTTTTGTTTCTATTAAAGCATCTTAATTTTCCTCTTCTTGAAATTAAAATCAGTATAAAGGAATAAATGGCAAAATAGTTTTTATATATCAAACAATAGAGGACAACTTGAACTCTCTAGAAAGATTAAAATGCTCTTGAGGCATGCAAACACAGACTGTATTGGCATAGATGATGATTACCTGGGTTTGGGAAATGATTCCTCTGTTTTGAGATAGCAGATGGTAAAGGCTGAGATCAAACAGGTTCTGATCTATAGAGAATTGGACAACAGCAAATTCATGAGCTGGCATTGACACTGGTTGTGAAAACTAGCATAGCTCTTGTGCCAAATTGCTGAGACTCCCATCAATCTTGAAAAGACAGTTGCAGAGAACTGAAGATAAGTCAGTTCACGGCAGATATGGTTTTAAGAACTGTGCAGTTTTAAGATGCTATTTTAAGTCAGTTTCCTATGCTGGTGGAGGGAAAAAGTAAATCTAATGCAGTTATTACTCACTGAGTCACAGTCTATACATAGATTTTATGCATAGATCTTCCATTGGGCATCAGCAGAACTGTGAGTTCTGGAGGAGCTTTAGAGTCATTCCCTGCTGCCCCTTATGAAGGCAAATATCCTAACAGCCAAATAATATTAGTGGGTTTTGGGAAAAAATAAGGAAGGAACAAGCATTTTTAATAAAATACATTGAGCACAATGATGATGTTTCTCTGAAAAGAAATTCAAACTTCTGTTTAGTTCACCAGTGTTATCTACTACTCACTGACAACAGCAGGGACAAATTTACTAACAGTGAAGTGATAAATGCAATATTGCTGAAATGTCATTATAAGGTTCACTCAAATAATGTTTATGCTAAACAACTAATTTCCGCCACAGTCACCTGCCTCCTTGCTGTTTAGCACTTTTGGCATTTTGTCTAGGAGTCTGATTCCCCATAATAATTAGACTGTACAAGTATCTAATCTTTGCACTTAGTGGAACAATGTTCTCCTTGGTCCATCAAAGCCACTGCATTTAAAGCATTGAAGTACCTGTATATTGATTAGAATATACATTAGTCAATATTGCCCCATGTTGAGACACTGTCTGGAAGTACTTTCCACCATGCCACTTTCTCATTGTTTTTTCTTGTCATGAACTTTTTCCATCGTTAAGTTTGTATTTGAAAATGTAGGGTTTTTTCTGTGGATAGAACTTTAATCTCTCTGAACCATTTTGTCTCACTTTCTTCCAACATTTTACTGGAAAATTAATAATACTTATTTTTACTGAATAACTTTTTCATTTCAATTGAGAGTAATCTACATTGCAGCTTTCCATAGATGTCTTGTTTCTGCTCATATACCTTCCCTCTTGCACAGAGAATAATGGAACTGTTAAAGAAAAATAAAGCCATAGCTTGGTCACAGGACAGTCTCTTATGCATATGTCAACACATCTATAATTTGCAAATACAGCGTACATTACACTTTCTGGTCTTTAATCAGTGAATGTCAGCAAGATGAGAAAATCTTGTAATCTACCAAGGTCCTGAAGGTTTATATGCATAGTATACCCAAACCTGATCACTCTTCAGAGAGGGCTGTTCCTTGTTATTCTGTTTTTCTGAGACAAAAGCAAAAAACATTGAAAATTATGCTACTTTATAATTGCTCTGTGAAATGTAGAAATGAGATTTAACACAGTTTATATTTCAATTATTTTCAGACTAATAAAAATATGATGACATTAGCATACTATAGACAATAATTCATAAACAACTGAAAAATAACTAAGATGATACACAAGCAATCACTAAGGTTTCTGTCTATTGTCTATATGCTTAATTTAAAATTGTTTTGGTGGTTTTACCAATGTTCAGAAGCATGGGTTAATGAGACTTCAGTTTGGTACTTTATTTAATAGGGAAGACTAGGAATCTTGATTTTCCTATGTGAAATATACTCAAAGAAATGAACCACTCTGACAAGAACTGAGCAAAGTCTCACTTTACTTTCAGTGATGGTAAGGTCTAACGATTTCTGTTGTTGTCTGCTTGCAATCTTTTGCATGATTAGCCCTCTGCTGAGTATGATTAGTTGACTATATATCATATAACTGTCTTATTCTACATGAGCTTTCTTATTAATGCTTAATGTTTAACTATTTTTCATTGCTGCATATTAGGAAGTTTAATACATACAGTGTTTAGAATAATTGCGTTCTATATACAGTGCTGGAATAGAAAGTGCACTTTCACAGTTTTTTCTAGATCAACTGCCAGACATTGAATTATTTTCTCTTTTTATAGATTGCTTTATTATTTGAATTCTGAACAATATGTTCAAGTTCTCCTATACAACCAAACAATGAATTGTATAAAAAGAATTGAGGCTAGACACAATTCTGCACGCCTGGCATCTGATGAAGTTTGTTAGCAGTGCATCAGCATGGAAGTGATGCATTTCTCTTGAAAATCCAGTGAAAGCCTACAAGAATTGAGGTTTCTCATATTTACTCAGGGAGCAAGCCTTTCATGTGTACAGCTTGAACACAGCTGTGTCTTTTCCAATATATGGCCAAAAGACAAAATGCAACACGAGGGTTTTTATACATTCCAAGACCCATCTTCCATGAAAACACACTTATCTTTGTGGCTACAAGTTTGTTATTGATCCAAAATAAGAAAAGAGAAAAAAAAAAGAGAGAGAGAAAAAAGGAGAAATGTGGAAGAAAAACACAAGATAAAAAGGCAACAAAGAGGAAAAATGCAAGGTCTAAAAGAACCATAAATCTATTCTTTTGTTGTTCTTCCAGCTGCATCTGTGAACAATTGTCACAGTTACTAGTCAAACAGTATTTGACTTGTTGCCAACATGAATTTTCCAAAATCAAATGTAAACAAACTCTGCAAGTGCTTCCTTGTGTGCCAAACTAGTAATTATTTACTTTGTTTGGGCCTTGTATTACTGTCAGTTCAGCCTTGCAGTCTGTAATGTGCTTTCTATTGAAACCATGAGGTCTAAAGCTATGTATTAACCTTGTAACCCTTCTATTTTGAGCTCAATAAAGTTGCACCATCGTTTTGTAAACTAGGGTTGAAGGATAGGAAAATGATCAATTATATTTTCTGTTTTCTTTTATCTTTGTAAATTGTTCATCTTTAAATCTGTCTTGCATTTAAGGTTAATTCATTGACTCTGAAGCACTGGGAAGATGTATCATTTGAGTGGTTGCAATTACATGGTAATTGTTCTTCATATCTGAAAGCTGGCAAACATGCATTACTGTAGTCAGCTTGATAAGTCATGAACTCATTTCACAACAATAACGCCGAGAGGGTAAAAGTACAGTAAGTAGTTCGGAGGCACTCAGCTGTAGAAACAATTGGAATATTCGGTTTAAGCATTTAGATATTATATTTTATTTTGGTCTTGAAGACTGGATGTGTATTTTGTTTGCCTGTTCCATTTTTACGGCTGTGGGTCCTTTAATTCTGGAAGGAGAAATAAATGTAATATCAGAGATGAGTATAGTTTATCATTTCACTACATATCAGCTAAACACAATTACCTTTGTTTAACATAAATAATTATGACTCACTGTGGTTTTGCTGTAGATAGTTTAGTTAGACACTCAGACTGATTAAAATAGAAACACACCCTTTATCCCATATGACCAGATCCCTGCAACAGAAACAATTCAGGTGACATGTGATGTGTGCTGGGATTTTATCATTGTGAATTGTGATTGAAACCTTATTTTACCATGTTGATCTTACGGTCACATGTTTCTTGTGCTGCCTGGTGCCAAGGCCGCTTTATCTGTCTGCTGCAATATAGGATGCTTTTAACAGTTTTAATGTACCCTGACAGCAGCCAGAGTTTAGTGTGACATAATGTAAGCCTGGTTGGGCCCCTTTTCCAAGTCAGAGTTTTACTTTTCCCTGAAGTAGTAATATAATGCTGGAAAATTACTGTTGGGTTTCACCAATTTTATTTCTTTTGCATAGGTGATCCTAGTAGGTTTAAGTTAGTCCCTCAAGTGTGTTAGTCTCAAATAACTTAGTATTTTGGTTGAAATCTGAGTTTTTTAGTAGAAAACTCTTTGCTGCCTGTGTATTCAAACTCTATGCAAGATGAAATGCTGTTAATAAAAAATGGTACATAATTTCTGTTTCAAGATGAGATTTTAACTTCTGATCAGAAGTTTTACAGTGGAAAGTAGAATCATTGCTAATAGAAAATTGTCTCATATTTCTAAGGATATTTTGCTATCGAATGAATTATTAGAAGAGATGTAACTTTAAAACTTCTAGGGTATCAGAAATATAGAATAATTTGGGTTGGAAGAGACCTTAAAGATCATCTGTTTCCAACTCCCTTGCCATGGGCAGGTACACATCCCCGTAGATGAGGCTGCTCAAGGCCCCATCCAACCTGGCCTTGAACTCCTCCAGGGATGGGACATACATGTGACAATAAATATGTAGTCAATTCAAAATAATGTAAGTCAGAACTTGAAATGTATTGTGGAATGCTGCCAACAGCTTAATAAAGCAATCCTCTAGCTGTGTTCTACAGCTACTTAAGGCCAGCTGCTCTATTTAGAGGAATCCTCAAGCAAAATCAAGTCAATAGAAGCTCACTTGGCCTTCTCACTTGGAGTGAAATTTAGGATGTAAAGAAGGGTAGAGAAAGTTCATGGTCACTTAGTCCTTAGTTGCCAGAATGGTTTCTTGCAACAACGTGTGCCATGAAAACCTGAAAATATTTCTATCCTAAGAACTAGATCAATATTCTAGAAGTTTCTGTTCTGTACGGCTTCAGTTGGATAGAACCAAAGTTCTAATATTTTTTTTTTTCCTAATCCAAATAGATGTAAAAATAATGTTGAAAATTAATGTACAAATCAACATTTTATTTCTGGAAAACTACAGACTTGTTTTAAGTCTTAATGATTTTTATTCCGGAATTCAGAACTTCATAGAACTCTACCCCAAATTTTGTTCAGTCCTGTTCTTATTGCAAGAAAATTCTTTGCATACCTTTTTTTTTTTTTTACTCATGAACAAAATAAACAATATGTTTTGCAGATTTTATTTAAAAGAAGTTTTCTAGGTTAAAGTTTATGTGATCAGACACTGTTTGGGTTTTTGTGTCATGGAGTCCTGTCTCATGCTTTTACTATTTCATTTCATGGCTTTATTTTGAAGATATTTTTGGCTTGTAAGCTGAAGTTTTACGCTTAAGTCGAACAAAAAAATCCTCTTCTGCAAAACAACTGTACACAATTCACTGGGAGAAGCTAAATTGTGGATAATTGGATTGAGCTATGAGCTTAAAGATGAAGGGGACAAAAGCGTGTCCCAAAGCTGCATTTGATAGTCTTAGAGTCTTATCTGGGGATGTTTTACACCAGGCTTGAAGACTGTATTTGTTCATAGTGATTTATACAATCTACAATGACATTTATTTGAGCTGGATTCATATAGACAAACCATAACATACATTTAGCTCTTCCTTTTTTAGTTTTGATGAGATATCAAAGTAAAACCCTCTGTAGAAGGTTGCTTGAGAAACACGGATTTAAAATGTTGAGGCAAATATTGTAATGGATGATGATAAAATGCTGCAATGAGCTGCAGTGGTGATTATTAGCAGAGGTAGCTTGCAGAAGAGATGTGCAAGGAATCATGTTCTTTTATGGGCTACTGTAAGCAAAGCTTTGAACTTGTATCTTACATAGGAAAAAAAAATTACTTATGCATGCATACCTTGCCAAATATATTTGTGAAATTCTTAAGGACATTTGATTATTTTTCAAAGAATCATTATTCACAATGCACATAGCTGGAAGGTAAACACTGGTTTCTCCATTTTACCTGTAGCTACCATTTTAAAAGTAATAACATTGGAGATTTGATACTCCTTTTTATGAATTACTGCACTTCACTGACACAGCAAATGTCTCTGAATTTTTCCTTCTCCACAATGTTTCTGTCAAAGTTATTACTAATGTAAGTAGTTAATCAAGATAATTTATATGATGATATCTATTCATGATGATACAATGTTTTTCTCGTTGGTCAGTTGTATAAAATCTCAGGATGCAAAATTAGTTCTCATATCTATTAGGTACAGTGTATATATTGATCAACAGGCTGTAACATTCTTATCTTTTTCTCTGTTCTCTTTAACATTTCTTCCCCCACAAAGCATTTTTGGAGGGAGTCAGAGCAGATGCTGTGATTCCAAGGAAGTTATTTATAGCAGATATATTTCCTCAGACTAATGCGGATTTTACTGGCATTTTTTACAGATGATAAAATACACAACTTACTATGATTCCATTTATTATTGGAATGAAAATATATTTTGGGAAAGCTATTTTAAAGGAACCCAGGATTTTAACTACATAAAATGACATTATTTTCTGAGTAACATTGCGTGGTTCAGAGGTCACAAATGTGTCAAATTAGGGATCTCCTAGGATAAAATTCTCAGCTGCCATCACCAAGACTAACCAATGGTGCTATATGCCAAATCAGAAATTAACACAAATGTGGACTGTTTTCATATGACAATGTCTACAGCAGTTTTATATGACAGGACAAATGTGGAACTAATTTATTTTACCCTCCAGATGGATTTTTGCGGATTACTTTTAAAATGATCAACCCCTACATTACAAATCTAAATGAAAATATCTGTCTTTATGTCATCAAAGTGTTTCCATTACTGTTCTAACTGTTAATTGCAATTAATCATACCGAAGAAACGGAAATCCTAAGCAAGGTCAGGGTCTTAATGACAACTATGGTGCAAAATATCCAGCAAGAAATAACTCCTCTCCAAGGAGTTTATAGACTAAGAAGATGATGCTGGCAAACAGGAAAAGAGGAAATAATACTACTCACATGATAATAATCTGAAGTATGTACTTTCAAATGACTGATATGGAGTATTTTAGTAACTGAGATACTTCTTACGGACTGGGATTTCTGACATCACTGTAATATGAAGCCTGATAATATCAGGAAGCTCAAGTTGAACAGTCAAATCTCACTAGTTAGTTTTGAAAATGTTGCCTTTTGCAACTGTCTTGTCATCTGAAAAGGACACTGGAGCAAGAGCAGAACTGTGCCCCATTAATTTCAGGCCTCAAATGACCACAAACCTATTCTTGTATTGTGCCTTCCCTCTGAAACTCTGAAGTCTATATGACAAGTCAACATTGCTTTCTATCCCAGTTATCAATCAGTTGTATTTTTCTTAATTTGTAAGTTGACACATGTGTGTACTTGTATATTGTCATAGAAAAATAATTTGTATCACTCTTTCAATAGTAAACACCAGTTATTGAAAACTGACAGTCTCTTTTGCCTTACTGAGCTGTGTACTTATACTAAATTGTAACTGTGCCTGCATATTAAATATATTTGTGGTTTAAATTGCATGCATTTGAGAATGTGATCAGCATAGAAATAGGATTTTTGAATAATAATCCTTCCTTGTATTTTAAATACTGCAGTCAACAATGAAAGGGAGTTCTTCCTTATTTCTGTAATGTAGAACTATTCTGTTTATGACCTTATCAGAACTGTCTACGTACTACAAAAATTATTCTCAGAAGATCCTAGGTCTGGCAATAATACAAAAAAAAATTGCTGAATCATAATGTTCTGTCAAAAGATTATGAAACATTCTCTGATTTCCTAGAAATTCAGAAATTAAGTAACGTCTCTGGCATAGACTGAGATGTCTCTACTATTTGCTTTGAATCAAGAATCTGTACTTTCTTTGAGTGGAACTAATAATTACTGTCCTTGAAGACTTTGAGTGGCATTAAATTTTATTACCAGAGAGTATATACCTTTAAATAATAAGTTTCAATGCAAAAATGCATATGGGGCATGGCAACCCTGTAGCAATTTAGACACATTATCTTGGATGTTATAGAAACAGGGATTTAGTGATGGCAGAATCACAAAAGTTCAGAGGTTTGAAAAAGTGAAATTCAAGATATTAAAATAAGAGCTGTTTGAAATTGGTTGGATGGTTGCACCTAGAGGGTAGTGGTTAATGGCTCAATAGCCATATTGAACCAGTGAAGAGCTGTGTCCCTCAGGGGTCTATTCTGAAATTGGTGTTTACTGTCTTCATCAATGACATAGATGACAGGATCAAGTGCACACTCAGCAAGCTTACGGATGACACCAAGTTGAGTGCTGAGGTCGACAGACCTGAGGGATGAGGCACCATCCAGAGGGACTCTAACAGTCTAGAGAAGCAGGCTGGGGTGAACATCATGGGGTTCAACACGGCCAAGTGCAAGGTTCTGCACCTGGGTTGGGGTAATCTGCAGTTTCAGTACAGTCTAGGGGATGAAGTGATTGAGATCATACTGTGGAAACGAGTCTTGGGGTTGTGGTGAATAAGCAGCTAGACATGACATGGCAATGTGCATGTGCAGCCCAGAAGGTGAATGGTATCCTAGGTTGCATGAAAAGATGTGTGGCCAGAAGGTCGAAGGAGGTGGTTCTGACCCTCTACTCTGCTCTTGTGAGACCTCACCTGGAGTATTCTGTCCAGATCTGTCATTCCCAACACAAGGCTGATATATAACTGTTGGAATGAGCCCACAGGAGGACCACAAAGATCATCAGAGGGCTGGAGTATCTCTATTATTTTTTGCATGTGAACTATTAACCAATACATTTGTCCAGCTATTTCTCTAACCCCAAAGAAAAAGAAAGGGAGAAGCACACAGATATTTAAAATTTAAGCTTTGATTTCACCATCTAATGTAAAAAAAATCTGAGAATTTTCATAGTGACCTTTAGGATCTGTTTGTGTCTGAATTTGCAAAGTGAATTTAAGCATATGGAAAATGGAGAAGCTTTCAGATTGAAAGAAAAGTTCTGTAACACTGTCTTTGTTCTGGATTTGTCTGGAAAATTACTCAAACCTGAAGAGAAAATCCTGATACTATAAGGACTGCTGAAATACTTTTGCTTAAATGCTTTCTCACAGTGAATAAACTTTCCTAAAATGCTTGCTGTAAGGTCTCCTTCTCTTCCACGGAATTCAACAGGAGATCTTTTTCCATTGACCTTCCCATGCCCAGAATTCAAGCCAACAATGAAGACATTTGAAAAACTATCCTAATGTTTTCAGCTGGTCATAAAATCCAAATTGATATTCTCACAAGAGACGTTGTTCTTCAGAGGTTTCCTACTGGGTGTTACAGATTCAGAAGTAACTCAAAATGGCCCAGATGAGCTTTGGCTAGAATTCACATGCTCGAGCAATTGTTCATACTCTGAAGCTTTTGCACTTCTACCATCATTAGTTACAGAGCTATTTCTATTCCATATACACAAGTGTTGTTCTGTTAAGTATAACTTGATGCTCATGAAAAATACTTTGAAGAATTATTTTTTAGCAAGGGTACTTTGGGTTTTCTTTTTTACCTTTCTTGTTGCCTGTAAAATTTTATTTCTTCATTAGAATGGCTCTTGTGTCTCTTAATAATTTCCCCTATTTCTTTCACATTCCATTTTGTGGCTCAGTACACAGAAACTTCCAAGAAGTCTGTTCTAGTTCTTGAAAATTACTTCAGTTTTTGTATTCATTATGTTAAAACATGTATACAGTGTAATCTGAAATATTTTATACCTTTTTTAAACAATCTACTGATATAACTTGGGACATGTATGAAATTATTTGAACTTCCTCATCGCTTTGCTATCTTATCTTTTTCTACAAATATTTTTTCTGGAATGTATTAGAAATTTGTGCATACTAAATATGATATTGGCATTCAGAAGATGTTCTTTTCCTCACAGGTCTCTGTACTACCAAGATTTATTATGTTTGGGTTTGGCCTTTTCAAGATGATCTCCTTCACTTACTAATGCTTACTCTGCTTTCCATAGTGTCACAATTGATATTTCAAGATCTAAAGAAGGGGGCAAGGAGGTGGCAAAGTAATCTCTTATTGCAGGATGGTCATGGAAACAAATTATTTACGTTTTGCCTTATTAACTCAAATTTCAATCTCTTCTTATGTCTACGCAAATGTTGTCATATAGACCATAGAACAGTCTTTCTTCAACAATGAATTCTTCTTAAGTGCACATTTTCTTTCCTAACTTATCCAGCATGCATTGAGTCTGTGTGTGAGTGTCCTGGATGGAAAGTCAGAGGAGACGCAAGAGCATCATTCTCATTCAAGCTGAGAGTCAATTAAACAATGAGCTCTTCTCTCAAAGGTTTTTGTCTCAGTGGATTGATTGCTGAGGGCAAGTTCAAATAAACATGTCCCTGACTGATTAGGATTGATGATTTAAAATTTGTCTATAATATATCAAATCTAGATTCATGAAAAAATTCTGCCCAACTATCTGACTCTAAAATTCTCTGGAAAGCACAAGGTTTTAATCACTGGATTTTTCTTAATACTATTTTATTTGATACAAAAGACATTTTTATTCTTCTGATTTAGGTAATTAGAAAACAAGTTTTCTTTTCTTTGACAGTAATTTTATTCTACCTGTACTACACCTAGTTTTCTTCTCGTTGCACTAAACTTTGTGCTCTCTCTGCTATAATACCACCAACGTCTTTCTTCCTAATCTTGTTAAAACTCCCTCTGTGCACTACACTGAAGAAGTGGCTGTAGTATAATGCACCTAAGTGAAAAAACATGCTGTTCCTTAGACGAATGCTTAGTGTAAAGTGGGTGCATCCTTAAAGTTTTTACATACTTTGTGAATTTAGACACAGATTTTTAATGTGAAGATTTGTTTGTCATAGTGCCAAAAAATGCCCGCATGATTCAGTCTTACTAAGAGCAATTAATAATATATAGTGTTTCAGTCCCCAAAAAGAATGTATGCCACAAACCCTAACACAGTACTTTTCTCCACATCCTCCTCTCAACCACATAAACTGGAAGAAAACTAGTAGAAGCACTTCCATATGGAAAAAAAGATAGTAGCGGCCAAAATAAGTTGTTCAGCTTATTAGAATCAGTATGAATAAGTGCATTGGCATGACTGAAAGTTATGTTCTAAAGAAATTATTAAATGTTGATCGTGTTTCTCATTTAAATGAGATTTTCAACAAATGACAAAATATTTTGTGCTTAAGGTCAATAAATATTTTTACTATGTTAAAATTTAGATTGTTGCGCTAATTTCCAAGTTTGGCAAATGACAGCATTCTAAAGCTAGCAAAATCAAGAAAAAAAAAAAAACCAACCCAAATATACCAAACCCCAAATTAGAAATTTACCTTGCAGAAATAGATATATGCAATTGGTAATTAGTTTCAATGTTACTGTCAAGTATGAAAGATTTTAAAAGTGTTAAGATTTATGCATATATCAAGGAAGTATAAAGCATGTGGCCTATATTTGTGCCTGTCATGAAGGCAAGAGTGAGATTTGTCACAGTTACGGTGCATCTTATTGGACTAGTTCATTCTAGCTATACTGAGCAGGAGTTGTCCTGTATATGAAGGAAAAATAAATTTTAATTGCCATTCACATAAATGTGTTCATGGTCTTTGAAAAGAGGCTATTAAAGCTGGGAGAAGTGGGTATTTTTGCCTTCATACTGGACTCTATGTATCTTTGTCCTGCTTCTGTCCTCTGGAATGATAGTGCCAAGTCCTAAAATCACCATCTGAATTTTCCCACTCTACTCGGCATTTCTGTATTCTACTCAGCACTTTTCAGGCCACGTCTACAGTACTGTGTCCAGTTGTGGCCCCCACAATTCAAGAAAGACACAGATAGATGGGACAAAGAATCCAAAGAATGCCACAAAGACGATCAAAGGCCTGGAGAACCTGCCCAGTGAGGAAAGACTGAAGGAGCTGCATTGCCTCTCCTTGGAGAAGAGGAAGCTTTGGGAGCCCCCATCATAGTATCCAAGTACTTAAAGAGAAACTACAAAGAGCACAAAGGCTCTCTCTTCACAAGGAGCCACATGGAGAAGAAGAGGGTCACGGGGTACAAGTTGCACTGGAAGAGGTTTCATCTCCATATAAGGCAGAGATTTTTTACAATGACAGTGATCATTCCCTACAACAACCTCCCCAGGAACATACTAGAGTCCATAACACAAGAAGTTTTCAGGATGCGATTGGACACAGTGCTCAACAATCTCACCTAGGCTCATTTCCCATGCGAGGCCAGATGATCTTTCAGGATCCCTTCCAGATTGGGTTGTTCTATGTTTCTATAATCTAAATATCTTCCTCTTGCAAAGGCAAGTATGGCTCTTACATTTAGTATCCTGCTTTTTACCCATCACTACATAAAATGAATTATTTCCTTCTTAGTTTTAACCATTTAACTATTTTTTAAGTTACTGTTTATTAAGGTAACAACCATTATAAACATCCTTAAGTAATATAAAGCTATCTATGTCAAGAAACAAAACATTCAGTGCATGCTAGCTGAATAGCTAGAACCTAGTATGCAAAATTTTTAATGAAGAAAATTTATTCCTGTTCAAAATTAAGCTAGGGAATGCCTTTGGAAACATTTGCTATGATTAAATCTTGGCCAATCATTTTCTACTAGGAATAACAATGTTTGTGACTACTTGATTCTCATTCAAGGTACGTATTGCAGCTTTTCTATCATGTCAAAACAGAATTTCCAGTAGATGATCCAGGACTTTCTGTCTGGAAGAGACTATTTTAATACTTTAGCAAATGTTATTGGCATAGACAGTATTGATCGAGACACATCTTCTCTTTGCACAACTTATTTTTAACTTAAGATTATCAGGCATTTAACACTTACTGCCAGTTACCTAAACAACGCTTCCTTTCTGCTGTGAAGTAACCCCACACAAGACTAATTTTGTCTGTCTATAAAATGTTTTTCATGGTATACAATTTCTGTCATATTTTGACAGACCAGACATATGTATATCTAAATATTTTTGGCTGCTAAGCTACCAAATATATTTATTTTAGATCTCATAGAATGTTATTTTGAGGCAGAACAAGTTGCTTTTTTAGACCTCATAGTGAGAGAGGTTTACAGATTAATGTATGCTTTTCCGTCATGTCCAATGCAAGTCTATCATGGATTACACACTACTGAACAAGTCTGACTTGCTTTCTTATGGTGTGTTCGCTCCCTTTTTTACTACTTTCTCTAACACAAGGTTTGTGTATGGAATAGAACTAAAGAGTTAACAGTTTTTCATATAGAATAAAACCATGTAAACTAAAAAGTAAAATTCCTACAGTCTACTTTAGGAATGATATTGGGAAGTAAAGGAGAAAACTGTGCCCACAATAACAAAGAACTCTGTTGATAAGCTGTAACTGAGTTTACTTCTTCACCTGCTCTTGCTTTGTGATCAACATACTACCTGAACTCTGAGTGTTTCCTTTTCTGGGAAAAGTTTTTATCACCAGATTGTGAAGATTGATAAGGGGAAGGACCATGAAGATCACCTTCAACAGACATGACAATGGCTGACCAGGCCTCTCTTTATTAAGCAGACACTAGAAATGAATTCATGGTTAGTTTCTCTTTGTTTTTCAGCCTCTTTGTACCACTCTGACACCACTCTTCTCCCAGGTAAAGCAACCTTCCAGACTGGAATGTCATCTGTCATAGGATCAGTCTAACTAATTTCTACTACCTATGACCAGAAACTTCAGAAGGATAAAAACCTACTAGCAGACAAACCACCTTCTGGATACTAATATAATGTTATCTTTGGGCTACAACCTCCTGACACACATGGAATTGTGATATGTTGCAACAGGTCTCACCTGAGAAAGAAAGGTGATAGTAATGTGTATTTGAACTCATATGTATGATTTAGATTGCATTTTTAAATACATGTAGGATCTTTATGGATAAAGAGGCTTTATTTTCCCATGTACCATATTTCTATTCACTCTGCTTTAGGGTTTTAAATCATTCTAAATATAAAATCTTGTACCCTTATGAGGACCTCAGTATGTTTGTGTTGATTTGTTATCTCTGGCCAGCACATAAGGAATTATTTTGAAGCAAAAGGAATTACAGTCCAGAAATGAACTTTTTACAGATTTGTTCCATACTAGAACAACATCTAGCACAACAAAAACCTTTTCTATGATTACTACTCTTACATGGTATGACCACAGATAATACATAAAATGTTCCTGTCCAGTTCTTGCTATGACTTATGATACTATTAGGAAAGTTTTGAACTTATTCAGTATCAGGCCAGTGGCTTTACCACTTGCAATACTTAAAGAGGATATTATACATGTTCTTCTTTTTCCGCCTGTGACACGCTCTGTCCCTCCCATACCCTTAAGCAATCAGGAAACAATGAGTGTTTTGCTTACTCTGCCTTTCAGTACTGCAAGGTGCTTTTAAGTAGAAAGAATGACACTGTTTGCTTTTGAATTGTGGCAGAAGAGAGACCTGTACCTGAGAATATTTAGGTTGTGAATGATGTAATGCACCAATGTGTTCTGATTTAGCTTTCATTCCTTATTTTAGAAAAGGGATTTAAGAGTTACTTTCATTTTTTCCCCCTTTCTTTTGCATCTTAAATCAGGAGTGATGGCATTGTTCTTGGCCCCTCCAAATGTCTGTATGAGTAAGTAGCAGAATGAAGATAAATGCAAGTAGAAAACAGTTCAGTTGTAGACTTAGTTCAGGATTGGAGCAAGTTGGATTCTCCAAACATATAACAGCTTCTTGGCTGTATTAAATCATCCAGTGAGAAAACCAACAGATCCTGGGGGCAAGCCACATAACACATCTGGCTAAAATTCAAAAACTGGCAGAGTTTCACTGCTTTGGGAAATTTAAAGTGAATGTGAAGTTCAACTTCATCAACAATTTTATTACTACTTGGGAAATTGAAATAGTGCAGATGTCTAGCATATATAGTCCTGTACCAAAACTCGTAAATCAAGAAGTAAAGCAAAGCTCTGCTAGTTTTCGCTGAGTATTTGGTTTCATTATAGGTTATTTCTGGATCCTTTAATTTTTCTCCTAAAAATAGTGATTGCGCGTACTAAGTAGTTTATATAACATTAAATAGCATATATTCATATATAAGTATTATCACAGTAGTGTTTTAAAACATCTGTGAAATTGTGATCATGGTGATTTAAATGTTGTCTCAAAAAAGAGGAATATTTACACTGAGGTTTTGTTTATCGTTTTAGAGTAATGCATCTAGCAAGAGAATGTTCTATATACGATGTAATAAAAACTCTCACATATTAAAACTGCTTTATCAACTTCATATATGGTATCTTTATTTAAATATAAGTTTACAACAGACAGTTGTTGTTCTTACCAAAAATATTGTCATAGTATAGAAATTCACCATATCAAACTGCTGTTAATCAGAAAAGTTACCAATGAAACTCAGTCAAAAAATACATAGCAGTAAGCATTGACTGTCAATTTGACTGCCTACCTAACCAAATGAACTAGTTTCATAAATTAACTATTTATTTTTGAACATTTCTCCTCTCTCATCCTCCATATACTTGTTTTGTAACTCCTGTTCTTTCCATTCTTCGCTAATCTCAAATGACCTATCATGTCTTTTTTCTGTGCTCTGTACCTTACAGGTAATTTTCTATTTCTACCTAGTCAAAACTTTTAACCGGAGTTTGATCAGATTTTATCTTAACTGGTTCAGCTCCCTTTGAACTTCTTCTATATCATGAATTTCTCTGTGAGACTTTTTGAGCACCCAACTGTTTTCCAATTGCTTATTGTACTCATAGTCACTTTTTTTTTTTTTTTCCTGCTGTAGACAAGATATACTGCAACTTCCTGAACATTTCTTATTAGCCAGGGGAGACACAGCTCAGATTCTCAGCCTTCATGTGAGCTTTTCAGCATATTTTAACTGAAAATTTCATTGATAGGTAACTTGGAAGTATTTTTCTGGATTACAAATTTGTCTTCAGCTCAGACATGTAAGTGGAAACCAGACACAGATTCATGATTCCATTCTGGGTGCTGTTTTTTACTAATATTTTGTAGAAGGTTAAAGTGAGGTGAATGTTGATCTCTCCTAAGTAGTAGATGATAGAACAAGAGGGAATGGCCTCAAGTTGTACCACGGGAAGTTTATAAAAATTTTTCTTCACTGGAAGCATTGTCAAGTATTGGGATATGTTGCCCAGGGAAGCGGGTGAATCATCTTTCCTGACAATATATAAAATATACGTGTATGTAGCATGTGGGGGCATGGTTTAGTTGTGGATCTGGCACAGTTAGGTTAATGGTTGAGCTCAATGATCTTAGAGGTCTTTTCCATCCTAACTGATTCTATGATTCTATTAATGTTGCACTTAAACGAGGAGCAGAAACTGTTAAGAGTATGAAATGGGGAATCCATAGAACATTTGGTTTGGGGAAGTTTTTTTAAGAACAAGTTTGCAGTGCCACATCTTTTCAAACTACTTCTACTCTACATCATTCATTCACCTATTATTTGCTCAGATGATCTTCTATCAATAGCCGTCAGTGTGGTTTACCTTATTGCACACAGTCTTCACTGTACTGGAATTCTTAAAATCTTAGATTGGTTTCAATACTGGAGAAATTCTCAATGTTTTTGTAAGATGCATGACTATAAATGCATACATATACAAAATCAGTTTTATTCAGATGTGAGGCATTAAGCAGAATTCTTTTAGATCATTACCTGTGTTTCTTCTCTGTGTGTTTTGATGTTAATATTATAGTTCTATACGTGGTTCTCTGTCAAATGACTCAATCTATTTCACAGAAGATTTTGTCTTCTGAGTAATGTTTTTGATGATTTCAGTTCACTTTTTTTGCTAGAGCTCTGGTGGTCCTAATGGGCATATATCATTAATCTTCTGTTTGCAAATGATATGAATTGTTTTTTTTTTATTTTTCCTCTCTTAGATTTTTAAATTTACTTTCTTTAAATAAAGTACAATTACATCTCTTAAGCATTTAATAATAAAATAACGCTGAATTTCACTTACATCCAGTATTTCATTAATGGACTACAATGAAAATCAGATTTTCAAAAAAGTTTTTTAAGATATTTAATGACATTGGTCAGTCTTTGTAGCAAATGAAAGAGGTTTCTTGTTTGTGAAAAATGAATGTATATCATCTAATTTTCACACACTGATAGCAACACAACTTCTAGGGAGCAGGTATGTTTGTGATCATTGACAAAGACAGACATGTGTATTATCGAGTGTTCAACTTTAATGCTTCATCAAATCCAATTAGACGTCGCGTGGTTTTGGTTTATTCTGGGGTAGATTTTAGGAGATTAGGCAGAACACATTAATTTCAACAAGGTTTAGTGAATGAGAGAAAAGAAGAAGTTTGATTACAATATGTAGCTTAAACACAGAAAGTCTGGTAAGGTATTTCACATTTAAACTAAGAGCACTTTCTGTTGACCAAACACTGCTCCTGGAGTTTGATGTATATGCACCTTTGGTAGGATGGATATCAGTGGGTTTCTTTGATGAGAAGCATGCATGTGCACCTAAGAAGTATTCTTTTCTAATAACAGACCAAGACATGCTTTTGGATCTATATCTGATTAACTTTTAGTACTTTTAACCATAAATAATTAATGACATGTGGTACTTCCTCCTGATGAGACATCCTATCTGTCTAAAAGCAATTTCTCAAAGAAAGATGATCTCTAAGTCTTACTTCCTTGACTTTTGTGAAGGATAGGAGTCCAAAATGGTAATTTAGAGTGAACTTGAACCATAAAAAGTATTTCTAGTATGACAATTCCTAAAATGCAAATGAAATTATTCTAAAATTAGGAATCTAGTCTAAACAAACACTGTTTCACTACATAAGTGGAGTACAGTTTATAAATATTTTAGTTAATAAAAGGCTAAGTACTAAACGTATGCCTAGAATTAGTAGTAAATTTTCTCTTTAACAAGTGTATTCTGATGTATTCACTTGTAAAATACATCTTAGGAAATCTATACAAATAAACAGAGATGAACAAATGTATATTCCATTTAATAAAATACCATATGGCTAGCGTTGACTATGTTACAAAATGAGAAACAGAAAGGAAGGTGATCTGTATTTCCCTTAATATGTATGTGCAACTTCCATTAAAATTAATGATAAGCATACCCTGAGAACAGATACTCTCTCATGTTTAAGATTGTATCCTCTTGTACTCCTTAGAGGTGGATTATTTAAAGAGTAACTCGTAATAACTCAGAACCTTATTACCCCTCAGAATCTGATAGGAAAGTTAAGAACTTATTTCCAAGTAGAATTTAGAATTTAGCGTAGTTCTGACAATATGAAATTCAAGGCAACTGTGCATTCTTTTCTCCTTAATTTCGTTCCATTTGTCAGATGTTGATCACAGCATACTTTGTTTCAACTGACAGGTTGCCAGTAGTAAATCACTTGTGTAATTTGTTAAAACAATGTTTTTATAAGACATCTTTCTTTATTATATTGCTGAAATCTTCCTTAGTTGCAAGTACAATGTCAAATTCCATGACTATGTTTTCTCTATAAACCAAAACACTATAAGTTATCCATGATTAACATCTTATGTATCTTAAAATATATACTTTAACTCTATACAGAGGTTCTGCTTTACTGAGACCACTAGGAATACAGACCCTATTGCCTGTCTGGCGCTGGAAATCCTTGTAATGCACAGGAGACAGACTCTGATGGAAATTAGTTAGAATTTGCTTCTGAAAACATAGTGTTCATATTTTGTTCATCAGTGATACTACTGATGAACTTATGTTATGATGGATTGTAATATTCCTAGTACGGCGTAGTTTTTGTTGACAGAAGACTTTGATGACAGATAAGGAAGTAAACTCCTGCACACTTTGCACAATTTCATCAGCATGCAGTGAAAAAAAGTCAGATAAGATGCAGTCATGAGAGAGCTGAATAAAATAAAAATGTGCCCTTTCTTAATTTGTAATGCATGAGTTATTCTCTGTGCTTTCTATTCTTCTATAAGCCCTTGTCTTGAAAACACATATGTGAAAAACTCTTCTCCAGCAAACAAGGTTGTTCAACTGATTGTATTGTTTGTGAGACAAAAATATTTTAATGTTATAGATGCTAAACATATGAATCAGCCTTTTAAGAATATTTGCAATGTAAGTCCTAGCACCATTGAATCTCAGATGCTGGAAAAAGGAATATTTCACAACTAATGCCCTTCCTAGAATTGTATTATACGTGTTTTGATCAATACAATGAAGTAGACATGAAAAAAACCCAAAATCAAACAACCCAAACCCTAGCAAACAACTTTACTCTATTGCACAGACAAATGAGAAAGATATGAACAATAAAAACACAACATTTAGAAAGCTGCCAACCAGTAAGGGTTTGTTGGGTGAAGGAACAGTCTTAACAATTGTATGTGGTAAAGGCACCCTTAGCTGTGATTTTCCACTCTAACTGATATTTTAAATCTCTTTTTCAAAATCCAGTGTTTCTGTTGGTACGTTTTCAACTATCAAATGTTTGTGCAGTTAATGTAATTAAATGAATCATTTCATATGTCAGGGAAAACATTTGGAAGTGGAAAAGTAGAGAATTTCAAAGTTTTCCATCCCCTCTGTGTCGATAAGCATGGAGTGCCTTATGTATATCACCTTTCCTCACTCAGGATGGAAATGGAGAAAATGGAAATGTTTATGGTACTCCACAGAAGTAAGAGTATTTTGAAAAGAGACATTTCATGATGAATTAATACAATACCCAAGATGAAGTACAATTTTAATCTGCTCTGAAACCTAAAGTGTTTTCTCATTCATCTATTTTCTTATTATACCAATTAATCTGGAAATACCTAATGTTCTATTACAACATAGTTTGAGGAGGAAAAGTGAAGCTTCTCTTCAGTCATTTAACTAGTTTAAACTTAGCCCACAGAGGTCTGATTCCTCTTACAGTAAAATCAATAACAAAACTTCTCTTTACAATCCTGGGCTTTGGAATATATCTTAAGTACATAATTAGGTCCTGGAGATACTTTTGTAGCTAATTAACATTCTTTGAAACTTGGCCACTGATGTTGGACAGTGTTTTACTTAGATATCTTGATAACTATCACTGCAGAAAGAATTTTCTACATAAAATTATGGGGAAGTATTATTAAATACTTCAAAAAGAGAGACACTACCTCTTCTGGATAGAAACTGACACAAAGGACTGCTGCTTTAGGAAAGTATGATGTTAAAAATAACAGGAAGTGAGATTTATTCCATCTGGGTAAACACATTCCAAGATGAAATCACAATCTGAGGACCTAGTCCTCCTTTACAAGCCTTCACAAATCTGCAAAAGCCAAACGTGTGGGGAGAACATTCACATTCAGGCTAAGTTGTCCACTGAAATTGGCAGACTCCTGTCAATAGACAGTTGCACAATCACAATGATCTGCACCTTTAAATCAAAACCAAAAATCATTTATAAAATCAATCCAAATAAAAAAGATAACCAAAGAGACCAACTTGAGCTTCCTCTCCTATTCTTTAATTATTGTGATTTTGTCCCTTAATATTTAATCAGAAACTACTTTGTTGAACTTCTGCCTGTTTTGTAATGTCTTTTGTGTTTCCAAGAATTGTCTGGTCTGTCTTCTGTACAATGTCCCATTAGGCAGATCTCCCTCTCCACCTTGTTTTCTTAAGATAGAACAAGTGTGGTGTCTTAGCCTTTTCCTATGTGGTATTGTTGTAGGTGTAATAGTTTAATCTGAGTAATTATTATCACATTTTCTGGTCCCCAGTCTGTGCATATGCCTAATCCTGAAGTGCTGGATCAGGAACACATTTAACCATTGCTATGGTACAGACTTTGCACATATTTTAAAAGTTGTTTAACATACAATTCAAGCTGTGTGCATTGCTGTTCCAGTTCCATATTTAATAGTTTGGACTGAATACCATGATGATCTAAATGGAAAATACAATGATTTGAATTGCAGTACTGCTGTATAGGTTTTTGAGTGGTTTCAATAGCAGTCATGCTGTGAACTTTGGAGACTGAAATTTCATATCTCTCTTTAATTGTTCCACATTCTTTGTCGATGAAGCAATAGAATTTATCTGTGGAGAATATTTTCTGATCTGCCAAAGAGGGTGGTTTTGTTGCTAAATATATTTTAGAAAACAAACAAGATAAAGATCTTTACAACCTATGAGGTACTGAGGATGTTAAAAGACAGTATGTATCTAAGAGGCTTATTCTGCTTTCAGTAGCTCTGGAGAAAACCTAGAAGTAACTTCTGGGATTCAGAAATTCTATAACACTCTTCATGAAGATCACAATGTAGCCTAGATCTGTTACTGTATCTTTGCTCATCACTTTGATTGTCATAAGCCAATGTTCATTGTGTTGATATCTTAAATAAATGTGCATCATCACACATGCACAGGATGACCAGGTGATCAGATCCAGTCAACATGGGTTTATGAAACACAAGGCCTGCTTGACTAACTTGAACTCTCTCTGTGATAAGGTGACCAACTTAGTGGACGATGAAAAGGCTGTGGTGTCTATGTAGACTGTAGTAAAGCCTTTGAAACTATTTTCCACATCATTTTCCTGGAGAAATTAGTGCCTTATGTCTTGGTTGATTATACTCTTTTCTTGGTTAAAAACTGACTGAATGTCTGTGCCAAAGAGTTGTGACGAATGGTGTTAAATCCAGTTGGTGGTCAGTCATAAGTGGTGTTTCCATGTCTCAGAATTGGGTTCAGTTCTGTTTAATATCTTTATCAATGACCTAGACAAGGGTTTTGAGTGTTCCCTCTGTAGTTTTGCAGATGACATTAAGGGAGTGGTAATCTGATTCAGGGTAGGAAGGCTCTATGGAGGAATCTGGACAGGCTGGATCAATGAGCTAAGGCCAATTGCATGAGATTCAACAAGGCCAAATGTTGGGTCCTGCAGCTGTGTCACAACAACCCCATGCAAAGTTACAGGTTTGGTGCTGCCTGGTGGAAAAGGACCTTGGGGTGTTGGTGCAGAAGATACCTTCTCAGTCTTTACAACCATCTTAGACGAGATTATAGTGAGGGGGATGTCAGTCTCTTCTCCAAAGTAACAAGTGATAGGACAAGAGGAAATGGCCTCAAGGTTTGCCAGAGTAAGTTTAGACTAGATACTAGGAAAAAATTTTCCACAGAAAGGATTTTAAGGTCTTGAAACAACCTGTCTAGCGAATTGCTTGAGTCATCATCCTTGGAGGTATTTGAAAGATGTCTACATGTGGTCCTTAGGGGCATGGCTCAGTGGTGATTTGGCAGTTCTAAGTTAAGGATCTTAAGGGGCTTTTCCAATCTAAACACTTCAGTGATTCTAAGATACAGGAAAAATAAAGTAACAATTTCTCCTTATATGTGCAGTACTCACTGAAATTAAATGTATATAAGAATATAGTAATTGCTAGGTTTTGTTATCAAAGCAACATTTGAGAGAATAAACTTAGGAAATACAGAATATTACTTATGTAAATGTGAGCAGAAAAGTGGTACAAATAAAGTATGTATCAAAAATCAGCAACATACTTCACAAAAAATGTTGACAAACTAGGAAATTTCTTTGGCTAAATATTGATAATCTTTCTCAAAAATAGAAAAAAAGAGGAAGGGCAATTGAAGTAATGATTTAATGCTGTCCCATGTCTTCAGAGGAACAGTAAAACTGGTCACATAAAATGTATAAAATGCATGTAAATATTACTGACTTATCACAACAGTATTTCAACCAAATCAGTGAAGTAAGTTAACATGGTCAAATGAATCGAAGTCCAGTCCTATATTCTGTCACTAATTTTCTGGGTTACTAGAGCTAATCACTTCTCTGATTTCTCTGGATTTTCCTCATCTGTAAACTTAAAAAAACCCCAAAACCAAACCAAAATCCACTATATTTTGTGAAGTGGCCTTGAGCTCTGTGAATGAAAAATGTCATGAGAGTCGGGTTTATAATTCACAGAAACATAGCTGGACTGGGAATCGGCATCAAGCTATGTTGGTCTTAATAACGATTCGCTGTTAAGATGTATATGAACGTGGTTTATGCCTGTTCGGATGCAACATGTAGAAAGTGTCAGCAGTCTTCAGTAATCTTGGTTAAGCCTTTCTATGCTATTTACTTTCTGCTTTTCTATACTTTTCTGATGTTAGATTCAAAAAGTGATTAGAACAAGACAGAGATAGCAGAGGGGCATTTTCTAACTTATTCTAAAGGGGATGAAGCAAAGAGGCTGTGCTGATGAGCACAGTTACTCTGCTGATGAGCAACATATTATATTTGCAAACATTATGAACCTATGAAATTATTCAGAAGAGAAATAATTTTAAAATATTACTAAATTTTTACCCACTTAAAAAAAAGGAGATCCCTAGAAACCTAGTACAGGAGAGAGATATTTTATTTTCTTGGAAATAAAATATTATGTAGATTGTGCTGTATGTTTTCTCCTATAAGATATATGTAAAAGAAACATTTGTTTAGCAAAATGATTTCTAACTCTGCATATGATGATGCAATGCAATTCACCAAAAGTAGGAGAGATTTTTTTCAAAAACAGGGAAGAAAATCAGCTCAGCATAAAAGCTATTGCAATACCATTTATACCTGTCAATAGCAGTGTATTACTCTTTCAATAACAACTGCAATGTAAGCATACTACTGACACATATCACATTTGAAATAGGCTAAAATGAATGCAAGTAATAAAGGATCAAAAACTATGGCAATTCTGTATCGTAAACTCACACCCAGGAGCATGAGATAATGTAGGACGACATACCAGCGGTTTGATCCAGGTATTTTTCTAGAATACCTTATAGTTATTAGACTGGACAGGTTGACTGTAGGATTGGCAGGTAGTATGAATGTCTCTGCAGTTTTTGTCAGAGTGCTGATATGTGTACATTCATGCTGATAAGAGAAGTGACAGAAATAGAAAATCCTGAACTGCTTCAGGGAATGAAAAAGAGGGCTGTAAGCTTCCTCCCTCAGCATTCTCCACACAATATACACCACATCAAAAGGCAGAAGGAGCTTCTCTGTTCTGTTCATGGTTAGCCAAAATTCCTCTTCACTCATCTCAGACAGATGACCATCAAACAGACACGCAGCTTCACTTTCTGTAAAACAAGAATGAGGTCTTCATGGCATCATCAATGTTCTTCAAAATTTTTTTTTATATCAATCATAAATCCTCAGTCTTAGACCTGTGATTATCCCTGTAACAGCTGTGTTTATGGAAAGGATCTTGCTATCTGCTTAATAAGTTAACACGTATGAACATTCACAGGGGAGTTACTCAACAAGAGACAAATCCTGCTAAACATCACATAATTGATCTGAAAATGTTCATTAGAAGATATGTAATACTTGCTTTGACATTTGTCTGCAGTGCATCCAAACATATTTTTTTCAAATGCCTATATTTTACATTTATTTGGGCTTAATAAATTTACACTTGACCTTCTTTGGACAATATTCCAGCACAAAAGTCAATGTAAGTTTTGTCCATTTGTCTACAGAGAGGCACATACGCAAACACTGCAGTTTTGCAGTTCACTTCATACTATAAGAGCAGTTTAGCCGGAAAAAGCAGAGAAGTCACTGCAAAGAAACAGAGATCAAAGATCCATAGCTGAAAATAAAAATCTGGATATCCTCTTCATCCATCCACCAACAATAAAAAATATCCCCCCAAAACCAACCCCCCCCCATCAAACTACAATAAGATTCAAGATTAAAAGCTTTAAAACTGTTCAAACATTTCCAAGTTTAGTCTGAAGTTCATTTAAAAGGACTGTTTTCCATACTATGATACATTTATACACGTTCGGATGATCTGAAGTTAAAAAAAGATTTGAGATCAGACTCCCTTTTAAGCCTGGGTTCAGATTTCACAAGCAAAATTCAAATTTCCCTGCCTGTGGACTAACAGATGGAGTTAATTTACCACTGCAGGAAACTACTTACAAAACATGCATACTAGACAGCATCTATGTCCATTTCTTTATGAAATTGCTGCACACAGCAGCAGAGGGGAAAATTTTGCCGTCAGAAATTAGCAGTAGTATTCATGAAACCAAAAAGGTTTCTATCAAGAGACAGAAATAGTCTCAATATTACTTCATTAAAAGAAAGCTATGTCTGCTTTCATTTACACAGATGTTTATGGTAGTTGAGCTAAAGTGGTTTTGAAGGTATTCTAAGAAGACAAAATAGTTGCCTGCTGTAAAATATGGAAACATATTTTATTTAAAAAGAATTGGAACAAAGATGGTATGCAGAATAAGGAAAAGAATACATCATCTATATGTTTGATTATCAGAATTCTTTACCTTATCATTTCATACATTGTAAGGAAAAAAGAAAACATGAAAAGGCACCAGCCATCCTCCCTCCCCGACACCCTCACCCAAAATAGTTTAGTTTATGCATAAGGAAAATCTGGAAAAAACAATTATTTCTGGGAGGGTGGGGGGAAGAAACAAGATACTATTTAATTTTCTTGATATTAAAGTAATAACCATTTGAGAGATTATTTGTGCTTCAAATAATTGACTTTAATTCTTATGATATAATGTAAGGCACTAGATAGTAACAAAGAGGACTCCAAATTTCTCTAACTGGTTATCTGTGAAGGAAACTGATTGCAGAGATGGCATAGATGCACTTAATGTTCAAACCATATGGAAACAGAGGAATAACTCTTCCAAACTCTTCCTTCTAGCAGCATTCCTGCTTTCTCCAGTTTCACAGATCCATAGTTGCATCCTCCAGTTTTCAGGCAGGGTGGAGCAGGTGGGAAAAATATCACCTGTTTTTTCTTTCTGAAACCATAGACTTTGGGATTATGTGTAAAGGTGCACTGAGGCTTGGAGAATTAACTGTGCATTGTTTCAGGTCTAATTAATAGTTTATCAATATCTTATTGTCTTATGATTAGTATCTTATCTTGTTATTCTTTCTATAGAAAATACCGGTAGCGTGAAGAAGAAACACTAATGTTAAAAGAATAACTAAAAGCACTACATTAGAATAAAAAAACAAGTCAGAAACTGCTAAATTGGTGTTTGCCTGTGTACTCTTAAATCTCTCCCATGCTTCTGCCCTGTGTACTGAATGAAGTAGGGGTCCTGTGGGGAAACAAGATGAGAGTATGTAATTAAAGTCTCTATCATGCTGCATATGTATATAACACTACATTGCACAAACAATGTGTGGTTCATTTTCTTTCTCATCTTGTCTCTCTAGGTACGACAAGAGGGAAAATGAACTATGCACAACAGACATTAGTAACATCAGTTAATACATTTTTGGAAGGCTGTCAGATACTATGAAGTGGTTTAAAGGATTTTGTAAGGATAGGATAGAATAGGATAGGATAGGATATGGGAAGGGGAAGGGAGAAGGGCAGAGATGGAAAAGAGAGGAGGGGAGGGAAAGGGAGGCAAGGCAAGGCAAGGCAACGAGCTGAAAGAGGTCAACTGACCAAAATATATTTCAAGTATTTTTAAACAAGTGTTCTAAAATAAAATAAACCCAATAGCTTTCTGATTACAAGATGGTGATAAATGATGTTGGTTTTCTAAAATGCTAAATTCAAAATTGCAACACATATAGAAATCAAATTTCTATGGATAATAATTTATAATAGTAATTTGCAATACTCCTTTCTGTGCAGTCTATATTATTTCTGTTAAGTAATGGCTGCAGTGGAATAGAGCAGTATCTTCGTGATCCTTAGGTATAAGCAGTAGCATTAGATGTTGTGCTTCTCCAGGTGATATACATATTCTTTATACTTTCTTGAAGACTAGATTACACTGGTCTTACATGTAAAAATATATATGCAAATGACTAATAACTTAATTTACTTCAATTTTCTTCTAGAAGTCTTTCATAAATGTTCTCATCTATAGCCTTGTAATACAAAGTTAATATACCTAAAGATAAAGCTTTACAAAATACTTTGGTAGCCATTTATATTTGGCTTATTTTTTTCAATTGTACTGAGAGTGTCTAAAAAAAAATTATACCTGCATGTAGATATAAATTTGATGAATAAATTTTAAATATAAATAAATACCTAGCTGTATTATATAAATATATAATAAAATAAATAAATATATTTATATAAATAATATAAAAAAATAAAATATCTAGCTGTCATTGTACATCTTACATTGATCAAGATATCTAGACACTACAGTCTGTGATTCATCAAATATTTAAGTGTTTACACAATTTTAAATGGCATTGATGATTTTAATATGATCAGGATGAAGGAGCTAGAAGCTAGTCACACTGAAACTGCCAAGTTAGCCAACTGAAACTTAAGAAAAATACTCCTAGAGACTTTGATGGATTGTGAATCAAGTTTAGTCTCACTTAAGGACCTATTGAGGAAATTAATTGCTGTCACTATGCAACTGGAACAGGTTTTTTTCAGAATTTTAGAGAGCAGGTACTACAATAAATGGTAAATAAGTAAAGGTAGGTGATGCCAGATGCTAAAAAAGAATAATCTGAAGAAACTCATTAGGTTGGATGCATTCATTGTGTGGCAGGGCTGATAATTAATTAAGCTTGTAATATTTGACTATCGCACAGACTTAAAGATTAATTTTTTAAAGCCTGCAGTTGCATTAGGTACTAAAACATTTGATTCTTTTTCACGATTATAATTCTTCTCTAAATACAGACCTACTTGACATACTGGTTCTGTGTTTTGTGGTTTTCAAATGAATTTTAAAAGCTTGCCTTTTCAGAGTGAAGAACCTAACCACCACACCAGGGAACCTATGCCTGCCAGCCTCTCCATATGTTCTCTACACTCATAAGCCCTCTTGCAGTAATACTTGCATAACAAATGTAAATACAGTTCTGGACCAACTTTTCTCTCAGATGAGCACACATCAAAGACTAATGTTAGTGAAGAGACTTTTCCTTCATCTGTTGCTAACCAGCTTTGAACACTGCCTTCTATTTCTTCATTTAAATTTTACAATAGTAACTGCATAAGATTAAAAAGCAGATGCTACCTAAGGGCAAAAATTTGCCCCTTATGCATCTTGACTAGTACCTTACTCTCTGACTGATCCTTTTATGTCAAGCAGTAGTTTTTTACTTCCTCTTATCAAGTATTGCTTTGATATCAATGGATATGGTACAGAATGATGAGTGGATATGTAGAGAAAAATATTACTCAGTTTAGTTCAATCAGAGGAATATCACTATGGAGGTACTGCAAGTATCTGTGTTATACTGGTGATCAGGTATTCACATGAAGTTCCCACTGAAATCAGAAGCCATTCATATAAGTAACTCCTTTTCAGGGTTTCTATTTCTATGATTTCTATGAGTTTTGAAAATTTAGAGAAAATTTAGACAAGAAAGAGAATTTGGAAATGGAAAAGATTTGTATGAAAGAGAATAGAAAGATTAGAATTTTATTATTTTTGAGAGAAAAAAGCTATAATCAAGTTATGTATCTAAATAAAGAACATGAAGAAGACAGATTGAGAGTCTCTGTTTCATAATAAAGGAAAGCAACATTCTTCAAAAGTAGGAAAAACTAATAAAAACACTGTTGCTCCAAAATACATTTCTGCTGCACATAACTGTGTTTCAGAACTTACTGCAAAAGATGTCACTGAGGCCAAGAAAACCTGAGTGAAAATTTGACTGAAATTAACATAAAGAACAGATAAAAAACCCTAACAGTTTTGTATGAGTTAGAATCTCTGCTCTTCAGTAGAGATGCCAATTCTAAATGTTAATGATTAGGATGCAGCACATTTACCGTCTATTTGATTAACACAAAGTATTATACTTACCAGATGTCATTCAGACTGTTCATGTAGAAAAATCAAAAGTCTCATGAAATCTGTGGGCCAGGAACCCATTCATGAGCTTCAAAAGGTCACTGATTAGGTAGGGGTTGGAAATACCTTTTCCTGCTGAAGATAGAAGAAAGTTGTGGAAAATGAAGGGACATGTCTTCAGGAGAGGGCGTGTGTTGCATTGGTTTTCCCCAGAGTCCCATTTCTGACCTCTGAGACACCCCCTGTATGGAATTCTGCTTCTGCATAAGAAAGTAAATTTGTCATAACATTTAATTCCAAACTGCCTTCATCACAAAATATTCATTGAGGTCTGAATGTATAGATGGAAAAATATTGTCCTCGTTACATGAGCAGGAAGCCTGTTTCAGTACAGTTTTTTGACTTCATAATTTCCTTCTGGAAGATCATAGTCACAGGAAGGTATCTAGAGTAGAGGTGATGTCACTTGTTTGGACTGATTGGTCATTAGATGGAACTGGACATGGGGTGGCATAGAGGTAAATCCTGTATAATTCACATTACATGGGTGGTGGCAGCTGAGTGGCTGAGTCACAAGAATGGTGTAAATGGCTTGTTGGGCTTGATCAATAAAAGGCAGTACAGTCCTCCTTGGGAAGCAGTTAACGCCAAGAGACAGGACAAATATGGGTTGTGTTTGGTCTTCTAAAAAACCTGGATATAATATTCAAAAAAAAAAAAAAAAAGAGGAAGGTCCAGAGAAGAGCGACGAGGCTGGTGAAGGGGCTGGAGAACAGACCCTATGAGGAGCGTCTGAGAGAGTTGGGGTTGTTTAGCCTGGAGAAGAGGAGGCTGAGAGGAGACCTCATTACTCTCTACAAGTACCTGAAAGGTGGTTGTAGAGAGGAGGGAGCTGGCCTCTTCTCCCAAGTGACAGGGGACAGGACAAGAGGGAATGGCCTCAAGCTGCGCCAGGGTAGATTTAGGCTGGAGATTAGGAGGAGGTTTTTCACAGAAAGGGTCATTGGGCATTGGAATAGGCTGCCCAGGAAGGTGGTTGAGTCACCTTCCCTGGAGGTGTTTAAGACACGGGTGGATGAGGTCTTGAGGGACTTGGTTTAGTGTTAGATAGGAATTGTTGGACTAGAAGATCCATGGGTCCCTTCCAACCTGGTTGTTCTGTGATTCTGTGATTCTGTATTCTGACTATTTCCTCTGACATCATGTGTTCAGTGCTTTTAGACCTTGACACAGAGGAAGCAGAAATGTAAATAAATGCTAGTCTCAATAGATAACTCAATATTTATAAGTTATTCTTGCTTTCTATTCTTTGTTCTCAACTAAAAGGAGAAATATCTTTTCACTTGACCATGTGGAACAAGAATTTAAAGCATCAAAGTAGCCGTCTTTGAATGTTATTGATGACACAGGTTGCAGAGGAGTCACATATATATATGTAATTACTTATGCACCATAACCATACTTAAATAATGTATAATGATACATACTAATATACATAATAATGTATATGATACATACTTATATATCATAACCATAGCTGTGTTTATAAGCCTGGGGTCTAAATCAGAAATGTCAAATGGCGCATAAGAAAAACCTTAGTAACTCCATGTCATTGTGTTATCATATGTTTGTATTATAATCATCATAAATTCTGAGCATGCTAATATATCAATATTAAGGTGTTGTTACTTGCCACACAATCAGAGTAAAGAAAACTGTTTATTGGAAACCAATGTAGGCAATACAAAGGATAATTAAATCCTTAAAAAAAATACAGTATTTATGCCACAGACTCTAAATGCTATTAAATAAGTTCGAGGGGAGGATCCCCTTAAGAATCGTTGAAGTGGTATATACTTAAACTATAGTCAGATCTCACTGAGCCTTGTCAGGAGGGATCCTCAGAGGAATTAGTTCTTTGCCTTGCTTTTATGTTTCACTAATTTTCTAAGGATCTTTGGAATTACATAAAAGACTCAATAGCTGAAGAAAACCAAAAGACCTCTTAAGAAATGCCATCAAGCAACAAACCAAGAAGAGAAGTTTCTGGTATTGTGAACTGAGTGGCACTTAAGGCATTGTGAGCCAGAGCACTGGAGTGCTGGGCCCTCTACCAGAGAATTGCCTTTGGTTTCCTGTGTTGGCAGACATGAGCTGGCTCTTACCTGTTGATTTCATTTGTGAAAGATTAGGTGTTAGAACAATTCTACCAGGAGGGAATTGTCAGAGAAGTGAATTGTTTGGCCTGCTTATAGTAAAAATTGAGCTATTTTGTTTGCACATGAGATGTATGAGTGATTTTTATATCCATTTACTCATCTCAATGCGAATCTGAATTTTTTCCTATTTTTCCTTTCCCCTCTCCTCCTGTTTTGCAGAATTATTTTACTATGTAGGCTGGCTGAAGGAAGAAGAGAGGACTGGAGTCAATTGTCATTTTCATTAATGTGAAGTAGATGTGAAGCTGAAAGAGAATTTAATAAAATATGACAGGCATGTATTATTATGGGGCTATAAGAAAAAGCAAGTAGTAATTCTACTGGTTTACTAAATCTAGATAGTTTAAAAATGGAGGTACTGATACAGAAGCTGGGCAGTATAGATAAAGGTGATAGAAATGGCAGGTAAAAATTTACTGACAGTCTAACACAATCACAACTTCAAAGACATTTGTAACGCTGTAGCTACTAGATTCAGAGGCTCAAAATCTATACTTGGGTATACCAAACACTAAGACATAGGTAATTATCTGTGTAATTATAAATGTTATTGTCATGAACATAGTGATCAAAATTCTAGATTTTGGCTCTAATTATTGATGTTCTTTGCATTCTTTAGAGAGAAGTTGCATTATCACTTTTATTTATTTTGAAATTTTTAAAAGAATCCATAAGGAATATAAATTCTCAGTAGATGTATGTGGGTTTTTTTCTCTTCTGTAGCCTCTTGAGAACATTCTAAAAAAATGAGAAACAAAAGTCTGGAAATTTTTTACTTTTATCATCTGTCATCAAAGATGAAAGGAATGCTCTGTGACAAGCTAAGAATATATCATTATATGCAATTTTCAATTTTTTAATGAGCAATATGTGTCATTTTTGGAATAGAGTTACTATCATTAGATAATTTTCAGAATAAGGAGTACAGTACTGCAATTATGAATCAAATGCGATTTGATGCTAATGCATATTTTCTCTGGGGTTTGAGTAGGGTAAAAGCTGGGATAAAAACAAACAAAAGCAATACCCACGGAATTCATTCTTGCCAGAACTGTTAGCATGCAAAACAAATGTTAAAGTACACCCAATAACCCTTTTCAAATTAAATTTGAAACAGTTGTTAAGATTCCTTCCTCAGTGACTGCAGCACCATCTTGAAACTGGTGGAAAAGTCTGACAACAGTCCCTGATTTTCAGCACTCATCCTAAAATACCAGGATTCATTTACATAAAAGAATACTTATACATTAAATAATGATGTACATATATGCAGCTCACTAGTTACCCTTGCTCTCCCTGCAAGCACTGGTAACATACATAGTTGTATATTTACGTTCACTGTGCTGCAATTATTCAAAATGAATAAAAATTGCTATTGTACTACCAACCAATCTTTAATTAAAAAAACCCACCTAAATCAAAACAAAAAGCCAAAACAAGCCTACATTAAAAAACATCTCTGAAATAAAACTGTGTTTAGTCATAGATTACCTTTTGAAGCCTGTCAAGCTAAATGTTGCTGAAAGTCAAGTGTTCTTTCCATTGATGCAATAGAAATCCAGGAGTGTAAAACTGATCTACAAAGAAACGCAGTCAGAGTTTGCATTTAATATTTTGTGATCATTCAATTCCTGAAAAGTGAATGTAGAAATGTCGCAGAAATATAGAGAGGCACTTTATTGAGCTAAGAAAAACAAGAGTGTGCACATCAGTTATTCAGTTTTTAATGTTGGAGAAAAATCATACAAGTAGTTAGGTAGCTCCTTAGTGACTTGATGACTTGTAAGCTTGAAATTAGCAAGAATAATATAAAGTAAATGATATCATTTGAAATCATAAGTGCCAAGCAGTTTTTCCTGTATGGAGTTGATCAGCATTTCTTGGAGGTAATCAAATCATAGAGGAGTCAGGGTTGGAAGGGACCTTAAAGATCATCTGGCTCCAACACCCCTGCCATGGGCAGGGACATCCCAGTAGATCAGGCTGCCCAAGGCCCCATCCAGTCTGGCCTTGAACACCTCCAGGGATGGGACATCCACAACTTCCCTTGGCAACATGTTGCAGTGTCTCACCACTCTCATGGTGGAGAAATTCTTACTAATGTCTAATCTAAATCTTCCCCTTTCCAATTTAAAGCCATATCCACCTCATCCTCACATCACATGCCTTTGTAAACAGTCACTCCCCAGCTTTCTTGTAGTCCCCCTTCAGATACTGGAAGGTCACTATAAGGTCTCCTTGGAGCCTTCTCCAGGCTGAACAAGCCAAACTCTCTCAACTTGTCTTCATAGGAAAGGTGCTCCAGCCCTCTGATCATCTCTGTATCCCTCCTCTTGACCCATTCCAACAGTTCCATATCCTCCTTATGTTGAGGATTCCAGAACTTGACAGTACCCTAGATGAGGTCTCACAAGAGAGAAACACGGGCAGAATCACCTCCCTTAACCTTCTAGTCACTCTTCTTTTGATGCAGCCCAGGACACGGTTGGTCTTCTGGGCTGTGAGCACATCTTGCCGACTCATGTCAAATTTCTAATCAACCAGAACCCCCAAGTCCTTCTCTGCAGGGCAGCTCTCAATCATGCCTTTCCCCATCATGTACTGAAATTGGGGATTGCCTTGACTCTGGTGTAGGAACTTCCACTTGGCCGTGTTGAACCTCATGACGTTCTCAGAGGCCCACTTCTCAAAGTCCCTCTGGATGACATCCCGTTCTTCTGGTGTGGCAACTACACCACTCAGCTTGATGTCATCTGCAGACTTGGTGAGGGTGCACTCAATCTTGCTGTCAATATCATTGATGAAGATATTAAACAGCACAGGTCCCAGTACAGACCCATAAGGGACACCACTTGTCACAGATCTCCATCTGGACTTTGAGCCATTGACCATTACTGTTTCAATAGGACCGTCCAACCAGTTTCTTATCCACCATACGATCCACGTATCAAATCTGTATCTCTCCAATTTAGAGAGAAGATTGTTGTGGGGGACTGTGTCAAAGGCTTTACAGAAGTCTAGATAGATCACATCCGTTGGTTTATTATAAAAAATTTCAGTTTCTTCCTTAAGTTCCACTTACATTTTCAGATGTTAATCTTCTATGTGATGATTTAAAGAATACTTATTGTTTCCAACACAGTTTCTTCAGCTGTAACTGAAGTAAGATTTTCTAATCTGTGTGTAATCTAGAAGTCTAGTAATATTGCTTTTGTCAAATCTGAACAGAATTTCTTGATGATTTTATCTGCAGAAATAGATGGTGCATTACAATGCAATAACAATAAACACCTTTATGAGAAGATTAGGTAAATCAATTGTTTCTTTACAAAAAATGTAAGTTTTTATACAAGCAGTTGTCCTAATTTGCATTAATGGATTTACTGCCAAAGCTCTTTCCTTTGGATGTGAAAGATGTTTAATATTGAAATACATTTAGTATCAAAACATGAAATATGTTTAGGGTTTTTTTTTAGTGTCCTTGATACTAGTCAAATTTTTTTTATATATGTAACCTTAATAGGACTGTAGTAACAGTGACATGAAAAATTTGAGCTTAAACATAGGTACTTTAAAGTGTGGAAGAAATACCTTCTTAATGTTTGGGTTTTAAGATGACTTCTAAAAAAATTGATATTTTAATAATACTGAATATTTAGCAAGTACTAAAAATAGAAAAATAAAGAATTTCCTAAGAACAAAAAATAGCATTAATGAAAGAAATAAGAGATCTTTTTTTTCAAGATTCGTTCACCTAGAGGGAATCTGTACTTACAGTTTGATAGTATTGTCTTGTTAGACTTCAAGGCCAGGTGTTTTCAAAGGCAAAAATCACAGTTAGATGCCTAACTTCCTTTATTAGTTAAAAAAATATTGCCATAGTCTTTTTCTGAAGCAGCAGTTCTTTCCCTCTCACATGTTCAAAGCCATATGCCTACTCTTTTTACATCAAGATGAAAAAAAAGCAGGTGCAGAACTTATGCTATGATGGCCTTTTTCTGCTCTTGCTGACTTCAGTAGAAGTTGGATGAGAACCCCCAGGTGCAATGAAGGCAGACATATAGTCAAAAAATAACCTAGATTCTGCCCTACAAAAAAAAATTATTTTCTCTTAGTTTGGCCAAACATCTAGTCCCTTCTAAACCTTCATATTCCTTGGCTATATATAAGCCTGACCAAGAAATACCACTTAGGAATAATTAACTCTATTTCATGACAAAACCAAACATTTTCATTTGATACTTGAATTAATACTTTATCAAATTTGTAAAGTTTACAGCTTACCATTTTACTTCAAAGGATTCTGCCTGGCTTTGACTGATGTTTGTCGTGTGGATAGAGTAGAGAAAGATTATTTATCTTGGCAGCAGGCTGGTGATAAAATACCTATACTATGATTAATCTCTTTTCTAGATTAGAAGGATCATACTAGAAACTTTCTAAAGTTGGTGTCACTGTGACAGTTGTAGTTATCTTAGTCTGCATTTCAGTGTTTTACATTTTTTCTCATAGAATGCCTGATTTCTGATTTATAGAACCCCCATCAGGACTACATAAAACCGAAGAAAAACAGAAACATGACCTGCAGGATTTTTTTTTTCCCTGCTCTTGTCCTGTCGTGGATTGTCACTTGATTTAGAGGGAAATTTCATGTTGAACATGGTTTTGAAATTGACTTCATACTTCTAGGGTCAGACTTAGGTTAAAAAGATAGAGAAGTTTGAGTTGGCTATCTAAGTAGATATGCATAAGAGTCTTTAGGGAAGTCGACTTCAAAATGAAAAAGCTTAGGAAAATGGAATTTAAAGAGTTGGGTTAGACTTTGAAGAAAGGAAAACTAGAATTGTGACATAATTCTTGATCTGTGTTTTCTAGAGAGGACGAGGTCAAAGAGGAAATATTAGGATAATTGAACAGGACTATTCTCCAACAGGAATTACGAACCATAATAGTATTTTATAGATCTTAATAAGCAGATTGAATTTATGCAGAATTTATTCAGAACCAGTACGTGTGGTCAGGTAGAATACAAATGGAATGACATATAAAAATGTAATTTGAGGTAGGATGTAGCATGTCACTTCGGCAGTCTGGATCTAATTTGTAAGACTAGGCTATGTTCCTACCTAGAGACAGTCTGTTAAGGAACACAGAGGTGTTCTGTTACACTGTGTTACAGCTGTTCCTGCTGGTGCTCAATCAAGTCAAGCTCACAGCTGAGTCAGAGGGTGCGTGGTCTTTGCACCAAACAGTTCAAATGAACAGCAGCTTGTGAATCCAGAACACTCAATTGAGGAAGAAAAGGTACATCTGTTCTTGCACCTCTGTTAGGTTTAGCACCTTTTCCTCATCTTATGCTGTTCATGGACAGATATACCAAACCACAAACTTTTTTTTTTCCTTTCTGTGGTAATAGTAATTTTGTGCATTGTAATGTAGGGTATTTGAGGTAATTCTCTGTTTAATCGGGAAGTAGTATGATAGCATATCTTGTTAGGTAGTCTTTTGCTCTTAGCCTGAAAGAATTTAATGAATCAGTCTAGAACTGCAGGGCAAAATACTTAAAAAGGACTGTATATGTAGAGACAATTGATTTTACTTCACATACTATGAGAAATTTTTAACATTTCACCCAGACAATAAATCCATATTTTTCCAGGGAATGATGCCTTATATACCACCTGTGTGTCCCAGAAATGAAAATAAAAAGAAACTTCAGAATTCCACTGATTCTGTACTTTCTTGGTGAAAAATGACTCTGAGTGAAAAAAGGTTTTTAAAGGCCTCTGATGTAACTTAAAGTGGAAGATATTCAGCAGTATAAAATATGAAGAGCTGAACAATCCAACAAACAGTGCCTCAGAGCATCAGAGCCCTCACAAATCACAATTTCAAAAATATGTTGAAGCATCCATTTAGAAATCAGAGGCATGTTCAACAACTCCTCATGAGTAACCACAGCAAATAGAAATTATTTATATAACTACAACATTGCAAATAAATAACACTTTTTTTTTTTTTGCTTTCTTATGTTGCAACAGGTTCAAAAGTTCAGCTTCAGTCAATACATAGACTCAACATAGTATGCAGATTATACTACTGGCATATGTTGTTAAATATGAAATAATTTTAATGGACTTATTAAGTAGTCCTTATTTTTATTCTCCTGTAATGGAGAATAAAAGTGAATCCATTAGATATTGTTTCTTTTTCTTATATAGTTTTTGTATATAGTGATATATGCACTCCAAAACACAGTTTTCAAAATCTCTCATTGTTTCAATAAAAAATAATATGCATAGATAGACTGAACACTGGTCATTTGTAGTTGCAATTAGAAAAAAGTGTACTCCATTGCTTTAATGACAATAGGCTGATTGTAATGCTGGAAACAATACCTTTGGACTATTTTGCATACTTCAATTAATCTTTAAATGTGATTTGTTAACTGCTATTTTTTAAAAAAGAAAGACCTCTGGATTAAAAACCTGTGCTGTGATTCATTCTGTTTGTTTCTACCCCCATGTGAAGCACATGTAAAGTGTTAAAGCAAATGAGTAAAAAACTTTAACTTCGTAGTATCTTACACTTGCATAGGAGTTAATGAGTACAAAGGATGCACAAAGTAGCTTCAGCTCCAGATACTATATATCAAAAAAATTATCTAATATATCCGTCTCTATCTCTATTCATGTCTTCTATTTTTCTCAGTAGCTCACCAGACTCTTCTCAGATCAAATATTCTCTATAAATTGGGAGATCATTTAGGTGATTTATGAGGCTTTTAGCTATTACATACTTACTTACTCAATAAAAGTACTTACATCATATGACACACAAGCTACCTCCACAATCCAAGAACCACTCTTGAAGTGGCACATACATCAAATTGCAATGTGATTTCCTGTACCTAATACATCACTTAGGGGCAAATAACAGGCATTCCATTGTAGATATTTTTTATTTCTTCATTAATTTTTTTTGTTTCCTCAGACAGCACCTTTTTACTCTTGCAACCTACTTTTATACAAAAATATATTCTTTAGCATTAAAAAAAGAGAGTTATAAGGTAGAAAGGCAGACACAGAGAGGGGTTGTGGGACTGATAAGAACATAGAGACTGAAGTTTCCTTAACAATGTTTGGGGTTCTTTTGGTTTTTTTACAGGTTTGCAAAGTAGACTGATTGGTTTATTCCAGAATTATTAACCTTAGAGTAACTGAGCATCGGAATACAACCAGGTATATTTGATTTATAATAATGATGGTATTTCTGGTCAACATGGTCTATTATGTGCAAATTTCATTGCATTAGAGGAAGACATACTATTTAGGCTATTACTTTAGAACTTGAACCTCAGTATCCTTATAAGGTTCAAGAATAGACAGTAAATGAAAGGAAAGTAAGTCATGAAGAGTGATGTAGATAAGATTGTTTATTTTGCATGGAAGCTTAGATCAGAGCCTGAGATTGGAAGTCCCAACCAACTTTTGAAAATGTTATTGAGAATTTAAATAGAAATTTTGACCATCCATTTTCTCAAAGACCATATTATAGTCTGTAGACAACACTCCAGAAGACGTATTTTCGACCTCAATTCCACTTGTAACAGAAGTACTTGAAAGAGCTATCATTCTATAGATAGAGCACAGCTATTTCAAATATCTTTTGTTGCCAATTCTTTTTTCCTTTACAGCCACAGGGCTACCTGGTTCCATGATCTCTCAGCCTCCCATATGATCAGCTTGTATGCCACAAGGTCTCAAACAATTTCTCAAACAGCAAAAACTACAGTCTTTGCAGACTTACACGTGATTTATCTTTTTCAGATAGCTGAAAAGTGGCCTACCTCTACAATGAATCTCAACATCTAACTGTTATTGATAAAACAGAGAGAACGCATTACAGTATAAATATTCCTCAGAATCCCATACTTTAATATTGGTTTCCATAGAATTTCCCAGCTGTTCATCTCTCTCCTCTTGGTTGCCTGCTTACTCACACCTGAAATCAACAGTTTGCTAGCCAGCAGCAACAACAGGTGAGGCAAACCTATAGTGGCTTTGTAAGGACAAGTATCAATTATTGCAATACCATAAATAATTGCAATAGAGAAAAGCTAGTCAATTTATCCTATCAATTTAGAGTGGAAAGTGGCTGAGCGGCAGACATGACAGGTCAGAGTTTCAATGCCTTGATTCAATAATGTCGTGTAGATATTGTAAGCATTCTTTAGAAAATCTAAAGATGTTTTGTGAATGAACAATGACCAAGAAGAAAGGATTTTGATTATTTAGGCTTACATTTTAGCCTCTACTGAAATCAAACAAATTATGCTTTTTGATGGTAGCTAATGGTAGTCTAAACTTCCTGGTACAGCTGTGGATTGTTAGTCAAAAATATGCTATATAACCTCTTCAAATATAAGAAATTTAATAGGTTTTTTTTTGTCAAGCTAATATGATTATGAATCTCACATCTACTGGGATGAATGAAGGTTTTATGGAAATAAGTGTAAAAACTTTCTATGCGAAAATGTGACTTTTATCAGATATTTTATAACCTTTGAAAATGTCAGTTTCAACATATAACTGTCAGCTTTTCTTTTGGATTGGCATAGATTCAGTTAGACTTATTTCTGGGGGCAAAATAATTATTTGGCTAACTTTCATCCATAGCAGCCAGGATGTTACAAGTTTTAGTTTCCTTACAATTGCAATAATATATTTCTATGGATTACACAAACTAACTCAAAAGGCTCGAGAATAGGTATATGTAAAATAATTTATTTTCTAGGTATTGTATTTCTGACACTGGTTAGCAAAGACTAGCCAACCATATGATGCAAAAGCAGACACAACTATTTGATGAATCCATGAGGGTGAAGGCTTGTAATGTTGTTAAACTCTGTTATCATTGCTAACTATTACCTGTGACAGTCTGCCCAACCATAGATTTCAATTCTTCTCTGAATATCTGATTAATTACTTGCTTGCTCCTTTTTGAGGGCAAGAGCTTTCACACACTACTGCCTAATCAATCTTCTAACCAAGTTCAAGTGGAATGAGTAGGCAAAATTTTGTTGATGCTATATAAAAGAGCCCTGCCAAACCGCCAAACCCTTTTTCTCATTGAGCATGGCAACATAGGTGAATAGAAACCTTCTTGTCCCCCTCATTCTTGACACCCTTCATAGCCTAGCCGCACCTTGTAATTTCCAATTACTGTCAATATAAAACCAACTTCTTCTAGCTAACTTCCTCTTCAGGCCTCCATTTCTTACCTAATTAAACTTGAAATAGGCATCTTCTTTCTTTCTTTTTTTCTGCTTATCTTCCTGAAAAGCAATATATGTATAGTTATTTTACTGTCTACTCTCAAGATGTCCTTTAAACTCTATTTTATTATTGTGCATAAAACTTTTAAGAAAAACAGTTTTGGGGATGGTTAACTGTTAAACAAACAATGTTACTATTTGTTTATACTATACTTGTTGTCTCTTGTTTATACCTGGACTGTAAGCCTCATGTAGCCGGAATCTTTTTTGTTGGCTATGTTCACTTACATCACCTGGTACAGCGCAATACTGCATTTTGATTATAGTTCCCTTATCATGGATACAATAGTCATAATAACAAGTGCTGTGAACTGGTCTGAGTTTGTTAGGTAATGTGTGGTCTGCAGGCAAGAATGGCTGATGGTTATCATATGTACCACAGCTCCAAAAGATCTAAGTATTTGCACTGAGATAAGGACAGACTTGTTTGAGTCATGACAAATCTCTGCACCGATGGTGTGTGATATTCTTGAAATAGTACCGCAAACCAACCAGCTAATAATTTTGCAGTAATCAGATGATGTTCTTGACACTGAACAAGTGCTTTTGAGCTCAGTAATCTGCCAAACAGATTTTACAAACTGTGATGGAAATGGTATGCACCAATTATTCTATTTTCTATTTAAGGAAAAATGTTCTAGTATAAATAATGAATATCATACACTAAGTTTAGTTAAATGCAAAGAAATTAAGTGCATTTTCATACAATATACTTCGATGTATACAATCTGCCTCTAGGAATTCCAGTCTTCATTAGCAATTATTTTATGCATCAGGTGTGTTCTCACTGAAGTTCTTATAGGCTGCATTAGTCTCGGTTGCGTGAAATATTAAGATAACTTTAAAGGTGGCTTTCAAGGTCATATATCTTGACAAAATATTGTAGAAGTGACAAAAATACTTGGCAGTCTGTTCTGTTGAGTAAGACTTTGTTAAGAACCCAATGGTTAATCATGAAGTTAACACATACAATGATTGCCTGCTCTGCCCTCACCTTGTTTCTTATTAATGCAACATCACACCATGACAGTAGAGCAGATTGTCATCACTTCATGGCATTATACATAAAACGTGTTGTTATAAACATTGCATCAAATCAAGATGTAGGATATAAAGCTAGAATAACATGTTTAGTGAAAAGTGATACCTTATCTCTCTGTGAATTTTCTTCCTCAATTTAAACATCAGTGAAAACATTTTTGCAAGATCTGTTTATCATTATTCAGTGCAGGAAAGGAGACAGACTAGAGAAACAGAACATTCTTTCAAAATCAGGAAGCTACAGTGATTGTCTTGGAAAGCCTCTGAATACATTGACACAGAAATAAAATAAAATAAAATAAAATATAAAATAAAATAAAATATAAAATAAAATAAAATAAAATAAAATAAAATAAAATAAAATAAAATAAAATAAAATAAAATAAAATAAAGTAAAATACACAGTGTCTTGTGAATCAGAAGAATTAACTGTGCTTCCAGTAAGCTGTAGAGGAAATGCTTGTTTCCTGGGAAGTTTTAAAACTTCTGGGATAGGGCCTATATTAAACAGTATGTAAAGAAGAAAACTCAAAGTATTTTTAAAAACTAAATTCTGAGGAAAAAATCAGTTCAGAATTCTCAAAATGAGAAGTTCTGTTTAAATATTTATTGCCTGTTGAGGTTTATTTAAGTTTAAACTGGGCAGTATAAGTGGTAAATAATTTTAAAACATGCTAAAAAATATTCTACTCTGACTAATCATCATCCCTATCAAAATTCCTCTGAAATCTTTCTTCTTAAAAGTTAATGTTAAGTATTTCCTATGTCCTTTTATTTTTCTGGAACTGAAACTTTCTAATAGAAAAAAAGTTTTTGTATAAAGCTAATGCCTGCAAGGAGAAATAGAAAAAAATCCCAAACAAATAAGAATGAGGGAAGTACTATACAAAGCTTCCACAAAATACCTTGTTTCATGTCCTTAGTATAACTTGGATGCCCAAAAGGACTCATTGTAACACAAAAGAGATGAATTAGAGCTAAATGATGTTCACACCTGCAGCTCTGCAGTAAATCTTTCCTTTCTTTATCCAAGTTTGTTCTAAAAAGTCTTGGATATTTTCCATTCCCCATGAGAAACTATTTCACAGCCTATGGAAAACTCAGCAAGTCTTTTCAGATATTCAGCAAAAATGTATGCTTAGCAAAATTTGTCATCTTTTTCTTGTTAAGCCTTTTAACTCCACAAATTTTCTACAACACAATCTTTGGAAATAAAAAGATAATTATCATCTTATCACATAATCCTCACTCAAGGTAATATATTTTTTCATTCATCTTTTCTTAAACTGAAGTCACAGCTCTCAATATTGGTTTTATTTCTTCAGCTTGCACTGCACTCACTTTTATTTGTCTATATTTCGGAGAACAGAATCTAATGCACAAGGGACTGTCTTATCAAAGCTGTGTAGGGTATACACTCACCTTTTCCCCAATTATCTGATGCCTCTGCAAAATCATTTTCTCTTGATTAAAAAAGGATCAATGTATAGTGTTGTGTTACATGAGCTATTTTTCCTGTTATCATAAAGAGACAAGGCTGACTAATCATCCCTCCTATTTACCAGATGTACATTGACTTCAGTGACAGTACTTGAATAGGTTGGGTTGGAAAGAGGTGTTACTGTGAGCTATTGTAGGCTATGCTTACGATGGCTAGGCAGTGGTCTTCAGACATCACGCTCTTCTCAGAAAAGAGACTGACAGCACCATGGGTTCAGTTTAAAATTTGGAATTTACCAGTACAAACGCAAACTCCTTCAGCCTGTAGTCATGAGAAGCAGTGTTACACTGAGGCTCTCTTCTAGAAAGATTTTAAGAGAGGGTCACATTGTACATTTTGCAACACTTGTAGGGGAACTGTTATTTTGGTTTATATTCTCCATAACATCCATCCAAATCAAAAGATGATTCTTAGATGGGAATAACTGACCACTGTCTTAATTGGTGAGTGTTGATGTTTCCTCAGCCCTCTCACTTCTCTGTCTTATTGACCCAGATGCAAATGTCAGCAACCTTAACTCTTATTCTTGCTCAGGCCAGCAGCTTGTGTGATGACCTGGAGTTTTAGATGGGCATTGACTCTGGAGTCTGAAACAGCTACAATAGCTGGTGCAGAAACCTCTGCCACAGCGACCGAACTGTTCCTGGAAAGCAGGTACCTGCTCTGAGATGCAGGCCAGCATTTCTCTCTCTCTCACAGGTTCTTATCTTTCATCAGGACTATGTCAGAGTTGCAGTGAAAATTTATTTCTTCCAGCTTGATAGATTTCTTTCCAGTTTAACGTGATAAGTAAATATTTCTTCTCAAGTTACTTGTACAGACAGTACTGGCAGCTACAATTTACTGGGGAACTAGGATGCACAGTTCTTCCATCTCTTTATCACAGCATGGGACTAAATCCTTTCTCAGTACTTCTAGTAGGCCTCAAGAAAAAAAAAAAATAACTGTAGAAAATTAATGTGTATCCAACAGATAAATCAGAGAAGAATTAATACCATGAAAAGTTATACAAATAATTTTTTTTTCCTTCTTTCCATTATTGGTTTTATCCTTCAACTTTCTGGGCTACAGAAACTGAGAAGTGAGAATTCAGGTGCAACGAAGACAGAAGGAGTTATTTAAGCTGACTATGCTGGCCAAATAACATCTTGGTCTTGCTAAAGAGCATTCTAACTGTTGGCTCACATTAAACATCTTGCAATATGTTGTTGCCTGCATTATAAATAGTCTGGGTAAGGTCAGAGCTGAATGCATTGACATGAACTTTAGATTGCTGTTTGTACAGGTTTCTGTCTTTGTGGACAAGTGGTAGATTGAGGATTAGACAACCAGAGAGGAAATACTGAGAAAATATCGTGCACAAAAGGGGTTGAAGAGTACATCTGCAAAAAGATTTGAAATAGTAAAAAAGAAAGGATGAATTGGCTTGTGAAGAGAAAGAAAGAAAGAAAGAAAGAAAGAAAGAAGAAAGAAAGAAAGAAAGAAAGAAAGAAAGAAAGAGAAGAAAGAAAGAAAGAAAGAAAGAAAGAAAGAGAAAGAAAGAAGAAGAAAGAAAGAAAGAAAGAAAGAAAGAAAGAAAGAAAGAAAGAAAGAAAGAAAGAAAGAAAGAAAGAAAGAAAGAAAGAAAGAAAGAAAAAGAAAGAAAGAAAGAAAGAAAGAAAGAAAGAAAGAAAGAAAGAAAGAAAGAAAAGAAAGAAAGAAAGAAAGAAAGAAAGAAAGAAAGAAAGAAAGAAAGAAAGAAAGAAAGAAAGAAAGAAAGAAAGAAAGAAAGAAAGAAAGAAAGAAAGAAAGAAAGAAAGAAAAGCTTCCTTCTCATTGTTTTCCTCAGGCACTCAGGGAACCAAAGATGTATATGTTCATTATCAGTAAACAGAATTATATCAAGGGTCTTATTTTTTATTCAGCTAATGAAAAAAATCCCACACAACTCTGAATTTTTCTTGGCTATTCAGGGACAAAGGCAATAATATTTCCTAAAATAGCAGCTTGTCTGGAGTGCACACTTTCCCTACAGAGTCTATAAATTGTTACTGTGGGAAATTAAACATTTCCATGTGAACCACTTTTTTTCCTAAATTTTATCATTTTCTGGGTGATGTCAGAAAGATTATCAAAGATACTTGTGTTAACATTCTCCCAAATGCATTCCTATGGGGAGTGGCCCTTCCAAGGCAGTTCAATAAACAGATAAATCAAGGGAAGACATTCATAGGCATATCAACAGTGGGATATTTAATATAAGTTACAACTTCCTCTCTTCACACTAGCAAGCCGTTAATAGCATTCGATTCTTCTGTTGCAAAATTATACATTAAAGGATGGCTCTAGACAAGTGAAAAATTGGCAGCATATCCTCTATGAATTTATTTTGAATTTGTTTTCCCAGTTGCAGGGCTGGCTGTTTCGTAGTTTAATAAATATATCATTCAAATTAGCAAGAGTCATATGAAACTAAATTGGGTTTTGAACAGGAGAATTCAAATGACAAAAATTGGCTAGGTTGCTGCTTGTTTTTTGTTCTACTCACCTTTACAAAGTGACCATATGTTATATCTTCATTGCTTGGCAACTGTAAGAGTTGCATACAGATACAGTCCTTCTGTTGATACTCTCTTTTCATTGTAGTGCTTCTGTCTGGAGGCGTCATTTTGTGAACAGCTGTAATGTTGTTATTAAAAGCAATACATATATTTTAAAACAAAATAGTAGACATATGTGCCTACTGTCAATGCATGCAAGTCTATCTAAATGTCATGTCGAGTGTTGCAATGGCTGGAAAACCAAGCTGCTTTCTCCCATTTGCATTTCTGAAATCAATTTTGTAGAGGCTTACAATCTGTCTGCTTAAGAAAACCTGTTCCGGGAAATGCTCAGGTATGAACTTGGCACATATAACTAGAGATAGAGAACTTGATTCTTCACTGCCTTGATCCCTTTCTAACCATTTACCCCTGTGGAAAATAGGTAGAAAACACAACTGTTCATCTTCAGTAATACAGCACACTAATTTTTCATAAGTGATGACATAAAATGCAACTAATCTAAGTAATGAAGAGTGTTCTTTTTCATGTTTTTATTAGAAGTCTTTGGCTGTTCTAGAACAAGCTTTAAGTAAACTCTCCTGACATCATAATGTCATGATTTCTAGCAGTTGGGATCAAGTATAATAAGGCTATTGTCTTCTGAACTTAATTTTAAAACCTGCAAAATTCTATTGGTTTTCAAATCAGATTACAGTTTTTGGTATTGTTTATGACTACCTAAAAGAATTTTGATTAGAAGAACATTATTTTTCTAGTTATGTAGTAAAATACCTGATTATAATATTATGGTGTTGGACCAATAACATTTATGAAGTTGTGATAGATTTATTCTACGGTATTTTAAATTTTCTTCTGCATGTCAAACTAATAAAGTCAAATGTTAGTTATGTATGCAAATGCAGATTCCTGGCTGCTAGACAGTAGTATGAACATCTGGATTGTAGCTTCATAAATATCATGCAGAAATTAAAATATCTTTTGGTAGACTTTCAGATCATTATGAATCTAGCATCTCTAAAAAATAAGGGAAATGGGAGTTGAACAACTGACTTCAGAGTAATTCTTTGGATGTTGCTATCACCAGACACAACTTGAGGATCACCAACAGAAATTTTCCTCCTAACAGAGGACCTGATAAAGCGTTTTTCCTACATCTTCACAGAAAAGGCTGGCATAGTCAAATGTGCAGCTGGAAGAGTCTGGATTCTTTATAGGCAAATCTAAATAAAACCTTACTATGAATGTTTCTAGACTAAATGACCCTCTTCTGAGAATTCTCAAGAATGTACTGGTTTCAATGTTACAGTATCCTTAGCAGTGGTTCCCCAACCTAAAGAAAACTGTGGATTAAGATATTCATAACAGAGGAGACTGAGGGGGAAAAAATCCCAATATTTTTTAGGCACTATAATGGCTGTGCTTTTGTCCTTTTAAAATTCTTGCATTTAATAGCATTTTTTTTTCTTAAGCATATGTTAAATTTTTTAGATCCCCTCCCATGTATAAAGCTGGCATATCAAACCACAATTTGCATTGTCAGCTCCTATGAGTGAAATCTATCGCAGTTACAGAGCTGTCCTGTTTTTGCCTTTGTAGCAACTTTCAGACCACAATAACCATCATCAGTTTAAAGCAAGCAGATCCATTACATTTCCTCTGTTCCTACAATCCCACATTAAGCTGATATTATCTATTTCCCAAGTGAAAAAAAGGCCTTCCAGTCCTATCAATTATTAATTCCTTGCTTGCAGCTAATGTTTTGTTTGAATTATTTAAATGTATCTTCATTTATCAATAAACATAAAATGTTAAACAAAGAATACTGATGAAGGACATTACTTAAACCATAACATTTTATGAGATTATTTCAAGCGCCTTTTTTGATTTATTAGCACAATATGTTTTATAATTATTTTTCCATTTCTAAAAACAAAACAAACCAAAACAAAGCAAGAAATACCATGTTTCTTGATATCATCAAGAGATTTGGAGGCTTACTGAGTGCTTTTAGGAATGTTTCAGTTTGACCTGTTTTCTCAAAAAAATAAAAGTAAATTTCCAACCCATTTGCTAAAAAAATTAAGACATGGTTAAGACATAAAATTACTGTGATTTATTATGAGAATAACAGTATCTGATGTTCATTCTAGCCTCCAATACTTTTTTTCCAATTGTAGTCATTGCATCAGTAAAGGACAGAACAACATATCTATTGTTAAAAGATTTGAAATTAAAACATTTGAGGTAAAAGAACAATAAGTGGCTCATTGCTTTTATTATCTTGATATGCCTGTCATGGTTTTAAAAGAATAAGGGAAATAGTCAGGTAACTAAAATAAAATCAATATTGTAATATTGATGATTTAATTCAAGCTAATTCTATCAATTTAAATAACCTTTGCCTAATATAGAATGCGTTTTTAAAAAAAAAAAAAATCAGGGAGTTTTAGTCCTGGTTTGTAATAGAATAAATTAAAATAATTTAAAATGAATATCACAGACATATGAAAGTGATATTTCTTGTAGTTAAAATAGTACTAAAACTACAGAAGAATTTTACCCTGTGTCCACTGTACCCCTCTGCCTTCAGATGTATGATTTCCTCTGTTGATACAAAACTATTCAGAAGCTGGAATAAAACAGCAGTTCAGTCATGATCTTCAGATAAAATCCCTTGTGATCATACACCAAAGATTTTGAACAAAAATACCTTATAAAAGGCTTTTCCCTTTCTGTAGCAGAGAATGTTGTGGAATATCTTTGTTGATCAAGATTATACAATTAATAGATTACCTCTTTCATTTTAACAGAAATATTAATCTTCTAGTTTATCACAACTCATCCATTGCACAAAAGCCTTTCAAATAATTGCTTCTGACTGTTTGGTAAGGTCTTAGTAAAGGTGCCAACAATGACCTAGGTCTTATTGTATTACAAACTTATAAAAAGCATGCTTCCCTGAGGGTTATCAGTCACACAGCAAGATACAAAGATGGAAGTTGGTAAGTGTTAACTGCCTGGTTTTATGACAAGCAGTCAAGGTACAGAAATCCTATACACACTGAAAAGTTCTGATGATTAAAAGTACAACATGAAGAATTTCTCACAGCAATGGGCTACAGTATTGGATACAAGTATTGCTGGTAGGTCCAAACTGTATTCATTACTGTTATCCTTGTGGAACTCTCATTCCCCCTTTGACATTCCACAATAAGATAAAAAAATTCTGAATGTTTGTGTATATAATTGGAATTTACAATCAGAAAAACACCTGGAGCTCTGAAAAATGATCCTGAGGTACAGGATGACAAAGAGAATTTCCAGAATTTTTTTTTAAAAATGCAATTATTTTCACTTCCAGTTACCCAAGGAGATAAACTTGCATTGTTGCTGCGTCGAATTGAGCAACTATTCATCAGAAGAAAAGTTTGGAAATTCATATTAAGTATGTTTTATATTAGTTTGCTGTGAAAAAATTTTGGATTGAAATCTAAGACTAATTTTGCTGTAGACAATTAATATTCTTACAGAAAAAAATATGTCCTTTTTATGTAAGATATACAAATATCTACAAATATGAACAAAAAATTCAGAATAGCAGAACCAAAGACACAGTGCACGTTGCTAAAATATAGACTCACTACTGCACAGCAAACTTTTCATTCAAGGAAGGCATAAGTATCTGATATCTGGAAACAAAGTAACTTATATCTTTTAGGCTTTCAAGAATAGTTACAGAAATAATTTCTAACACTGAAATGTGTTCTAAATAATGGATATCTCTGGGAGATTTATTTAAACCTGCACATTGAAATAAAGAACTTTTTAAATGAAACAGAGCATTTTCTGTATAATGTTAGTATGTATTGCTTGAAAAAATACTAATTATTCCCTAAATACATTTAATATGTCTGATAATGTGCAAGTAATATTTCAGTGGATAAAATCAAGTAGATTAAGCTTTAGGTATTTGTATCTCTATTCTGCTGGCAATTTGAATTTTATACTCAAGGAAATGTTGATAAAAAGGAACTACTGGAGATTTAGTCCACTGATGAAAACCTCAGCTGAGGGCTGCAATAGCTTGTCAAACTCAATGCTATGTTGAGTGAGAAGGACGCTGAAACTAGAAGATCCTTTACTATTGCCTAATACTATTCCTCGTGCCATTTCAACTGCATTCAAGAATTAGTCATATATGACGTGTCTGCTTTGAATTATTACCTATAACATAAGAATATTGCAGACGTCCATTTTGAAGGTTCTCATGAGAGGTGTATTTGTGACAAGGTCCTCTCCCTCTGTGTGCAAGGGTGTTCAAAACATCAGATGCACACATGACTCCCAAGCTCCTCCTAGACACCAACGAGCATCACCACAGCTTTGATTCCTTTCCCAGAACTACTAATCTCACAGGTCAATATTTCCTGGAACAGTACCACAATTTTGAAAAGCTGACTGGCTGTTGCTGTAGGCAATAACTCATGGAAAATGCAAAGCAGAATGTTAGCCTACCTACAAGTGTGGGCATGGGAGTGGGATGTGGGCATCCGCCCATCTCCATCAGAATGTAACATGTCAGTGGATTCATGCCTACCCTTATTTAAAAAGCTTTTCAGTGTTATTTATCAATTTATGTCACTCTTTAAAACCATGGTACATTAGTTAATTCCTATACTACAGTGAAATTCCTATGGAAGTACATATTACAGACACATTAATATCACATTAGCGCATTATGATTAATGTTATTGCAATGAATGAATTAATAATGATTTGCCTCTTTACCAGTTTTTTTTTTTTTTTACCTTGACATGAAGAGGATCCGTGGCATTGATTATTATAAATATAATGGATTGATTCATCATTTATGGGAAAAGAAGCCACTCTTCCCATAAAGCTTATTCTTTTATAGCTCCTCCCCCCCCCACCCCCCAACTCCTTTTATTTCAGTAGATGTATTATCTTTGGCAGGAATTCAAACCATTTATAGATCATTCATAGGAGTCAACTCAGCTCCAAGTACTGTAACTAGAATGCCAGCTGTGAGCGAATGAATGGAACTCAGGCGAATGAATTGTCATATATAAACTCTATCAGGAAAGGAGACAGTTACACTGGGTAATGAAGGTTAGGTATTAGTGTCTGCCTTCTCTATGGTGAGATTAGGTGCTTTGTGGCTATTTAATTGTGGGTAAAGTTGATCTACCAGCATATGTTGTGACACCAATGAATGCAAAAGTGGTATGATAATTCAATGCTGCTGCTTTTGTCCAGCTGGAGTCCAGGGTTTATGTCCTCACTGAAATGGGATATTATTGAAATCAACACTCGATTGGCACTATGCTCTTCATTACTTGAAGGTGGTCAGTACACTCTATATCTGATTATATATTAAGAGATTCCCTTTTAAGTAAGCCTCTTGACTTACTTTTCATTACAATATTTTGTAATTTTCTTAAAACTGATGGTTTTCCCACTACTCTGCAGATAATTTAACTCTAAAAACCAGAAGAGATCATTCAATATTTTGGTTTGCTTGTCTCATCTTTGTTTTTTTGAAGGACTTGATGGTTGAATCAAAGTTGCAAGAATACAATCGAGCACAACACAATGAAGAAGGACTAATTCCTTATATAAAATAATATCAACTGTACGTGTAAGATATATATTTAAATGATCAGGATGTTTTTAATCTTTTGCTATTCTGATCTGGGTGATTTAAATTTTTCTTCTTCCTCAAATTGCCGATGAAAATTAAATGTTTTAAAATCAGATGTTTTCATTTAAAAAATCTCAGTGAGAAAAAATTATAAATGTACCAGGATTAACATGTGAAACAAAATTTAAACAAAAATAATACAGCATCCAAAATACAGACTTTATACGATATCAAGTTCCTTTGTTGTTTCTTAAAATTTCATTTTCTGAAGTCTTCCACATACTAATAAAAAATTCTTAATATGATCTATTAGTATATGAACTGAAAGTTTAAGAATTTATTGAAAATCTCTATATTAATAGTAAAACAAACCATGTGTTTTTTCTTTGAAGGTCCAGCCTGAACTTCAGGCTAGGAATCTAGACCTTGTTTGCAACTACATTCTTCACTATTCAAGATTAAATTCATCTAGCACTTATAAATGAATATTCGATGTGATATTTTGATGACTGCTTGAAAAACAATTTCAGAAAAGCTTTTCAGCATAAAATCATGTATCATTTCACTATGTAGGCAATATTTTAATACTATACTCACACTATTCTTGAATGTTTCTTTAAACCTCTGAGAAAAAAAAAAGAGGATTATATAACACTCACAGACACAACTAGGTAAGTAAGTCCAGATTGACACTTCCGAAGATAGTTCTTGTTGTGGATGCACATTGATATAAATGAGAAAGATATTAGGGACTTATCTTCCAGTAATTACTCACCCTTTCCTAACTTCTTCTTGTCCACAGTTATTACATGTTTCTCTAGGTTAATTTAATAGTTAATATGCTGACTCTTCAGGACAAATACCCAAATGGATCAAATACATGTGTAGTGGTAGGATGGAGAAACATTAAGATTTACAACTTGCATCTCCCTCAGACCTTACACTACACAAATGACTAAAAAACCAGCTGTCACTAATGAAATTTTTAGTTGTTTTTCATGGTCTTTCATTTAAAGTGGAAGAGAAGGGAAAGAAAAGGAAAGTGGTAGGACAGCTTTTAGGGTGAGATTTATTAGACTTATTTCTGATTAAGAGGCTAAAACTAGCCCTATGGAAGCCTTCAGGTACAGTCTAGAGTAGTGATCTCCTTTCTTCCCTGGCCTATAAGCAACAGTGCTCGAAAACAAATATGCTATGAAAATCACTAATTTTTATTTGTCAAGCTGGAACAGACTGGCACTGACTTCATGGGTCTGTTAATAACATGAGAGGGTGGTGGCTGGAAGGATTTTTTTATTTTGTATGAACACCATATTAGTAAAAGGATACTTATCCACTAGCTATGTGGGTTTTTTAAGAGCCAAACATTCTTTCTTCTTTCCTAGAATGTCCTCAAATTTCAGAATCAAGGAAACTTATTAAAACATCTTCACTTTTCCCTTAATTTGGCAATATGTTTGTTATTGCTCTATTTTATAAACATTTTCTGTTTGATTGCTTAGTTTTCTTGGCTGAAAGAAACCAAGGAGAGACACCTCTTGTGCAAACCTTGATAAAGTGTAAAGAGTTTTTCATTCTCTTTGTTGTTGTTTTTATCTAAGGTATCCTTGAGGCAGGGTATCTGGGGGCAGCCCTACAATAGAACATAATGTGAAGCTACAAGGGTAGTGACCTAAAAACCAAGACAACAGCAGTCTAAAAAGACTAGTATCTACTGCAGCAAAGAACTTGAATGACTTCTTTGTATATCAGCATTTTGCTTTTTTGGCATCCTGAAAGTTGATTGTTCATGAAATGTAATGTAAGCATGAGCCCATGATGTATGAGCAGTCTGTTTCTTTATGGAAATTCTTAAAGGTAGAGTCTGCTGCAAAATTAAATAAAACTATACAGGCCATAGCCTAGGACATAACCTTTCCTGACAGAAGAGTTTTCTGAAATGTTATGGTCTTTCCAAACTAGACAAAATCACAAATGCCATGGGCAAATAACAATATTCTTATGTTATTTTATCTGGATTTATCCAAGACATCATTCAACCCAAATACTTCTTTTAACATGATTCTTTTCAGACTCATATTTATTTTACATATCAGTTGAATCCTTGAATGTCATAAGTATTTTATATTATACATATACCATGATTTTCTAATTTTGATTAGAGGATTTCTTTTTTTTCAGGATGAGAATTAAAATAAAAATCTTTACCTTTGATTTTATATAAAACTAGAAACCTATTTTGGGAAATTCCAGCAAATCTGGACTTCTGAATCTTATTCCTACACATATGGTATTAATTTATCTTTGTCTTCCTTTCGTGTAACACAGCAACAGATGTTGAACACTTCTGATTTTTAATAGGACTCTGATCTTATGAAGTTCCTTTTCAGGAATGGACAGAAATATGTTTTTAAGCTCGAGATCATTTACAAGATTGTCTCTGATGAAGTTTGTTTTGCTAACAGGATAGATTTCATCCCTTTTTTAGATATTTTGATTTTACATTGAATTTGCACTGGGAAAAATTGTAATGTTTGTTGTCTTTTTTGTAGATCAGATTAAACTAGACATGGGATTAAAGTGCTGACCTATATTCATGAGTTTAATTGCTGCAGTGTACTTTAAATTCTTACAGATGTACTATTGAAATGGTTAACCTTTACTGGCGATCTTCACTAATATGACCTTATCTCTTCAGATTCTGATTTTCAAGGTAGATGCTTAATTTTTTTTTTTTGAAAGGTTAGATTTTCTTAAGCATTTTGTGCAATTTCAGAGGACATATGGGCCAAATATCATCAATGTACATGGACTGATTTCTGTGGTGTCACTAAGATAAAGTAGCGGTCAATCCACCTGAATCACCCAGATGAGACCTGTGTACAGCTGGTTTATATTGGATTGAGTTGTACAAAGCAGCTGGATTTATTCGTGAATTCGACCTAGTATTTATTGGCAGTATATGTAGTGCATGGCACATGCTATGTGGGTGTGTATCAGTAGATAGATAACTATGCACAAACTTGAGCCCAGGTTCTACACAGATAATTTGTAAAGTGGGTAGAGAAATAAGAGAATTACTGTGTGCTTCTCAACTAACTTGAATTATTAAGATCAGAGAAGAAGCCATAAAAACTTAATTGCACACCCTTTCTCAGGAATAATCTACCAGACTTAAGAACAAGTATAGTAAATGATGAGTTATGCTGCAAGCAGCTGGGAGAAATCTCATGATTGGTAGCCCTTGTCCTTGTGGGAAAATTCCAATTACTAGATGCCTGCTGGAAGTACAGTACAACAGAAAAGAAACAGTCTAGGGGTATTCCTGGAGTCTGTGGAAGACAACTTCCTGACACAACTGGTGAGTGAGCTGACTAGGGAAGGTGTCCTACTGGGCCTGCTGTTTGTGAACACAGAAATCCTTGTGGGACATATGATGGTTGGAGGATGCCTGGGGCACAGTAATCACAAGATGATGGAATTATCAGTTCCGGGAGAAGTAAGAAGGGTCAGCATAACTGCCACCTTGGACTTCCAGAGGCCAGACTTTGGACTGTTTAGAAGGTTGGTTGATAAAGTTCCTTGGGAGACAGTCCTAAAGAGCAAAGGAGCCCAAGAGAGCTGGTTATGCTTCAAGAAGGAAATCCTGGTAGAACAAGAGCAGACTCTCCTCTTGTTCCAGAAAATGAGCTGTTGGGGAAGAAAACTGCCTTGTCTGAGCAGAGAGATTTGGGTGGATCTTGGAAAAAAAGAGGAAAGCATATGAGCTTTGGAAGAAGGGGCAGGCATATCAGGAGAACTACAAAGAAGAACTGAGATCTTGCAGAGAGAAAACCAGAAAGGCAAAAGCCCAACCAGAATTTAGGGCATTGAATGCACCCTTAGGAAGTTTGCAGATGGCACTAAGCTGGGTGCAAGTGTCGATCTGCTGGAGGGTAGGGAGGCTCTGCAAAGGGATCTGAACAGACTGAACAGCTGGGCTGAGACCAATGGTATGAGGTTTAACAAGGCCAAATACTGGGTCCTGCACTTGAGGCACAAAAACCCTATGCAGAGTTACAGACTGGGAGAAGTCTGTCTAGAAAGCTGCCAGGAGGAGAGGGACCTGGGGGTGTTGGTTGACAGCCGACTGAACATGAGCCAGCAGTGTGCCCAGGTGGCCAAGAAGGCCAATGGCATCCTGGTTTGTATCAGAAACGGTGTGACCAGCAGGTCCAGGGAGGTTATCCTCCCTCTGTACTTGGCACTGGTGATATTGTGTCTCTGTAAAAGTTTTTTTTTTTTTTTTTTTAATTGAGACCTCCTTTGTTAATAATTATTAGTTATTTCTTAGTAATAAATATGCAGAAAAAGAAGACAGAAAAAACAATGAAAATAACAAAAAAATGAAACTTGACAGTCTAAAGGTTTCAGACCTTCCTACAAATGAAAATTCAAATAATATCCCACAGAAATTTTATAACTATGTTATTCTGCATATAAATAGCTTCTAAAAGAATATCCATAGATAAGTTTTTCCCTTCTACATTATGGCTTTTTAGTGAACTCTCTGAGTAACCCAAATTATATTTGATAATCTGTCTCCTGCATAGTTAGGAATAACATGGATTAGTCACACTGGTTTTGTCAGACATAATAAAATTTGTTTGATTAAGATTGAAAAATATACACTTAAATATATTATTAACATTCACCTAATGTTTCCATATGAAAAGTGTTTGCAACTATGCTACTTGGAAAGCCTATAGGCAAGCAAATGTGTCAGCCCTAAAACACAGCTAAGTGATGTTTAGCATTCAATTTTTAAGGTTATCAGGACTTGAGAACTTATATTTTGAGCCTACACTATGTATTTAAAGCTATTTAAGTTCTAGACACCGGTATTAGTATTTGTTTTCTCTTCACGCTGTCTTGTTTACTAAAACTTAAATAAAAAAAAAATGAAGGTCATCCCTAGGAAGAATCAAATTTCTGATTTTACAAAGCTTTGTGATGAGACTATACTATGATCAGAGTTTCCAGAGGATTAATTTTGAAACTTTATGTCTTCTGCTTCCCATTTCACTCCATAAGTGCCTAAAGGTTACTCAATGAAAATAGGTGAAGAAAGAATCTGAAGTTTAAATTTCATATGTTTTCTTTTCTTGAAATTATAAAATTCTTCTTTGTCTAAAAGTGTGATAATAAAATGTAGAATCCAAAACAACTATTTAGGGATAAATAAGTACACAGGGAAAACCTCCAACTTATATGCACATTGACTGATCAAAAAGCCAATAAGTTAAACATATTTTCTTTTCTTACTGTTGCAAACATATGTAACCATCACATACATTATAATTTCGGATATCTGTGAAGTAATATTTTTTTCTTAATGTGTTTTCTGTCTTCTATTTAGTCAGGACATGGGGACACCTAATTAATTTTCCTGGAAGCATAAGGAAAGTCATCAGAGAAGACATCTGCTTCTGTGGGCTTTACAAATGTACTACATGGTATTTGGCTTTTTCCCTCTTCGGTCCATGTGTCAGGTACAATTGATCATGTCAGACATTGTCTCCATTATGCACTATTGCCCAAGAGTGCTTTGCTCATATTACACTGCATTGTGTTCAGAAAACACTAAGTAAGTAACATGCACGACGGTCTGGCAACTTTTGGGATTTTTCTATTTGGTGCGTCACACAGCACACTGTAGTTAGTTGTGTGGCTCCAAAATGTCTTTGCAAAGTGTCTTAGTTAGTGGATTGACTTATTATACAATTCCCTCTAAAACCAATCTTTTAAAATTTTTTAATGTGTTAGGAATTAACCAAAGGCCTAAAGAGAGTCAGTTTGCACACAGTGGATAGAACATTGATGGGTTATTTTTCTAACTGGCATTAGTCAAGAACAGGAACGCTGTTCAGGTTCTGAAGGTCTGCTCTGTTAATTTATACTGCAAGCTGGTAATATTGTGTCTCTGTAAAACAAAGCAAACAAAACCTCAAGCAAACACAGATGCCCTCGAACCAGTTTTCAAGTCTAATGTAAGTCTGATGTTAGAAAGAGACATTTCTTGCCAGTGGGCATTTTGAATGGCTCCTGAGCTATACAAGGCTGTTTTACAAGGAGCTGTTAAGCTACGTAGGAAGAGAAGCCAGCCTGAAGAATGAATGTATATTGGTAAATGGTTTTGACCCAGGACTTTTTTACAAAATCTTTAATGAGATGCTAGCTACCTTGTGATCAATGTGGTGGTTTAGTCTACAAAATGTTGCAGAAGAATTAAACAACACATCAGTATTTTATGAATACAGAATTAGTTTCACAATCTGTTCAATCGCTCTGTATTCACCTAATGTAAGATACAGGTGCAGCCACATCAGTTTTGTTTCTTTTTGCATGCAAATAGCTTCAACATTTTTGGCCCAGTAGTGAATACAAACTCAATAAAAATGAATGTCTATCTTTAAGATAAAAATCTAGGTTTTGTTACTACCTGTTCTGATCTAACTTTTAGGTTAAATGAATTAATTTTCTCTCTAATTTTATTAAAAATGAGATGCTTTTAAAGTTGATTAGCATTGCAACTACAGAGGTTCGCTTATGGTGTATTTTCAAGGCTCCAAAAAAATCTGGCTCCTTTCATAGTAACAGAATAATATACTAGTACCCATTTAGCCTCAGGATCACAGAAGGAAAGAAGGAAGTACTGTAACATTGTTCTGAGATCTTTGAAGTAAGAACTGAGTAGATTATCTAGGAAAAGAATGATGCAAGATTTTTTTTTTCCACATTAACTTTTCTCTCTTTTTTTGTTTCTTGATTTCCTACATATCTTTCAGATGAAGTGGATATACGTTAGAGCTACAATGTGTTCTAAAACTGATATTTACATGATGGAGTGCAAGAATTATTAAGAAGTTTAAAAGTATTTAGTTGGATGACTTCAAAAAGATTTTTTTCCCCACTGAAACACTAAGTTTCCCTATGTTATTTAGTTATCGGATTGGGAGAGAAAGTCTAATATATCAAAATCTATTTAGTAGTAGCTACAATCAGATAAACCCCATGTATAGTTGTATTAAGTAAGATCCACTACATGAACTGGAGTTGTGCAATTTTGCCTCTTTTTTTTTGTAGTCAAAGTGATATATTTGTTTTTCACACAAAGAAAATGAAGAGGTATAATATGGGAAATAAAAATATATAGAAGTTAAGAGTTCTCCAGCAATTGCTAAAAATGGGAATATTTCATAACTACAGGACTTTAATCTAAATACACTTTCAAAATAATTATCACAGATTTTTCTTAGTTAGGTCTTTCTATTTGGAAAATATTTGTATAAGGTTCAGTGAGTGCCACCATTTCTTCTAAGCTTGCTAGCAAGAATAATCAACTGAGGAAAAGACATCTCTAGAAAATAGTCTGAAAGGCAGAGTCTGGGTGACTAAGACCAACATTTTGAGATTTAGTAGGATCTCTGTAAATGGAAAGAATCTTTTTTCATCTTTCCAGGCAATAAATCCAAATCTGAGAAGCCAGAGTAAACCTCACTGCTGCTTCCAGATATATAGTGAGTCTTCCATTGAGTAGCAGCATTCAGAACCCAGAAAACGCATTCTGTCTACAGAAAGACTGAGACTGTGCTTAGCAGAAGTCTGATGGGGCCGTGAGGAATAATAGCTTACCCAGGAGACATGCAACTAGGTTAGTAAAAGCCTGTGGTCTAACTCCTGGGCTTCTCATGGGTAAAATATTTAACAATTAATTAAACAGTAGTACCAGGGTGACAATTATAAGTTAATGTTACCTTCTCCAAAAGGCAACAAAAGAGAATCCACCCTTATGGAGTTTACATGTTGATGTGTAAAATCCTATTTGCCTTTATTAACAAGTGCTTAAGGCTAACTTCTCAGCAGACATCATAATTTTATCCATTCTTCATGCTGTACTTTAATCAGAGTAGCCCTAAGATATTGAAAAGCCTTGTCAGTGGAAGTGTGGCTGTTTGACTGTTTTTGATATAATACTTTAATTAGGTCACCCTGAAAACTGTTTTTTAATAACCTATGTCATTACTGAACAAGGGGTATTTAAATTCTACTATAAAGAGGCTTCTATAGCATCAGACCTCTGTTCTGAAACTTACTATGGCAATATACTCACTAGATCTCATGTACAAATTTGATTAGCTGGAACTTCCAGGAACGATTTCCAGCTGATTAACCCAGGGACCTTATCCTTCAAGTATTGGTCTTGAATAGAGTGACCAAAACCCTAGCTAACGTCACACATTAAAGGCTATATCTACAATTTAAGTGGAAGATGAAGGCACTTAATGACAAACAGAAGACAGTATTTTTGGCGTTGTCATAGTAACTGATCATTTAATTCATGTTATGATGTCAGCAGCAAACAAGTCTGAATTTTTAAAGTTACCAACTTCTATGCAGTGACAGCTTTGTGCTGCATTTTATTAGCTTTCAGAGGCTTATATTCAATTTTTTAAAATGAAAATGTGACCTTAGTAATAGTCACTGTTAATAGCATGGTGTGTTGTTTGTTTTTTTTTTCCTAATTGCCAAGGAAACATAAATAGCAAAATATGTGGTGTTTTAATGCATCCCTTTGCAATCCAGAATAATAAGGCCCTAATGTGCCATACAAATTTAAGTGAGAGCACTGGGTTATGGGGTACATATGGTGATCCTAAAAGAAAAGGTTACTATGGAGAATAATTAAGAAGAAATAATTAAGAAGATCTTTTAAAACTTCTTTTTGTTCCTTAGGTATTAGTTTTAGATGTAAAAAGGGAATTGCTTTTCCTTACCAGATGCGTTGTCATTTTATATTCTGCAAAACTGTCATTTGAGAGGCTATCATTAACATACATCATGATGTATTGAGTGGAAGCCTCAGATCTGATAGGACTGTCCCATGCATAGCTGCATCTCTTTCCTGCATGTGAATGATCTGTGGAATTAAAATGAAGGAAATCAGAACTGTTTGAAAACTAGTTATTAGGTTAGTTGCAGAGCTAAATAAGTAACTTAATCTATAGCACACCATTTCATCCTGTGTAACTTTTCAAGCACCTAACTCCACTTCAGAGTTGTTAAGGACAATGTCGCTTTCTGAAACAACCGAGTTCCTCCACTGTTTGTAACAGATGCCTTTTTTAACTTAAATGATTGCTTCAGCAATTAGGAGGAGTGGTACAGAGGTGCTTGATGCCTAATTAATGCATACGATGCATGATAATCTCCATTAAAAAGTGCTAAGAGTTATTGTTCACCATTATGATTACTGAAGCAGCTTCTGATATCACATTGTACAAGAAGAAAACAGTGTTTCATTCTGGGTAAAACCTAATAAAATTCTTACTGCTAAAAATGATCTGAAATTACAATGACTCAGACAATGGGAATGACCTTTTCAATCCAGACGAGGAAAAAAACCTCAGAGCCCAGAACTTCTTCAGTGTGTCATGTGCTTTCAGGGGAAACTCTAAGTTGCATGAAAAATCCCAGCTAAGCTGTGGCACACAGGAGACTGAGCAGGTCTACACCAAAATAGCACAGTGCTGCTCACTAGTGCAGTAGGCTGACTGAATAGGCTACAAGTGGACAGCTATATGTCTTTTGAACTGTTGAGACAAAGGCAAAAAAACCCTCATTATTTCTTTCCAGTAATAGGAGGCCTTCATATTATTAAAGAGATGATGGTAGAGGAGGTGTGTTTGATTTGCCTTTCCTACATTCAGTGAAAGGTGACACAGGTCCAGTACATTAAGTCCAAGTTTGAATGGTCCTTAATTTTCACTCAGTTACAAGTAAGCTTTTCTTGCAAAGATACATATAAACATCCCCTGCCTTAAATGTATTCTAAATGACCTACAGAATATTTCTTTCCTTTTAACAATAAAAGAGTGGAAGTTTGAATAAGGAGAACTTGGCATCATTTGATTTTAAAAGTATCAAAGAAATAAGCCACAAAAATATCCACATGCCCAGAAGCAGTGGCACAAGGATCTACACCAACCTTAGATAAGTAGAATCCTTATTTCCAAAACTGTTCTGAATTATTTTCCTAAGCATGCACATTTTTACAACAGAAATGAATCAGAGACAGCCTGGTTTGAATCTTGGGGGCAAAACTAGGCTATCAGAACCAAATTTACATCTCAGCTACTCATGTCAATAGTTATGTGATGGATGAACTTGTAATGTGGAGTGTAAATGACAGTATTTTTTCTAGTTTTCTTTCAGGTGTAAATCCACAAGCTTTTTAGGAGAAGTATGAAAGGAGCTCCACCAGCATGGAACTGGAACTGTAAAATAGTTGTCTTTTAATTAAATTTACATAAATTTTATATTACAGTAGATAGCGCCCAATACCACCCAAAGAAACCTCAAGGCCATCAAATGTACTTCACATTTAATTAATCTAGATTGTTCAGTTTTGTTAGGTAAATAACAGTGATTCATAGAGTTTCACTGAACAGATGAATAGAACCATTTGCTGAAACTGTTTTTCAAGCCATTTAAAAACGGCTGAGGTTTCCAGTTTTTCTGGTTTTCATTTTAACTTCTTTCTCAAATGTTCCTTTTTTTTTCATTTGTTATTTGCATTAAAAAATACTCACTCTTCATAAAGAGTGCAATGTCTAAGCTATTATCCTTTGGTTTTAATACTTTTCTGGAATTGTCATCACATTCAGGAGCTGAAAAGAGTACTACTCATAATACCCCATCATAATCTCACTTTCTGAAATAAATATTAAGGACACATTATTACACAATTTTATTACACACTATTACACATTTTTGTTCAGCTGTCAGCTGTGAGAGGGAAGGAGAGTCCTTGGGGGTGTATGCAGGTTCTGCAGTGACTGATGGAAGTGGTTGGAATTCCAGTGAGAAGGAAATGGAAGGCTTTAGGCTGGACATCAGGAAAAAAGTTTTCAAGGAACGCATCATTTGACATTGGAACAGGTTGCCCAGGGAAGCTGTTGAGTCAACTTCTCTGGAGGTGTTTAAGGCATGGGTGGACTAGGTGCTGGTTTAGTGATTGACTAGAATGGTTGGACTTGATGATCTGGTGGGTCTCTTCCAACCTGATGATTCTATGATTCTATACAATTCTACATTATATTCTTTACAGCTGCTAGCTTGTCAAGAATTTTTACAGCAGCGTTATCTGTCTGGCAAAGTAACAGAAATTATATTTATTCTTCAATGAATGCTTAATTTTTCTCTCAGAGTCCTGCCACACCGTATCCTCTATCTAGGGAACAATGATGACAAACCAGCTTGAAGGTGTCTTTTGTGTCACTTATGTGGCATGCAAAATCCTGTGATATAGATTCAAGTAAGATATATAAAGTCCCTTCTCTCAAACCAATGAAAAATAAATTGCAAGTGTTGTGACACAGACACTGCACACACACTCATTAAATATTGATATGAATGCTTTAGCTTCTAAGTAAAATAATTTCAAAATTTTCAAAAAACCTACATTAAGTATCATAAAGTTAAAGGTTGGTCCAAGCTACAAGAAGGATGTTGAGGCTCTGGAGTGTGTCCAGAGAAGATCAACGAAGATGATGAAGGGGCTGGAGAACAGGTCCTATGAGGAATGGCTGAGAGAGCTGGGGTTATTTAGCCTAGAGAAGAAGAGGCTGAGGGGAGACCTCATTGCTTTCTATAACTACCTGAAAGGAGGTTGTGGAGAGGAGGGAGCTGGCCTCTTCTCCCAAGTGACAGGGGACAGGACAAGTGGGAATGGCCTCAAGCTCCACCAAGGGAGATTTAGGCTAGACATTAGGAACAATTTTTTCATGGACAGGGTCATTGGGCATTGGAATAGGCTGCCCAGGGAGGTGGTTGATTCAACTTCCCTGGAGGTGTTTAAGGCACGGGTGAACAAGGTCCTGAGAGGCATGGTTTAGTGTTTGATAGGAATGGTTGGACTTGATGATCCGATGGGGCTCTCCCAACCTAGTGATTCTGTGGAGATGAAGCAACCTTTTAAATCAACCACCATCTCAACCTCCTCTTCTCTAGGCTAAACAACCCCAGCTCTCTTGGCCATTCCTCATAAGACCTGTTCTCCAACCCCTTCATCAGCTTCGTTGATCTTCTCTGGACATGCTCCAGAGCCTCAACATCCTTCTTGTGGTGAGGGACCCACAACTGAACACAGGATTCAAGGTGCGGTCTCACCAGTGCCGAGTACAGAGGGAGAATAACCTCCCTGGACCTGCTGGTCACACCATTTCTGATACAAGCCAGGATGCCATTGGCCTTCTTGGCCACCTGGGCACACTGCTGGCTCATGTTCAGTCAGCTGTTAACCAACACCCACAGGTCCCTCTCCTCCAGGCAGCTTTCTAGACAGACTTCTCCCAGTCTGTAACTCTGCATAGGGTTGTTGTGCCCCAAGTGCAGGACACAGCATTTGGCCTTGTTAAACCTCATGCCATAGGACTCAGCCCAGTGGTCCAACCTGTTCAGATCCCTTTGCAGAGCCTCCCTAACCTCCAGCAGATCAGTACTTCCACCCAGCTTAGTGTCATCTGCAAACTTGCTAAGAGTACACTCAATGCCTTCATCCAGATCATTGATAAAGACATTGAACAGGGCTGGATCCAGCACTGAGGCCTGGGGAACCCCACTTGTCACTGGCCTCAAGATGGATTTAACACCATTTACTACCACTCTCTGGGCCCGGCCATCCAACCAGTTTTCCACCCCGGAGAGTGTGCGCCTGTCCAGGCCAGAGGCTGACAGTTTCTGTAGCAGAATGCTGTGCGAAACTGTGTCAAAGGCTTTGCTGAAGTCCAGGAAGACCACATCCACAGCTTTTCTAGCAGCTGAGTCACTTTGTCATAGAAGGTGATCAGGTTAGTTTGGCAAGACCTGCCTTTGGTAAACCCGTGTTGACTGGGCCTGATCACTTGGTTCTCTTGCATGTGCTTCATGATAGCACTCAAGATCACCTGTTCCATGACTTTCCCTAGCACTGAGGTCAGACTGACAGGCCTGTAGTTCCCTGGATCCTCCCTGAGACCCTTCTTGTAGATGGGCACATCATCAACCAGCCTCCAGTCCAGTGGAACTTCCAACATCTTCCAGGACTGTTGGAAGATGTTGGAAAGCAGTTTGGCCAGCACATCCTCCAGCTCCCTCAATACCCTTGGGTGAATCCCATCTGGCCCCATAGACGTGTGGGTGTCTAGTTGGGCAAGCAAGGCTCTGACCACCTCCTCTTAGACCATGGGATCCTTCTGAAGAGTTCAAAGTCTGCCCTCTGGAAATTAAATGCTACTGTCCTGCTAACCACCCTCTTCACTTTGACTAGAACAGAAAACCCTACCATCTCCTGATCACTTGGTCCTAGGCAGCCTCCTGCTGCCACATCACCCACAAGGCCTTCTCTATTCACAAACAGCAAGTCCAGGAGGGCATCTTCCCTCCTTGGTTCATTCACCAGCTGTGCAAGGAAGTTGTCTTCCACACACTCCAGGAACCTCCTAGACTGCTTCCTTTCTGCTCTATTGTACTTCCACCAGATATCAGGGAGACTGAAGTCTCCCACAAGAACAAGTGGCATTGATCTAGAGCTTAACGCCAGCTGTTTATAGAAGAGCTCATCAGCTGCTTCTCCTTGGCTGGGTGGTCTGTAACAGACTCCTATCACAAAATCTACCTTCCTTTGGGCTCCTCTGATTTTAACCCACAGACACTCAATCTTCTCATCGTGACAACCCATGTCAACAGTGTCCAAGTTCTCCCTTACAAAGAGGGCTACCCCTCCTCCTCTCCTACCTTTCCTATCCAGCCTGAAGAGTTTATATCCCACCATACCTGTACTCTAGTTATATGAGTCATCCCACCATGTTTCTGTGATGGCAACCACATCATAGCCTCCTTGCCCTCTGACAGTTTCCAGCTCTTCCTTGTTATTCCCCATGCTGCTTGCATTGGTGTAAATGCACTTCAGCTGAGCTGCTGAGCCTTCAGCCCTCTTAGAGGGAACAGTGTTTGTTCCCAATTGCCTGGTAACTGGAGTAGCTTGTACCAGCATGCCTGTATCTCCTTTACTGCTCTGAGGTGCGCTCTCCCCCACTTTCTGTGCAGTGATGTGCTGGTGGTCCTCACCAGCACACCCTCTCCAAATCTCTAGTGCCCCACATCCAGGTTCACTCTTACCTAGCCTGGTCTCAGTCCCCGCCCCCTCCATACCTAGTTTAAAGCTCGATTTATGAGCTGAAGATAAGAGCTGAAGATAAGATTGAGAATCAGAGGCTTCTGGAAGCAGATGGCTACTTAGTAGGAGATTCATCATAAAATTAAGAGAGTTCACATAAGGTAAGGCTGGGTACATTGTTAGATGCTAATATCATAGAATCATAGAATCACCAGGTTGGAAGAGACCCAACGGATCATCGAGTCCAACCATTCCTATCAAACACTAAACCATGTCCCTCAGGGCCCCATCCACCCGTGACTTAAACACATCCAGGGAAGGTGAATCAATCACCTCCCTGGGCAACCTGTTCCAATGCCCAATGACCCTTTCCATGAAAAACTTCCTCCTGATGTCCAGCCTAAATCTCCCCTGGCGGAGCTTGAGACCATTCCCTGTTGTCCTGTCCCCTGTCACTTGTAACTGGCCTCCAGCTGGATTTAACATCATTTACCACCACTCTCTGGGCCCGGCCATCCAACCAGTTTTCCACCCATCCAACCAGTTTTCCACCCAGGATATATCATCTCCAGAAATCATATGGGTAAGGAAAGGCAGTGAAAGATTAATGCTTACTAATACACTGTCGGGAAAAGTCTGAAAATAAAGTTTTAAAAGCTCTAAACTGTTCATTTTAATGGCTAAGTGGATGTGTTTCAATTTTCAATTCATTTTGATTACTGAGCTAAGCAATTTTTAATCATGTGAAACTTTAAAAACATCATATAACGGGCCCCAAACCACTTTTATAAGTCAGCTGAGAAAGAATTAAATATGCAACCTAACCGTGACTAGGATATTTGGGAATACTTCATAGTTCCAGGGACTAGATTAATACTCTCAGAGAATTTAAATCATGGAAAGACTTGTACAAATATTCTTCTTTGTTACACTGATTTAATTCTCTCTGATTGGCATGGCCCACACATGAGCTCAGATGAAGCCCACAGGCAGGGTTGTAGGTGGAGCCTTAGGGAGAGGTTGGTCAGGACCAGTAGTGTTGATTAGTGCACTCAGAGCCCTGTCAGTCACATTCCTTTTCACAATTATGCCTCAAGCTGAAAAACAATAGCCTAAGAAAAAAAAATCCACAGACAAACATATTTAACTTCTGAAAAAATAAACTGTTCTGGAAAAATGTTATCCTGGCTTACTGCACAAGAGACACATGGGCAAAACACAACAGGCAGTGGCTGACCTCCTCTTTTTTATATGGGAATACTGGTTTGGTTAAGAAAGATTTGTCTGCAACACAGCAGAATGGATGTAAGATCTGCTCATCTACTCTGTAATATTTGTCTAGTAGAGAAGTATTATATTGATTTTTGTCTACTCATTTCCTAGAAATAAATATGTGATCATGAGAAATCAGGTGCCCCTTATTTTTTCCTTTTAAAGTAATACAATAATTTAGTATCCTTTTTTTTGCTCAGAAAGTAAATGTATTGATGAATCACTTCAAACAATGCTAATCAAGAGCGTAAGAAGTCTGCCAGAAAGGACACTGACAAGTGAGGTACTATTACTAATGTATTTATCTTTTTATGGTTCAGTTAGAGGAATAGCTTAAGGAGTACAGCACATGTCAGTTTTGTCAGATGGTCCATGGTAGCTGTCAGAGTTTTGACTGATGTACAAGCACTACTTGCTCATGTTTGCCCTTCCTTCTGTTGAATGCACACAGGTAAGACAGCTTGTTGGTAATTTTTATTTAATGCTTTCAGTATCTGCAGCTGCTCTTTTATTGAAAGTTCTGACAATGAGAGATTTCACTCACTGAGATTTCCAAGACTTCCACTGCAAGGATTTAATCACTTAAACAAGGTTTTCCCCTGAGATTAGAACACTTTTCATATTCTTTTTTCTGATGGCTAGTGATATCAGAGATAATTATTTATATTTTTAGTTTATTAAAATCCTCTGAAAAACTAATGTTAAAGAAGTGAAATTACAGAAACTAAGGGTGCAATTTCCTGTGCAGGCTTTAGAGAAGGTATTTCTTTCTTTTAAACATTTTTTTTTCTGACATAGATATGTCTTAAATCTCACTTTACACAGAAAAGCACAGCCCATTTGGAAGATTTCTATGCAGAAAAGAACTGCAACAATGTATCCAGGGAGGTGTAAATATAACACACACAGTAATAATCTCTGAGCCACATGATCTAAAATTATACAACAACTTCTAGATAAAAAAAGCAGGTATTACATTTTAATGTGCAAAATTGAATGAAGAATTTAACTTAAATTGTGAAATGATAAGATCTATTTCTAATGAGGTAACAAGAAGAAAAAGCCAGAACATTTTTGATGCAAATGGGTCAAAAATAGTCTTCTGCTGGGAAATCCAACTAGCTTTGCAGCTGACCATTCAAGCTGTTGCGTAGTTCTTCCAGGGAAAGACAGGATGTAGCTCTTTGATGCCGAAGGGATAACTTCAATGTTTAGAAAGTCATTTCATTCTGAATAGCATAGAAAAAATCCAGCACGCTATCTTAAGGTTGTTTCTGCAGGATTCTCTACTTGGTGAATCCTAGGCCTTAAAGCAAATGACCATATAGTGATATATATTTTAAAAGATTTTTCTTTACCCATGGAGTTTAATTTGGAACAGAAATTCCTTTCAGCTATGTTTGTCATAAACAGCAGTGCTGTGCAGAATACATTTTATTCCTTTTCTCTCTAGTAGTGTAAAAATCAGCATCTAACAATTTGCAGAAGCTTCTGGTGTTTTTTGTTTAATTTGGGAGGTTTTTTGCTGGTTGGGTTTTTTTTTTTTTTTTTTACTACAATGCCGCTTTTGCTCTTCTGAGATTGTATTTTTCTCACAGAGTGTCACTTTCCACTCAAAGGAATGGAGTTCAGCTGTATCTCCTCAAGGAGTCATAGCAGCCCTGTGGTTTACATCAACTTCAACATTTGCAGGATATCAGCTGTAAAAATTCTGCATTCACAAGAACTGAAGCACGCTAGAAATCCCTGGAAGTAAGCTAGTCTGCATTTTGAAGAACTGGTGATTAAAATGTGGGCATTTGTGTACCACACATATGCAACTCTTGAAAAATATACCCAGTATCCTGGTTGATTCTATTAGCAATGTAAGTTGAAAATGTGAGTGGAAGAATTCACAGCAAATATTAATAAAGGAATAAATCAATATCCTGAATACTTTGGCAGAATTCGTAGGCACTCAAGTAGAAAAGGTGAACTTTTATCCAGAGTTACAGCTCTTGCAGTGCAGAATGGATTTTTTTAATGCTAACTCTATAGCTTTAATTTAGTCTTAATTTATTAGTATTTACTTGACAGACTTTTTTTTCCCCCCTTTGAGTATAAAAAGCAAAGCATTGGTATTGTAATAGTGTGGGCAGAATTTGGTCTTGGAGTCCGTCATTCTTCCCAGAAACAATGTTTTCTTTCATTTCTTAAAACCTAGTTAAGACCCTGATTTCACTCTCTCATTATGGTCAGCAGCATTTTAACTTGATCTTAATTCCCCAGAAATACAACAGCAAGTATTTATATTTCACTGAAGGAAATACAGCATGAAGGATGTGTTTAAAGTTAAGTATAAAGCTAAATATGTTTGGGGAAGGAAAGAATTTTCGTATCTGCTTAAGTGCATTGCTGAAATAAGGCAAACAGCGTAAGTACATGTAAAGGTAACAGAATATAGGAGAAAATACTGGCCATACAGAAGCAACATTTGTAAGGGGAGTACAGCTTTACTACAGGACTTGAGGGTGAAAACCAAAACCGAAAGGCCATCATAGGGAAGTCTGAGTGAGCTTTATGTAAATGTAGTTCTTTTTTTTTTTTCTTTATTGTTGCAAGCTACTAAGCTCACATTGGTGTTCAGCTGAATTGCAAGATAGTTTCATATTTTGAAAGACCTCTGTAAAAATATCTTAGTCTTTTAAAATAGACTTTCATTAACAATGATGACAAATGTAACTTTTTAAGATTAAAACCTCAGATATTTCAAAATTCATCTGTCACATTGAAGAGGAGGTATTAAAAGCCTGTCCTTAAGCCATTTCTATGAATTTCATTAAATATATTTTTTGCAATATTCATAGAAGATGCTAACAATGAATATTTTTAAAGTGAAATAGCGTGGCTGCAGCACAAATGTGCTGTTAGTATATGCCCATTTTCCTTAGTCTATCTGGAATATGTTTTAGATTTTACACGAGGATCGACCATTAAGGTTTAGTCGCTGAGGACATACAGAAGCATAATTATTTGCACTTTATGGCACGGAATCTTTTGGGTCTATAGGTTTTGCCAGTATCCCCACTGAGGCATAACGTTGTAGCATTTTAGATGGATATTTCTAAGTTTATAGTCTACACAGATATTCTAATTCCCTCCACTTAAAGAGATTCTAGTTTAAAATCTTGTTCACAGATGAAATGTTGGCTCAAACACATTTTAATTTTAATTTCTACAGGGAATTTATGCACACAGAAGATTACTTGATGATGACTAGAAATGCTAGTCTTCAGATATAATATTTGTTGTATTATTTGCATACAGTTCAATGCTCTTTCAGGTCTTTATCACAGACCATCAGAACCTTTGTCTTGCTTTACACAGCTGTTTATACCAGATTTTAACAGTAATAAGGATTTTCTCTGATCTTTGATAATAAACTCTTAATCATCAACAATGTTTGATGAGTATAAATGGGGAACCTGAACTGCAGCTCTCAATCAACTTAATCAGTAGTCAGAAAAAGAGTACCCCCTTATAAGGCATACAAATCCTATAAGTTAAAATTTATATGAGATATATCTTAATGTCTTGACAATTTCACATTGTCTCCTGAAGACAGCTGCTTTCTTTAATCCTGCTTATAGCTTGAGAGATCTGATTTATTATTTCCTGGCTTCACTTTTCAATTAACAGAGATTTTTGAATAACAGAAAAACTGAATAAAATATACCAGATATCCAAACAAATTTGTCCAAATTGTCCAAAAGAAACAAACCCCAGAGAAATTAATAGAGGCCATAAATATTTTCTATGATGAAAAATTAGTAAACTTTTAATAATGAATGGAAGGGAGTAAAACATCTAATTGCTAGCTGAAAAAATTGTAAACAAATTGGAGTGGAAAAATATTAATTGCTTTAAAGCATCCAAAAATATATAGGGGTTCTTCCGAAAGAATCTATAAAGTCCCAAAGGAAGACTGCATAATAGCAGGGTTTTCTTTTGTAAAAAAAAAAAAAAAAAAAAGCAAGAAACAGTTTCCTTCTGCTCTGGAATACAAATTTAAATGTCCAAAATTTCAGTCCAAAATCCACACAGTCATGAGTCAATTAAATTTATAGGATTTGCTAGCCTCAACCTTCCGTAACCTGAAAATTCTTAACAGTGACTGCAGTTTTCCTTACAGAGTCACGGAAATGAGCATGACGTGGGATATCTGGAGGTCATCCAGAACACCTCCTGCTCAAAGTGGAACTGTTTCTGTCTGCACCATGGCTAAAGTCTTGTCTACAATTTGTCAAATTCACTTATGACACTAGCCAGAGAGCTGGCACGACTGACCCAGGACCTTTGTGCTCAGCAGCAGCAGTGAAGTCAGCATAAAACACGACAGTTGTTTTCATTCAAATACTCATAGTTAGGGTGCACTTAACAAAGAAATATAAGATCTTTTAGCAGTCTGAATGTATGGGATGCCAAGCCATACTTATTGCCTATCAATAGTTTTCTTTGTTTTGATTTTAGTTCAACAGCTTTTTAGTGCAAAACAACAAACAGTGGAGGACTGGAACCGGAATACACCATGATCTGTTTTAGCTTTTAGTATGAAAGATTATTTAGTGTGGTTTAAATCAGCATAAAGTAATAAGGAATTATTTGAACACAGATAAATAATGTATAGCATTACCCTTACTATATCCGTTGCACTACTGAAGGACTTCTCCACTACAAATCACTACAAATGACTTGATTATATCATGTGTCTCCCAAAATGCTTAGGTGAGGGATAGTCATGTTAAATCTTTGTTGATGTTGAAATAAAATTACAAAAGGGCTGCACATTCACTATGATGTTCTTTGAAATAAAATATTTCTTATCTAACATTTATTTTTATAATACACATGATGAACTTCTCATGATAAAGATTTTCTGTGGAACTAGTGGACCGTTTTCATTTAATCATATTCAAACATTAGCTGTCAACTGATGCTAGTATCAGCAGGGGGAAAGTTATTTCTATGGAGCAGGAGTAGTTCTGCAGTCCGTCAATAAGATGTAGCTCAAGGTAAAGGCTAGCAAAGTTCTCCAGGAAAGCTGCACAGCTGAAACATTTGACAGATGACTTCCATAACTGAAGTGTAGTTCTTCTCAGCTGCATGATCAAGGATATGTCTGGTAGATTCTAGTTATATTAGTTATGGCCAGTTATTCTAGGTATGTTCTAGTGTACAATGCTTTTTATCTGACTATCGAGAGTAATTTCTGCTGGCAACTTGATGTCCATTTTGAAGATTAAGATGTGAATTTTAATGGTATAAAAATCAAAAAGGAATACATTTAAGATGGGACTAGCATGATAGACTGTTCTTTTAAAATTCAGTCTATCATTTATGGAAGATATCTTCACAACAGCACATTCACACCAGTTGAAAGATTTACATTTATATTTTTTTCATCAAGATACAAGTGTATTGAGGTTACTCTAAGGGAAAATCCTGCTAATTTTAGTGTATGTAACTTCCTCTCCAACTGTCTTCCTGCTTTGCACAATTGTATAGATCTTTTTCTACTGATAAAGAAATTGTGAGCTCAGGTCTTTGCTCTAAAAGAGCAGCTGGTGTGATTGGTGTTATTTTTGTATATCAGCATCATCCGGTATAGATGGCATTTTTTATAGTTCTTTTGGTGTATGTTGATTGTGAATATGCCCCTTGATTCCTTTTCCAAGAATGTAAAGTGTCAAGTGCTGCCAGGAATGCCACAGGCAAGACAGCAGCACAGCTAGCAACTTCTGAGGAGAACTGTATTAAGGCAATTCTCTTACACTGATACCATGAAACTAGAATTCAAAGAAGGCCCTCTAAAATAATCAAAGGATTCAGAAATGAGGTCTGTAAGCAATGTTAAGAAAGATAAACATGTGTGCTTTTCAGAGAAGCGGGTTTGAGTGGGAGGACAGGGAACATGAAAGCATTTTACATGGAAACAGCATATAAAAATAGATATTCTAAGAGGAAAAAATCTTTATTTCATTAACTGTAGTTGACAACAGAGAAATAACAGGCCAAAGCCCACAAATCTATTCAGGTGGTGCTATTAAAAGTAGAATCTAGTTCAATGTAACAGTATGTAAAAAAATGATATCTTACAAAATTCATAATAAAACCAAATATGTATGTGTGAATACATAGTTACAAGACAAACACACATATAATATATACATATAAAATATCACATCTTGAATTCCCAGGAATACATTTTTTGTAGTTTAGCATTGTACTAAATATTTTTTCTCTTAAAAAAAATTAATGTTTATATTCTCTCCTTATATTTGTCGAATAATGTAGAACAATGAAACCTGTACAACTTAATGATATGTTAATCCTGGTAATAAATAAAATTTTCTCAACTATATTTGATGTAGTTTTATGTCATCTTAATATGTCAGATTATCATTTGACCAAAATACAATTTTCAATGCATACAGTTTTTAATAAAAGAACAGAGAACCCTTACACATACTGTTTCGATATGGTAGGTTTGCTTTTACAATGTTTTATAATGTTCATAAACTAAATTTGCTGAATAAGTCTGTCAGCTCAAAAATTTAAACTGATTTTTAGTTTGTTTATTTTCAATGGATTGCCATCGGTTGTGATTTTTGTGTCATTTATTCAACTGAGGAATTTTTGGACATTATTTGTGTTTGATTTGTCAAATTTCAACATCAGTGGAATCAGTATTACAGCTAATGTTTGTGGCATGATGCAGTAAACAAAAATTTCATCAGCTTAAGTGAAGGCCAAAGTCCTTACTCTCTCTGAATTATCTCCTAAAGTCATCTGAAATGAAGCTGTTAATTTCCATATGTACATCAACAAAAAAATTATATCCTCAATTAAATATCAAATAGGCAGTCCTGGGATATAAATGGATACTTCAGGGTCCATAAGCAACAATCAAGAAATTATGTTCTGTGTATTGGAATTAGAAATGTAGAGAGATGTTAATACAGAAGAAAGGTCTTTGATATTTATGTAAGTAAAACTGTATAAATCACTGTAAGAATACACACAGAGTTTTTACAAATATTTACTTGGCCTGCTTCCAGTATTTTAGTTGGTGTTGCCTAAAAGGATTTGAACTGGTGTAGAAAAAATATCCAAACTTGGTCCTTTATGTAAATTTTCAACTGGAAGAGAGTACAAAGAAGTGACAGCCTTGTTTGTCAATGTGCTCCAGTGATTGTTAGCAATGCATTCTTGCTCATATTGTTTCAGACAAAAAAATTAGTATTTTGCATTAGCAGAGGATAATTAGGCAATAAGATACAAAAGAGAGTAGGGTTATCATGAGATAAACACACACATGGGGTGTTATGAAGCACAGCCAAGTATCTGCAATCCCTCCAGGGTATGATTATCTCATGATAACCGCACACCCTGGAGTTGCCTTATTGCTATTATAAAATATCTTTATTATAGGAAGAAATGCACATTTTTGTGCTGAAAGAAGACGAAGGTGGCAATTTAGAATGCTGAACAGCAATTTCAGCTGAGCTGTGTGGTTTACATAGATTAATCTATCCCATTGGAATGTTTCCTCAGCCAAAAAAATGTTTCCTAAACCCAAGCACTCATAATCTGTAGTGATGTGCAGCTATTTGGAGTATTTGACAAATTCCCTCCTTGGTTCTTATGTTGTTCCTTTGACTGCAAGGTACACACACAGCAGTATGAAAAGATGCAGAAGTGATCACAGGATGGTGAACATTTTGAATGTTTGATAATATTTCTAAAGTGTGGATTCTTCATTTCACTTTTATGCAAACTCTGTGTAAACTCTGGAAAGCTTCAGAGAGTTAAATAATGCATCTAAAGCTTATTCAAAACTATTGGGAGAGAGAAGTTACAAAGTGCAAACAGTGTCAATGGAGCTTAAAAAACTGGGAAACTGATGAGCAAGAGAGTACTTCCAACCAGCACGTTTTTGTTTTTTTTTTTTTACCAGGCATTAGAGAGATGATGTAGTAAGGGGTGTAAAGGCAGCTGGATAAATAGATACTGGCCTCTTTGTACAAAATTGGAGCTTTGCCACTGTCTTCAGTGGACCAAGACTTATACCAAGAGAATACTTAGCACCAGTCCTGCACTTACACACATAATAGCTTTGTCGACATGAATGGGCCCTCTGAATTTACAGTCCTTTTGCCTCTCTTTGTAGACAGCACTTGGGAATATAAACAACTTGATCAGGCTCATGGTAGATGTGAAAATTTTTTGTCACATGAACAACGGAAACTAATCTTGCACATATATCTGCATTTGGAAAAGCAGTAGATTAGCTGAGGATCCTCTAAGTCATAGATTCTTCATTTACAGTTATGCCTAAAGATCAATTTTTATTCTGTTATTTTGTTATTAATGTCGTATTTTGTTATTATTTTCGTATTCAGTGCAACATAAGGAAATTCAGAGAGAATTCTATTTCCATAAGTTTGTATTATGGAATGGATATTAGGAAAAAATAAGCATTGAAATAGCTTATAAATTGTGTATTAAATGTAATCAATATTTGTATTCATGTTTGGGCATAAAAATGCACAAAGAAAGCCTTGTAGAATTTATCTCTGCTTAGAAGCTTGTACTGTGGCCTTCAAAATATGTCAGCTTTAATTTAAGATTGGTGTTTAATATGGAATATGGAGATCGATGTAATTGATTTGATTGAATAAAAAAGTCCTCGTAAGGATATATGGTAGCCATTTTTAAATGCAACAAACCCAATAATTGGTTTAAATGTAAAAATAAATTGTGTCTAGAGATATCTATCCCAGACAGGGGTGATGCTTTATTGGTTTTTGCATTTCACTAACTGATGTGCTTTCATGTAAAATCAATATATTGCAGTCAAATATATTTTACTTTGTTGAGGAGTAGGTCCAGTTAGCTAAAACATAGGATACCTCACCATTTTTTTACAGTAAACTTTTTGTGAAGAAATGAAGAGAAATTTTAAAGAGATACTTTTAGTTTCTATTCTGTAGAGTCCCTTGTATAGTGTACAGATTTTTCATGTGCTTCTCCAGCATTTTAGTTTGCAAACTCTCAGCTTTTTAATTAGGTCCCTAGCCATTCTTCTGAACGTAATTGCCATCTGTGGAATATTAGACACCATTTTGAGTGATTCATATATATCTACTTAGCAGAACTGTGTAAAACAAGGCATCATGCTTTTTACCTATACTGAAACTGAAAATGCATTTGTGTTCAGTGTGGTTTTAACCTATCATGAGGAAAAGAGCGCTATTTTCCCATTTAGTCATCTTTGATACTTTTAATACAATGGAAAGGTGGATTTTTAGAAAAAGTCCACAATTCATACCAATGCTCCTTCTTTTCCCTAATTATTATGTCTTACTCACGACTAGGGAGAGCTAAGATCAAAAAAGAAATTTGGTATCTCTCACTTTATCTCACTTTAAAAGTTACCTAAATGATCAGGGAAACCCACTGTCAGTACAAGGAAAATCAACAAAGACAGAAATCTATACAAGAGAATTCTAATGGATTCAACAATTACAAAAATAGAAATACAAAAATTCAACAGGATATGGTCAATACAATTAGTTTAAAATGGCCATAAATGACTGCTGACTTTCTTAAAGTTTGTGACTCTGTCATCATTAAGAAAAACATATTATTTTAAAAAGCTGTCAACATTCAAAGAGGAAATGTTTTTTCAAAGATTTATTTCACGATGTATAGACTGAAGAAGCCCATGAGGAAGAACTATATTTGTATGTGATAATCTGGGGAAAGAGACTATTAATATCCTTTTGTCCTCAGACTCCAAAGTAGAGTTCTCTGATGTGTTTTTGTTTTCCTTACTGCAAGATACTGAATACAGAGACAGTGGTTGTTTTCCCCTTCTTTCTCCCTCTCTCAGGGGTCTTAAGGATATAAGTACAATTTTCTGGTCTGCTTTGCAAAGCTGTAATTATTGTAGAGATCCACATTTTCACATAAAAAAGTATTATCTGTGCTATAAAGTTTGCATACAGAAAATTGATATTTCTGAATAAGTGCTTCTTCCAGCCCTACAATTCTGAAATGCTCTAAAGGTTAAAAAAAATGTAATAGACAAAGAAAGTGAATATACATATTGCTTATTGAATTCAACAGAGCAGAGAATTTTTTCTGGACTAGTGATTTCATAGACCAGTTTTACACTTTTTAGTCATGCCTTAAAACAATTGAGCACATGCCATAAACATTGAGTCTCTGGGAAATAAAGACTGGTGAACCATTCAGAACCCAACTGAACTAATATGTCAGAATATTATAGCTTCAGAATGTGTGAAGTGAATCTTAAACCTGCTTGCAAGCCATTTTGGTCAAGCAGTTTTTAAAAGATATTTGCATGAAGGCATACATTCTTTCAAACTAAAAATTACTAGGACATGGAATGCTGGGTTTAGAGATGCTTTGCTAAAGAAGGAAAATAGACCTAAGTCTGTTTAAACAAAACCTTTAGCAATATTTAGTACAGTTTGGATAGGGATGTATTGTTTGGCTACTTATTCAATTCAACACAGTTGAGATGTTACATGTCTGTTATTGTCTTCATAGTCAAGAAATTGCTTTTGCTTCTCTTGGCTATTAGGTAACGAACAGTAAAGCTAAGTAGAAAACCTAGATTTAAGATAACATTGGTAATTAGTCAAAAAAATGTTTGATTTGATGCTATTAGAAAAAGAGAGCATTGACCATTACAAGACTCATAACTAGTTCTTAAAAATAATCTTTTTCAAAATGTTATTAGGATAGCGTTCTAATGGAAGATTTCCCCAGAGAATCAAGACTCGTGGAGTAAGTTCTTTAAACCATACAAGGCAGTGAAATTTGTAAGGGTTTGTGGAAAAGTCAATCATTAGGAGGAAGAACAATGAAGCAATGAGGAAATTTTAGAAGTAATATTTTAGGGGAGTTGGGGTTTTATTTTTCCCTGTATTCAACTCACTCCTTGTTTGTTTTTTTTTGGTTTTTTTGGTTTTTTTGAGGTTGTTATAACTCCATAAAATGACTATTGTAAAGGGGTCCTATTCGGGGTGAGGGGAAAAGCTTAAGGCAAAAGTGTGAAATTGTGAAATTGTGTTGATATTGTTTGATTATTGCAAACATCCTTTGCAAATTCCAGCAGGAAAGGGAGGTCATGTTGGGCAGTATCTCTTACTTCCCACACATGACATCAGCTTCTAGTACTGGCAGCCTCCACACCTTCCTAAGCAACAGCACTCAACAGCTCAAGAAACATACACATGCATTTTACTCTTGCTGTAACACAAAATAAGAGCACTTTTAGCAATGACTTACTGGTTAACTTTGATCAAAATTTTGAGTCTTTATACAATAAGAAGCAAGTCAGGTAAAGGTAAAGGCCAAGAAACGTGAACAGGTTATTTGTAATGCATTTAAAAAATCTCCTGGGTGGTAGATTAGCTCACAGGCGTTTGGCTTATTTCTGGAATTGGAAAAAAGTTCATAAAATGAGACTTTTTACCACTAAAGGTGAGGTCAGAACAATCTCAGTGAATGGAAATTATCATGGCAACAAAGTCTTGCATTTACGACAGCTTCTAACAACTGAAGATCTTTCAGAATTCTGAGGAGGGGATGTCCAGGTTCACCTCACCAGACGCATAGAGTTCCAGCAAAAATATTTTGTAAATTTATGAGGGTAATGATAACCTTTTTCTATACAAACCCAAAGCACACAGGAAAAGTTTGACGCAGTCAGAATATGGCTTCTGATCAGTACTAGAGTATTAAGAGTGAGAGATTTTTTTCTACATCAGATAAATCACAGTTTGATGCCACTGGCATACTTTCATAGATATATGTTAAGAGAAAGAATAATGGCAGAAAGAAATATTTTGTGATGTGTGGATTGAAATGTAGGCATGGTGCCCAAAAATGCAAGTCCTAAGTATACGGAATTCACCAAATGTCTAATAAGCCAAGAACTACCCAGAAACAATTTAGCCCATCTTTTTATACCAATGGGTGAGATGTCATAAATGTAAGATAATGGTTAATTTTCAGAATAAACCAGCCACTTTCCACTGTCGTCTCCTCACTTTAAACAGTAGAAAAAACACAGGTAGGCACTAACTAGGCTGAAGGAATATGATTCTAAAATGGTCTTCTTACTTCTCATATATTTTTTTATATTAATATTCTCGATGTACTTGTCCAGTAGAATTGCAGAATTTAAGAATTTGTCATTTTTTTAAAAGGAAATGATTAATTCTGTAACGGCTAATTAATCAAGTTACTTGAAGGGATGGATTCCTCAGTAGGGACTGTTAATCCAACAAGGAGAGTTTCCTTTTCTTCTGGTTCTTTAGGCAGAAAAAAGCCTACTGTGAATGTTCAGGTCTCAGTGGAAGTACTGCAAAGAAACTTGAGAAAGACCTACTAGTTTGTAAATGAGTGTTTAAGATGTTAAAATACAGTTTGCAATGGCAATGACCTCAGTGTATCCCTGGTAAAACTCTCCTGCTTTCACTGGTGTTGCGGGAGAGATTCAGTACAGAAGGAGAAAGAAGTTGAAAACCAGTTATTTCTTAACATCATTGAAAAATGGTCTGACTTAGTGTAAAAACAGAGTGGTTTATTCCAATCACACCGGTATTTTGCACATATTTTCCTTGTGAAAAATAAAATATATTTGCTAAATATAAGTGATCTCATTTTTTACTTGCTTGTTGTCCCACTCCATTGTGTTCTGTCCTGTTTTACAGAAAATGCTGCTTCAGAATCTATGCAATTATGCAATAATTATGCAACCTATGCAATTTGCTTTTTCATGTCATCTACCTGCAGTCCCTAATAAAGATTTTTCCTAATACATCCAAGAAGAAGATATTTTCATGGACTTCAATGACTTTATTGCAGTTTCACGAGCTGAAAATGGATAAAGTCAGCAGCAATTCTTAGTACTATATAATTATATATAACATTTACAAGAAAACTCATTTTAAACAAGCCTATAGATGGTAAATTTGCTGGCATATTGGCAAAAGAATTTATATGGAATGTTTTCTAATTAATGTTACTTTACATTTCATTTATATACGATTTTCAACAGTCACCATCTGCTTATAAGCTATGTATATCAGTATTCAAAAATGATCATTTCAGTCATTTTGCTGCATGTGTTAAATTCCCAATTAATAAATGCAGTTGATGAACTTAGTAAACAAATGACATGAGTGACACTGACTCAAAACAAAATTGGCTCAGATTATACAATTATTCCTTGCTTTTATATGATCTATCATATATGTAATAATTTTTTTAGAAAGAGTGGATAGTACAGAAATGTACAAGTGAGCTACTTTGAGCAAATGTGTATTTGACTATACAAAGCTCCAGTCATAATTAGGATGAGGCTTTCCTGTTACACCAACAAGCAGAAGACAGAATGCTTAATGACTGACTGTGTTAGTATTGAAACTTCCCTTCTCCCCAGCACTGAGGGTAATTTGTTCTGATGAAAGTAGCTAAGTGAGTTGCTTCCCTGTGACAATTACAAGGGGGGAAAAGCCCTATTGCTGTCATCGAAACAGCAAAATTAATGACAGAATCAGCAGAAAAAGAAACATTTCCTTAACACCTTTTCTTATCTTCTTTAACAAGGATATTCTCAGTACCATTTACTGTATGAAGAAAACTATTCTCTTGATTGCTGGTCTGTTGGAAAAGATGTTGCTACACTTGAGAATCCTAAGACTGATATACTTTTGAATTAGATCAAACAAATCACATATAGTGATTTGCCTGGTCTTGATGCCTCTGCAGCTAGTTGGCCTGCCTTGCTCAGGGAAGATTTTTTCTTTTCAATAAGTGCTTTCTTCTCATCTGGATTATGTGCTGAGAGTTAGAAGTGGGCCGGAAAAGGTCCAGGTTTCAACTCTGAAGCTTTGCTGTCCTTGTATCCTCATTAATTCCATAATTATTCATGGTTAATGGTTCTACCAATTTGAATATCATTACTCTAGGAAGGAAGAGCCACTCAGTACTGAAAGATGGTGATTGCTCTGTCATAGAGTATTATGGTTCCCTCACTAGGTGTCAAGATGCTGCTACAGATGAATGTTCTAATTCACAAGGAAGCTTACCACCACAAGACAAAATAGAAATGATAATTTGACAAGGACAGATATCCAGAACGCCACTGAGTGCGCAAAATTCCCCTTCACCCAGCCCTGCATGCTTCCCTTATGTGTCTTCTTTTTGTTACAAGGAAAAACTTTAGCACAGTCAGTCACTGTTGTCTACAAATTATCTGTGACTGATACAGTGACAAGGCAGAAGGTAGAAACCTCTCCCTGTTTGGTGTCTGGGTGATTACAGCAAAGAAAATGATGGTGTTTGGATGCTGCTTCTATCAATGCCACAAACACACTCATTTTTGGACCAAAATACACAGAAATAAAATTGTAAAAAGCTTGTTAATATTAGTTCAAATTTTAGAAGGCCAGATGAATACATTAATGCATTTTGAAAGTGCCACTTCCTTCCCTCTAAACTGCAGAGATGTTTTTGAAGGGTGGACTGTTTGGTGGATAAGTAATTGATTGGATGGTTGCATTCCGAGAATGGTATTCCATGACAAGTAGTGTCTCTCAGGGGTTAGTACTGAGACCAGTGTTGTTCAATATTTTCATGATTATATAGACAGTGAGATTGAGTGCATCCTCAGGAAGTGTGCAGATGACACCAAGCTGAATAGTGCAGTTGCTACACCAGAAGGATGGGATGTCATCCAGAGGGGTCTGGACAATTGGAGAAGTGAGCCTGTGTGAAACTCATGAAGTTCGATAAGGTCTAGTGCAAGGTCCTTCACCTAGGAGGGGGTTTCAATATAGGATGAGGGATTAGAGCAGCCCTTCAAAGAAGAACTTGGGAGTGTTGACTGATGAGAAGCTCAACATGAGCCTGCAATGTGCACTCACAGCCCAGAACACCAACCATATCCTGGGCTGCATGAAAAGAAGCATAGCCAGCAGATAAAGGGAGGTGATTCTTCCCCTCTACTCCACTCTTTTGAGACCTCATCCGGAGTACTGTGTCCAGTTCTGGAATCTTCAGTGTAAGAAGGATATGGAACTGTTGGAAGAGGTCTAGAAGAGGACTGTGAAGACGATCAGAAGAAATTCTTCACAATGACAGTGGTGAGACCCTGGTACAAGTTGCCCAGGGAAGTTGTGCATGCCTCCTCCTTGGAAGTATTCAAGGCCAGATTGGATGGAGTCTTGAGCAGCCTGATGTAGTGAGAGGTGACCCTACCCATGACAGAAGGAGTGGAATTAGATGATTTTAAGTTCCCTTCCAATTCAATCCATTCTGTGATTCTATGACTCTTAGAAGGTAAATGTTTTCATTGATTGAATTGATGGTTTCTAATTAAAACCTTGATATTACCAAAGTTTAAAATCCATATGTTTTTGTAATGGAGGGAAGCAGAAATCACCGTGCTAGTATCTTGTAATTAAAGATTTGTTCAGAGGGGTTGGATCTATAGTGCTTCCTTGCTGATAAATCAGAAATGGTTTCCAAATGTGCTCTTTTTGGTAAGAAGTGGAGTATTTTACCAAGGGTTAAATATTTCACAAAGAGACTCCACTTCCTTTGATAAAGTTAGAAGTTGTAGCAGATGTAAAAGAATGTTAGTTAAAGTGCTTTTGACTAAATAAGCATTTTATTTCTGTTCTGTAGAAGACTTTTAAACACAAGAGATTTAGCAATATATTATTTAATTTCTCAAATTCTGCTTTTAATAGACATGATTGTTGAAGATTAGTGCTTATCAACTAATAAATTGTAAACAGACAACTAACTGACCTGCTTCCATAGTTGCAAAACTCATTTGCATTTTTCAGGCCTGACTCTTATTGCCAACTAACATGGTCTAACTGTTCATTCCAAAGGTTTTTCCTTTTCATACACTGTGAGGTTCACTAAATTCTCTGCCTTTTATTTAATGCAGTGTCAGTATCATCCAGATCACCTTGCAGTTGATATTTATAACATTGAGTAATACGATGTTGCTTAGCCCTCCAAACAGTATTTGCTATATGGCAAAGAAAGTCAGCTCTTATAGAACCTGTGTTACTATTTGTGTGTAAAATGAAGTTCTGAGATGCTATATGCTGAAGAAAATGGTTGTAGAAGGAAGTAGAACATCTCTATTGAGGAGCTATCTGTTACTCATATGAGCATCAGAAGAAACGATTTAACCTAATATGCACCGTATCTAGTGTACAAATTATGTATTAAGGTTTTAGTAGTGATATAGCTAAGGGTTATTTTTCAAATTTCAATACTTTAAAATATTTATCTTGCATTTAATTTTTTTTCTAATGCTTAAAAAAAGCTGTAAGAAGATTTATTTTTTCAAAAATGTCAGAAGACAGCTTGTAGATCGTTGTCCCAAATGTCACTGACTATAATAGTATGTAAAGCTGGAATTTAATTTCATTTTCGGTGCTGCTTTTTTTAAACTAGTTGGCATACAGCAGTATCCAAATCTCTGACCAGACATATTGCTGGCAATTGGATAAACATCTTATTTGGGAGTGGAAGAGTGATTTGGTCTTTTTTTTCAGAGTCGGGCAAGACTGTGATATGTTTGATTTATACAGAGACAAGTCCTTGCAAACAAGGGTAGTGCTTTTTAGGTCCAAGATCTCCCTGTGAGTCTGTGCTTAGTAGGTATTTTGCAAATTAGGTTGTCATGATTCTGTTCTGCACATTGTGGTAGGAATCCCCTCTGCAAGCTCCTTAAATACAGTGTAGAGCTGCTGCTAATTGTTGCAAGTGAGCTGTCTCTATGTGCTTCCTTCTCCTGCTGAGTTCTCTGCCTCCAGTCATTAAAGCAGATTCACTTCTTAGCCAATATATAACATTAAATTCTTTTGTGCATCTGAGTCATTGTATAATGTAACTGTTGGTCTTTAATAAATCAGTTTGTTTTTTCCATATATTCACATTTTAATTCAATTCCCAGAGATTCCATGTAGACTACTGCATCAAAATATGCATTGAGCCAAAGACTGTAAAGCGACCTAGTATCTTAAACTTACAAAATAAGGAAGTATGCATATCCATACGAAAATAATTAGACAGGAGCCACAATACGTGATATAGAATTTACAAATATAGTGTAATGGGACTGTATTGAATTATAGTAAAATCAAGGTTTATGTTTTCAGAATGAATGCTACGTAACTGCACAAGTAATATGTAGAAAATGTTTAATTTTCACATACAGCTGTGAAAATTATATATGCTCTTGCAGTTCTATATATGCTAAAAGATTCATTACAAAGGCAACTGATTGTTTACATATAAGATAAACACAGTCATGGTTTTTTTGTTGTACAAATTATGCCAAATTGCAAGCAATCATCACAGGCCAGAGAGAATTATTCAATATGAGAGCTCCCTATAACGTGAATAAATTAGACTTCAGTTCAGATAGTAGAACTATTCAGCTAGACTCAAAGAAGAGAAGGCATTAAGGATAAATCATGCAATATTCTGCAATATGAGCTTCTCAAAAATTTCACAAATGGAAAACACTCAGTACTGCAACTGACATTCAAAGTAATACAACAGCATTCAATGCCTGAATTGCCACTTAAAATCATGTTTTGCATCATTTCCTGCCAGTTGCCATTGTTCCTGAATAATATATTTCAAAAGACAATGTGTGATATTTATGAATATGGCTGTATTTTTATCCAGAATCTCTTGACTCTGGAAAGAAAATAATTTTTCATAACAATCAGGTAGAACCTTTAGAATTATGTGGAAGCTTCAATGAGCAAAAGTTAACAAAAACATCTCTGTTCAGCCCTCCTGTTGGCAATTACACCTGAAAAGTACAACTTCCATATCTCTTAGACTTAACAGAGCATTTAACAACGCTTTTCTGTTAGAAAAATACAACAATAAAAGCAAAACTTTCTTTGAAATTGTGAATATATTTCATTTAGTGTTTTTTGAAAAATTTTCTGAGACACAAATTTAAAAAAAAAATTTTAAAAGATTTTAACTGTATAAGTATTTCTTCTTCAAATATACAATTTAGAGAATTTAGTTTCATGAAAAAACTATTTAATTTCAAAAGCCTGAGAGTAAATTTAAAAAGAACTGTGACAAGGTTCTTTTGGTGAGAACAACAGATCATATAAAAAAATAAGAACTAAAAGGTTCTCAAATTTTCTACCAAAATTGTTTTTAAAAAGAACTCAGTACTTCAACCAGTTCTTGGTTGTATGTTGAAGCAGTTAGAACTGTCCAGCCAGACTTACTCTAAGACAACAGTAATTCTGAACATTCCCAAAATGTCTTCATTAAGTGAATACGAGCATTGGAAAAGACCTCATGGATCATTGAGTTCAACCATTCCTATAACCACTAAGCCATGTCCCTTAGCACAATTTACTAAATAAATACTTTCAGTCATTCCTTTTAGGGAGTTTTATATTTTTTTTCTGATGTTCATGTCCTGGACAAAATATTTTGGGGAAAAAAAAATCAGGACTCAATCTCCTTATCTCTTTCCAGTCTCAAGTATCTTGTCTTTTGACTTGGGTGTTGACGTGTGACATACTTAAATCTTTTCTTTATTTTTAAGATCAGAAAAGAAAGAGAGATGAAGGAAACTTGGAGAGACAGTTATGGAGTACAAGTATGAAATCTCATAAATTGATAATGTCCATTATGTTCTTCAACTTATCTTTATTATATCCCCATTCTCAGGTTTTTGTGTTGTGGATTTTGTCTTTTTCCTTAACTTTTTATAGACTTAATCTAGCAGTGCCTTTAGGTGTATTCAAAGACTATTCTATTTTGATATGTGAGTTTCATGCTTTTTATCTCATTTTCAATGTATTTCCAATTTTTCTGATGAATACTTTGCCAAAAGAATTTTTGGAAAATATTGTGTGTATCTGAAAGGAATTCATACACTTTCAAAGAATTATCAGAGATTAATTAGCCATGAAACACAGGTAATTTTTAATATCTAGCATATGAATTTCCCTTGGTTGAAGTTCCACTACTTGTGCAACCTTACTTTAAATATTTATACAATATCATCTGAAATGATTACTTTAATTTACATCCAAACTGCCAATTAAACATGATTACACAGACAACAGTAATTAGAATAATAGAATCATAGAATAACCAGGTTGGAAGAGACTCACCTGATCATTCATTCCAAACATTCCTATCAAACACTAAACCATGTCCCTCGGGACCTCGTCTACCCATGCTTTAAACACCTCCAGGGAAGGTGAATCAACCACCTTCCTGGGTAGCCTCTTCCAGTGCCCAATGACCCTTTCTGTGAAAAACTTTTTCCTAATGTCCAGCTTACATCTCCCCTGGCTGAGCTTGAGGCCATTCCCTCTTGTTCTGTCCCCTGTCACTTGGGAGAAGAGGCCAGCTCCCTCCTCTCCACAACCTCCCTTCAGATAGTTGTAGAGAGCAATGAAGTCTCCCCTCAACCTTTTCTTCTCTAGGCTAAACAACCCTAGCTCTCTCAGCCATTCCTCATAAGGCCTGTTCTCCATCCCCTTCACCAGCTTCGTTGCTCTTCTCTGGACTCACTCCAGAACCTCAACATCCTTCTTGTGGTGAGGGACCCACAACTGAACACAGTATTCAAGGAGCGATCTCACCAGTGCCGAGTACAGAGGGAGAATAACCTCCCTGGACCTGCTGGTCACACTGTTTCCAATACAAGCCAGGATGCCATTGGCCTTCTTGGCCACCTGGGCACACTGCTGGCTCATGTTCAGTCAGCTGTTAACCAACACCCCCAGGTCCCTCTCTTCCAGGCAGTTTTCTAGACAGACTTCTCCCAGTCTGTAGCTCTGCATAGGGTTGTTGTGCCCCAAGTGCAGGACACAGCATTTGGCCATGTTAAACTTCATGCCATTGGACTCAGCCCAGTGGTCCAGCCTGTTCAGATCCCTTTGCAGAGCCTCCCTACCCTCCAGCAGATCAATACTTCCACCCAGCTTAGTGTCATCTGCAAACTTGCTAAGGGTACACTCAATGCCTTCATCCAGGTCATTGATAAAGACATTGAACAGGGTTGGATCCAGCACTGAGCCCTGGGGAACACCACTTGTCACTGTCCTCCAGCTGCATTTAACACCATTTACTACCACTCTCTGGGTCCGACCATCCAACCAGTTTTCCACCCCGGAGAGTGTGCACCTGTCTAGGCCAGAGGCTGACAGTTTCCGTAGCAGAATGCTGTGCGAAACTGTGTCAAAGGCTTTGCTGACATCCAGAAAGACCACATCCACAGCTGTGTTACCCAGTTAGAAAAGAGGAAAATTTCTTCTTGGCATTCACAGTAAGTAATACCTGACAAACAGCTTCAGTATAACTTGTGAATCGGGAGGAGGGTGATATCAATCAATACTGCCTACAACAAGCTGCAGGACACAGCATTAGAGGGACAGGATGCCAGTATGGACCCTTCACCTGTTGTCCCAGGGCATGCTGGGTCTTGCTGCAGCAGAGCTGAAGTCTTGTGGAGACGATAGGGGAGCTCTTGAGGTAGTAAGAGCCAACAAGGAAACTTCCATGGAACATCTTAAGGACCGTTCCTATAGAAGATGACATGGTCAACAGCACAAATGGAAGTGCCTCTAGATAAACACACACAGCTTGAGTAGCAAACAGGAGGAATTAGAACCTACCATGCCGCTAGAAAGCTATGACCTGATTGCTGCTGTTGAAACTTGGTGGGACAAATCCCATGACTGGATTGTGGTTATTGGTGGCTATTGATGGTTATAGGCTGCTCAGAAGTGACAGACCTAGAAGGATTGGTGAAGGCATTGCTCTCTATATCAGAAAATGGATAGACCGGGAAGAGCTGCCCCTGAAGAAAGCCACAAACTGGTTGAAAGGTTATAAGTGAGAATAAAAGACTGAGGCAGCAAAAGGAACTTTGTGGTTGATGTATGCAACAGGCCACTGGATGAAGAGGAGCCTACTGGTAATGTCTTATTCCTCCATCTACAGGAGGCTTCATGCTCTCTAGCTCTCATCCTACTGGAGGACTTCAGCCACCTTAATATATGCTAGAAAAGTAGCACTGCAAGCTGTAGACAATCCAGGAGACTCACAGAGTTCATCAAAGATAATTCTTTAACCCAGTCAATAGATACCCTACCCAAGGGGATGCAATACTGGACCTGATGGTCGCCAATGCAGACCTGATGGTCAGCTCAACAGTGACATCAAGATTGGAAGCAGTCTGGGCTGCAGTGATCACTCATTGGTGGAACTCAAGATCCTGAGGGGTGCAGGACAGGTGAGGAATATAGACAGTACCCTAAGTTTTAGGAAACCAAAATTGCAGTTCTTCAAGGAGTTAGTCAGGAGGAATCCCTGGGAAACAGTCCTCAGGTATAAGAGAAGAGAACAGACCTGGCAAATATTTAAGGATGACTTACTCAGTCCCTAAATGTAGGAAATCAGGCAGGGAAGGGAAAAGAAGATCGTGGCTAAGCCAAGACCTGCTGGTCATCTGAAGGCCAAGAAGGTCAAGGGAGGTGATTCTGCTCACTCTACTTCATTCTCCTGAGACCCCACCTGGTGTTTTCTGCTTTTGAAGCAGTTTTAACATCATGGCAAAAACTTTGAAACTAAACCCAGAATACTGAAAAACTGAGGGGATTTTTATATTTTAAAATGTCTTAACCCTTTAAAACACTTAATCCTTTTGGAGGGTTTACACAGAGCAGAAACATTTGTTTGCAAAATGTTTGAGACCAGCAAGAGTCTATCTTTTCTGAGATATCCTTGTGCACTGTTTTTCACTGGAGATATCATAAAGGGAGACCACTTTCTTGCACATCACTGTGGAACTTATACACTCTTTTACCCAGCACATCTTGGCAGAGAAATTATTTTCCCAAGTATTTTCCCAGTGATGTAAGTCATTAGAAATCCTCATAAACATGTGCATGGTCCTAGGAAAAAAGGTCAGAAGAGATATTTGTATGTGTTTGTTGTTTTAACACTGAGGACTACTGAAGAGATCCTTCTTACTATCAACAAAGGGGGATTTATTGACAAAAGAACACATCTCCTTTGCTAAGAAATATTACAACAAAATACTAGTACTATTTTAAATCAAGCAATGTAAGTAAAATCATTTTGAGAATGATATGTCAAAAAGGAAGGGATCCTACTGAACAGGATATTGTGGAAATCCTCTCTTGAGTTTAACAAACAAATAGATACTTTGGAGGCTAATATGCTCCATGGGAACCATTTCAGCATCAGTGGCTTACTTGAAAATCCATGAAGATGGTGCACCCTTAGTACATTATGTTTATTTGAAGCACTATTCCAGTATATTCTCTTGTATTTAACAGCCTATTCCTTTTTATCTTGAGTGTTCCACTAAGCTATTCTTAGGCTTACTGAAATCTAGCACAGTATGTTCCTCATTTTAAACATATGAATAGTATTATAGGTATAGTATATATAGGTAGCACAGAAGCGAAACCAACTAGGGGGAGGGGTTGTTCTGTGTAATTATTATTTCTAGTGTAATGTTTAAACTAGGATACACTTACCAGAAGATTTTCAGAATAGCTAAACTGAGTTGCTAAGCATGTAAATGTAAACCAGAGTTTTAAGTGCCTTTGAACCCTGCAAAGAAACAGTGATCTTATTGCTGAAAAGGTACAAAAGCATTTTGATTTCCAGTGAGCATATTCACACAGAACTGTAAAGCACTTTACACAACATGCTTTACATTCACACTTTCCAGCTATTTCAATTTAACTTTCCCAAGTTCCCTAGGTTGACAATCCCCAGACCCGTGCTTATCTGTGTGACGTGTAAGTTTGTTGTTGCTTTTACAATGTGCTTTGACAAACCATGAAGAGAGTAAAGCTTTTTTAATGATTTCTTTAAAATTCCTATTTTAACATTAGGTTCAAACCAGGAATTGAAAAAATTGAAACCTAGCCAATACACCAATATTTTTATTTTCTTGGTTTTTCCTTATTAGAAGTAGCTTTATCTGTTGTCATAATTGGTATAATTATGAGCAAGATTGGATTCTTTTTCAAAGGAAAAACTACTGTAATGTTTTACTTATTGCCTGGACAATGCACTATTAATTCCAACAGATTCTTTTTGACATTAAAATGGATTTACACTGAAGGGCAAACACCACCTCCATATGCATCCAGACTGCATTACAATCTAATCCATCACATTATACATTTATAGATGTCTACCGCTGCTGGATTGCTAAAACACTCAGCCATAAAAAAAAAGGTCCATATGAAAAACTGGTTTAAATTTCATGCATTTTTACTTACAAAGTGTCTGGTTAGATGAGCATGAGCTTCTGTGAAAGAAATCCTTTTGGAACATGAATATGTAAGAAGCTATGAAAATGACATGAACAGCAGTTTTTCTATTACCTTTTCTGTATTCTTTGCTGCTAGGAGTTTTAGACTCAAGTAATCTGCAAATATCACTAAAAATCCTTTCAAAATTTTCTGGTGTTACATGTTAGTAAATAAAAGCACTAACTTGCTTGATGGAGAAAACTATGCATAGCTGATTTCCCAGTTGAGGACAATGATGGCTCAGTGGACAACAGAGCATCAGCTGTGAACTTACTGTACATATGAAAATTACTCATCCTGGGGTATATTTTCAAAAGCAGTGTGAGAACATGCATACTCACAGCCTTGTTTATTTGTTAATGGGACTTCTATGAGTGCCTCCCATTATACTTTAGAAAATTGACCCCTAATTGTCTATCATACAAATCTGCTTTATTTCCCAGCTTTTTTTTTATTATTATTATTTCCTAATGTGAAAAGCAATAGCCTATATGTTAAAATACTTCCCAGGAGAAAACAGTACTGAACAAGGTTTCTCAGCCTTTTCAGCTGATTTGGTAGTAACATTTTCCAATTGCTGTAATTAGAATTAATAACTCATTACATAAAAGTAATTGAAAATATAAGAAATTTTACTGTGCCACAGAAAGTACATTGTATAAAATGATATGATTTTTCAAAAAAAAATATTTATATTGGTCTCTTTTAAAAAAAAGCACTATAAAAATATCCCATTAAAACTACCTTGTTACAGTATAAATGTCTTATAATGTGACGTAAAGATATAAAAATAATATATTTTACTTTTAAATGTTATACTTGTGAAAGGTCATGCACATATACTTGTCTTACAATACTAATTTACTCCAAATAAGCCAGTAGAAAAGTACATTCAATTTATATTACTATTTATTTTGGACAAATGGGTATATGGAAAAGTTTTACTGCTTTTTTTTTTTTTTTTGAAGATAAAAGTTCATTCTGCTGTTTATCAATGATAGACAATATAATACTAAATTTGGTTTTAACCCACATGGTTGTGTAGAGGCACTACTTTTCAATGGGTTTAAAGAAATGCAGACTTAACACTGCATCAACATGGATGATATTCCTAATACCAAGGTCACTCATAGGAAAAGCTATGGGGAAGTTGCTGAAATGTCTAGGAAGGTTTCCACTTGGGGAGAAGCTACATTTCTTTTTCATACTGATCTTTGGGGTTTTTTTACCTCCTCAAAAAGGTGAGGGATTTAGATCGCAAAGCCAGCTGTGGTCTACAGATATACAGAGGTATGAACAGAAAGTCCTTCTGCTCACAGACTCTCCCTACACTTTTCAGCTTGTCAGCCTCACAGCTTTAGGTCATTAACATCATGACTGATACAATAAGAAAGTCCAGACAACATAAAAATGTAGGTGGATCAGTGGTTTCCCCACTTCTGATTTTGCGAGACAGAACTATAGAAGAGACTAGCCAATTGTAACATCAACCCTCCTTTTTCCTCTCCCACAGCATGGTCTAGCCTTGCTCTCCAAGTTATGGGAATGCCATGGAGCCAGCACCTCTCACTTTAGATGTAACTTTCATCCCTTATGCATAATCACTATGGGAAAGGGCATCAGGAATTGAGAGTGTGTATAAAATCCTAACAACTGAATTGCTAATTACAAATGAATGATAAAGGCATAATAAGGAATAGAGAGAAAAATTAGGACACTGGTAATTCATTGATATTATAGTCATCAGATTACAATTTCTGACTGCTGTATAGTCAGTCTTCTGGTTTCCGGATCTCTATAATGTATCTAAGATCTCAGGGACTCATCAGATACCTGATATTTTAGTCATTAGATTTTGAGACTAGTTTTTATACTGTTCAGAACATGCAAAACTACATTTTTATATTGCCCAGAAGCCATTCACTTTGACCAAAAAGGACAGATTTTCTGCATAGCAATGCAATCCAGACCTTAGATGTTTCTTAGTGTGCTTTATCTGCTTTTTGGTGAGATTTTTACAGGTATTTAAGGATAAAATATGTTTGAACACTTGGAGAAACTGTTGATAAGCTATGGTTTGGAATAATTTAGTCAAAACATGCTTAAAAATGCATAAATATCAGCTGTTTGCTTTTTTATTTTTTTTTAAGTCTGGCAAAAATGAAATCTTCATATTTTTCAGAATGGTATTATTTTCCTCAGAGCGTTCTAATGAAGCTGAAACATTGAGATCAACATACCTGTTTTGACACATTTAATACTAAAAAGCCAAACTCTGAGAGTGGAAGGTAAATCTGGCACCATCTAGGCCTATTGCTGCCAGAACAAAATGACTCACAAAACTTCCATTAACTTTACTGGATTGTGTTTGTGCCCACACTTTGTATTTACTGGCACAACATTTGTGTAGCTGGGAAAGCAGGCATAGCTTTTCAAGATGGGGAAAAGCTGAGGTTAAGACCACTTTCATTATTCCATTAGTCCCTCTCTTTGACCTTCACATACTTCCTCCCTCCTCTGCCAGCATTTTCAAACTCCATGCTTACTGCATAGAACTAAGGCTCCTCTCAATCTCCTCCATACCACTGTCCTGTCCCTGGTACAGGATGTGACATGAGAGACATGAAGCTCACCATCCCTTTTCCAATGTACAGAGTTAGAGCTGATGTGTCAGTGAAGTATATTTTCACAACCACAAATTTTGGTAATTTCACAAAGGAGCACACAAAGTTTTCTGGAAGTTCTGGAAGTTCTGAATGGGTTATTGGGTTACATCAATATTGTATTTTGCTTTTAGGGTAACTGTTGTGGCGCATATTTCCAATGCAAATAAATAAAGCTACTCTTCGCAACTCTAAAATCTTGCCAACACAGATTCATTCTGATAGGAATATTTGCCAATACTGTCAAGAGAAGATGGCTAAAATCAAGGTTAGTACATTTTTAGTTTGCTCAGTTCTTATTTTCTCTGTGAACCCAGAGCTAGAAACTTGCTTGGTTTCTCTTGAGAGCCAATGGTGCTTCCAGTTTAGCGGAAAAACTGAAATTTGCCTTCAAAAATATCCCATCCTAATAGTTGCAAGATGATCACTTTTTTTTTTTTTTTTTTTTTCTTTTTTTTTTTTTTTTTCAGGAAATACCATTGGGCATGGTGAAGCACACGCAGGGAAGACAAAAGGGGGAATGTGTAACTTCAATATTCTTTGAAAATAACAAGGAGAAAACATGTGAAACATGCTTGTTCTGGGCCACAGGAAACATAACTGGGAAAAAACTAACATGAGAGCAAAACAATGAAAAATTACTTTTTGTGCCTGTTTTCAACAAAATTAAACATACAGTGACTAAAGTAACAAAGTATGTTACAATGGATATCTCACCAAATTGCTGAAAAATGTTGAAAGATTTTCTGTAACCAAAGAAATCAATATCCTCCAGTGTATATTTGGTTTTCTTCATGTCATATAACACAGCATAACCTGATAGTAGAATTTTTATTTTTTAAAATTGTTTTTGAGAAGTTATCAGCAGTAAGAAATAATAGACAACAGTATAACTTTAAACATGCATCATTATTGAGGTAGCAGGGAAAGAATTTTGAGGGTCAGAGCTTTAAGTGTATGTATTGGAGCATATTAAAAAGTATAAACTTGTACACAGCAGAAGGAATTCTATTCAGCTCACCAGCCAAAATATAACAGACTGAACAGGAAAGCACTGAGATTTTTTAGATGCGTAATGTTCTTATAAATGACCCATGCTGTGCTAATAAAACTATTGTGACTGGGAGCTTTTGCAGTAGGAACTGACAGATGAAGCAGAGTTAAGTACTTTTTCAGACAAGCTCCTACAGTAAATCATTAAAGCACACAAACAATCATCCTTCATCAGCCTATGATTTGTTTTATAGCAATTGCAAATTGAAAACAATGTAAACAAACAAATCGACAACTAATGAACATACCCCCACTGCTCACTGTAAATAGATCTACAACTTTAGAAGAACACTTTATCCAACACATTGTCAACTCATAGTAAACACATCTACAACTCATAAACAACTCACTACCCAGTATGTTGTCACCTCATTGCAATTAAAGTTGAATGCTAACTGTACTGCATTTCCCTGAACTCAATCAATTCGGAAGCCTGAAAGGAAATATCTAGATGTATTAGACCAATAAGTTTCAGGATTTTTACAAATATCTTCTCAGTGTAATTGGAGTTTCTCTTGCAGTTTTTAATGTGGGAATTGAATGAAATTCCATCATATCTTTTTCTAGCTCACATCTAGGTTTATTTAGTTAGACTTCTCATTTACATATGGCAATTTTTAAAACAAAAGATTTCCCCAAAAGGTCATAAAACTCAATAGTTTTATTTGCATGAGCTATACTTGACAATTGTATCTATTAATTAATGAGTTAATTAATTAGTTTATTTACTTTTTTGTTTATTTGCTAACTACATCACTTTAAATGAACACTTTTTTTAAGGCATAATAGGTACTAATTGGGATGCAATTGTTTTTGAATGAAAGTCAACTCCTTTTGAAAACTGATTTGCTATCGAAAAACCAACTTAACTTGAAGAAAAAAAATTAAAACAACCTTTATGTGCAGTAGATATAAATCTGAACATTAGTCTTATGGCAACTTCTGAGTTTATGAGCATTAAATTGCTGCTTAGGACAAAGTTTATGAGAACTGGAAGTATCTGTCATTCTCTTCTTCTGGGCTGTGTGCACACAATCTGCTGCAACTTTACAAGCAATTTGTAAATCCTCTGGGAGAAGGACTGTCTTTTTCCTCTTATCTCGTTCTCTGTAGGACTTCAATACTACAGATAGTAATGAACACATGTAGTAGGAAAATGCATGCAGCAGTAGCTCACTGCATGATTATAGTCACATTTAAAGGGCAAACTTTTGAGTTTCTCATACACAAGTTTTCTATCAAGCTTCTTGATTTGTTTTAGAATTCTTGTTTTGGTTTACACGATAAGAGTGTGATGTTAAGATTGGAGAGCCTGCCTTATAATTATACTGAACACAGAATCGCAAGCTTAATCATCTCCATCATTTCACAAATAAGAGTTTCGAATGTCATTTTGCAGAATGGATGCTATCATTATCTTCTCTGCTAGACTGCTCAAGATCTATCTTTTACACGCATTGGTCTCACGTGTCAACTTGGCATCTAAATACATTGTGATAAATAAATTGTTTGACAAGTATAGAATGACATAAATAAATAACTAAATAACTAACTAACTAAATAAATAAATGGTAGAAAAGACACTCCACATACAGAATATGTGGGTTTGTTTTCTCACTGTCCCCTTTTCTGCACCTTTTTAGACAGTATGAAAAGCATATGTCACTTTTAGATTTATGAGTAACTCATGGATTTCTTGCGAAAGGAAAACCATTAACAGTTTCAACAGCTACTAAGAGCAGCTGCTTATAGTAAGACAAGCACTTGTCTCCGGATTTTTAATTTTGAGGTTTTCTTCTTCAAATGTCATTTGTCTCTGTTGATAAACAATGGTCTTTCAAAGGTCCTCACTTTTAGGGAAAGAGGTCATCTAGAAGAGTAAAAGAGTAGAAGCTAAAGTAGTAAAACAGTAGAAGCACTCTTGTGTTCAAATTTCTATTACATCCATCCAGTCTGGTCGCAGAGGTAAGTATTATGCTGATGTGGTAGATCTATGATGAGAGAAAAAGATCAGCAATTAATAAAGAAAGTTTAAAAGGACTCAAAGTTTGATTGTTTCACTTGTGCCTAAATGAGATAAGAATGATTGTAAAATTACTTAAAACTCAAGGAAGTTAATAATAATTTAGAATGGTCAGAGAACTGTATACTATCTATGTTTATTATAAATAAAAATTCACTTATGAGCAAAATTAATCCATTTTGGAATTACCAGGGCAGCACTAAAAGCTGAAAAGACCTTTCAGATCACTTTTTGATTTTTATCTCACCAAGATATGAACTATGCAAATATGGTTTTTTTTCTTCCTAATTACGCCTAAGGTAGGTCTTTTGATCTCTGAAAGCTATCTATTAATAATTAAGCTGATACAACAAATTAATACAACTCAGAAAAAGAAAGGCATAGTATTCAACAAATATTTCAGTTTGAATTTGTAAAGATGCTTTATATCATGTTGGCATCTCATTAAGCTGAGTGTTTTCTAGCCCAGTGGTTGTGAGCTGGAACTCTATCTCTTTCAGTATATCTCATAACTATAGTTTTCTGTTAAAATAGGAAGGGAAACATTCTTTTGCAGTGCAAATTCTATGCAATGCAATATTTTTTAACCAAATACATTGTAAAATATTGAAACAGTTTATCTAACAATGCAATATTGTCTCCAAGACATAGACCTAAGAGCAGATTTATATTTCTGTTAAAAATCTGTCATGTAACTCATCAGTTGTCGTTTGAATGGGGAAATACTGTAATTGTTTAACAAAGGAAATAAAGATTTTCACAATGGTTAATTCTGATCCTGACTGATAGTAGGTGATATTATTCTTAGAAAATGCCAAGAAACTTGGAGTTAAATATATATAATAGCTTATGAATAAAATAAAATTTAAAATAAAAGAATAGACTTGTTTTACTTGAATTATATTGAATCCAGAAACAGTGTTTCACAAATCAAGAATTTCACTTTTCACTTGTATGTTTAATTAGTTATCATTGGATGTAGATATCCTGTGCCACTGAAAATTATCCCCACTAAAATATCATAACCTAGTCTCTGTGTTATATATTCAAAAATAGCCTGGTAAGTGAGAGAAAATAAACCAGACTTATAATGTACCTTTGTAAATGCAAAAGATTTAATAAATCCAGGGAAGGAAATTTTACATCCTTCACATAGAGGAGTTTTCGTTTAACTGTGTTTTCATGACACTGTCATTTTCTTTTCTCAGTAGGGCTGAGCAACATACTGGAAGGATATTAATCACTTTTTAAAACTGCACAAGTCTTCGAATATAGTTGTGTTTTAACTCTGTCAGTTCTATGAACTGTGCAAAGAAAAAAAGAACTTTTTAAAAGATTGCTTATGGACAGTGGCAAAATTAAAAGAAGCACCATTCAATCATTCAAGCACCATAATACTTATACACCTACACCAAATCCACATCAATGGGAAGGTACTCAGAATCACAAAATCACTAAGTTGGCAAAGACCTCCAGGATCGTTGAGTCCAACCATTCCTATAACCACTAAACCATGTCCCTGAGCAACTCGTCTACCTGTCTCTTAAATACCTTTAGGGATGGTGACTGTTCCAGTGCCCAAAGACCCTTTCTGTGAAAAATTTTTTTCTAATGTCAAGCCTGAACCACCCCTGGTGGAGCTTGAGGCCATTCTCTCTGGTCCTGTCCCCTGTCACTTGGGAGAAGAGGTCAGCTCCCTCCTCTCCACAACCTCCCTTCAGGTAGTTGTAGAAAGTAATGAGGTCTCCCCTCAGCCTCCTCTTCTCTAGGCTAAACAACCCCAGCTCTGTCAGTTACTCCTCGTAAGACTTGTTCTCCAGTCCCTTCACCAGCATTGTCATTATTCTCTGGACTCATTCCAGAGCCTCAACATCCTTCTTGTGGTGAAGGGTCCAGAACCGAACACAGGATTCGAGATGCAGTCTCACCAATGCCGAGTGTAGAGGAAGAATAACCTCCCTGGACCTGAACATTATAACACTGTAACACTAAAGGCCTCCTCCTTGTTGCTTGAAATTACTTTAGAAATTTCAATCAACTGGAGTATTTTCCATTAGAAAAGGAGTTCCTATCTCAAACTTTTCTATTAATAAAAAGTTGTCAGATTAAAAGCTGGCTCTCACAAGTTTTATGGTATCTATTAAGTGCAATTGTATTTCCTCTTCTAAGAACACAGGAGGTTTAAAGCAAATCCAGAAATCTTTAGGATAAGTGATCTGATTTTGCCTCAACATGTCTCTAGATTGATTCTGTTGTGTTAGACAAAACGTTTATGTTTCCTCTGTAGATCTGATATCATCAGAGACACTGAATTATTTTGAATGTAGTGTCTAAATTATATTTTGAAGTCCCAGAATTCAAAGTTTATATCAGTATTTTGTAGATAGGTACCTCCTTTCTTTCCATTCACTTATGTAAACAGGAAAGCAAGCTATATACGTGCTTTTCTGCTATTTTATGGATTTAACAATTAAAAGCCACTGATATATTGTATATGTTGTACATAATGATAACTTCATAAAAACCTAATCTTTCCCAGAATTATGTCGACAGATACAGTGATTCTGAAAGTAAAATAAATCTCCAGTAATAACAGTGAATACCTTACTAAGGTGCATTACCAGTGATGCACATAAAGGTGTGCAGCTTTTATCTCAAGATTGAATATTTTCCTAAAAGATTTCAAAAGAATTATTAGATTTAATGCAGAAATTACAGCATGCCATATAAAATGTATTGTTTTAGATGGGAAATTACAGCAGATCAAAATGTGCCTTTTGATTAGAATCTCTGCGAATAATCAATTTTCAATTTCCTATACACCAGCAACAACACTTAATATTGTTGACCGAGAAGGAAGTACAAGGTATTTGGGACTTTAGATATTCCCTAGTCAGCCAGCTGCACTCACCTTCTTGAAGATCTTAAGCAGGCACTGCAGATGGCCTCTTTATTGAAAGGTGTAAGGAAAGAGTAGGTGACAGTAATCACTATGTAACATCAGAATTCAGGTTTGCTGCAGATAAAAAAAAAAAACAACCCACATCAAAAAACCTCAGGTCTGAAAATCAAGCTTATTCCAGGTCCAATCGACTTAAGTTTCTGTACTGTCCACATATTCACATTCTGACTTATGTTCATTTTTGTTTCTGTTCTGAAGTAAACAGAATATTAAGACCAGAGAATGTGTCCTTCCTACTAGTATGTGTCATCTTTACCTTACAATTATACCCAGTGTTGTAAAAGAATATACAGTGCATAGAAAAAATACGACATACATTTATTGTTTATTTATAGTTTATCATGTATTTTGATCCAATTTGTGTGCTGCAGATCAGGCCCTGTCACTGAAAGGTCCCTGCTATAGAACTGCCAGTAGATACCAAATAAAAGCTACCCTGCTGTGCTGGGCACATTTTTATCATTCCTGCCAGTGAAAAAGAATAGATGTCTGGTCTGCAGAGCCTGCTTAGTCATCACAAATGAAGAGAAAGAGATTAGGAGGATAGTCCACTGCTTCAACACCTCAGCTTCCCAAAAAATGTTTAATTCCTTCTTACTTCCTAAAATTTAAATCGTTTCCCACCCTTCCTGATCTTTTGAGGCTTAGATTATTTATGCCTCACTTTTTGTCCTTCAATAATATATGTTGGGAGTAGTTTCCTCAATTCAATGTTCATGAGCCTGGAAATCTTCATCAGTGGATTGCTTTTGTTTACATAAGATATCACATGCAGAAAGGTGAAGTCTGCCATCCTTGCTGGACTGTTCTTCAATATCTACATCATCTATGCATTTTGTCTACCAAGGATGGAAAAAAAAAAAAAAAAAAGATCTAGTCATACTTGCAAACATTAAAAGGTAATTAAAAATACCCTCTTTCAATATACTGGAAATTTATGAACTTATTAGGAATAATGTTGACTACCAAAAGCCTTCTTTTTGCTAGCAGTTCCTAACCCTAAGAGACAGAGGAAATAAAAAAAAACCCCAGTTTTAAAAAATGCTTTCATATTTCTCTCAAATGTGCCTGAAAAAACCCCCCACAGAATCCAATCTCCCCAAACAACTGGTTTCAAACTTTTATTATGGTATCGATTAGAAAACTCATTCCCAAGTGTCACTAACATTTGATTTTTTCATAAAATGAATCTCTGCTTAGTATTATCTTGCTCATCTGCTCTATTCACATGAGTTGGATATCCTTTTAAGTATGACTGTCACATAAGCATTTTATGTGTCAAATGGACAGAATCACAGAATCACTAGGTTGGAAAAGACCCACAAGATCAAAGAGTCTAACCACACAGATCTCAAAAAATTCCAATTAAATCTAGGGGAGAAACACTTCACGCACACACAAAAAGGTAAAAAAATCATCCCACTCCTTTTCTTGCCTCCTTCAGAGAAAGGTGGTCTTGGAGCAGGTGAGGGCAGGAGTGTGGTCATGAGCACCTATTATTTGCAGCTAGTTAACATGTGAGCAAGTGTATAGATAAGGATTAGATATGGATAAGAGTGTAGATAAGGATTCAATTAATTAGATAAATGATATGTTTGAAAAATTCACATAGGCTACACTAGTGATGTGGTCTGTGATCCCATAGCCAATGAGATAATCATGGTTGTAGGTCTTCCTCACTTAAAAAATTTAGAGATTCACCTATGCTGATATCAGGCAATGGAGGATTCAAGAGCAGACCAATGACTGGCAAAGGAACCTGAGAAGGATCTAATAAAGAATGCAGAGATAATTCAGGTTTTCTTGAAAACAGAAAACCTTGAATATTTCAGTGCTTATAAGTAAAAGTAATACTGAAGAAAGATACTAAATTTTGCAATAAAATCCTAATTCCAAGATTCCAGATACTGTGTAATGTAAGCAATTAGTCATACTGCTGCTCTTTCCTTAAAAGAAGGAAAACAAAAACCTCTCTTCACTTACTTTTATTTTGTGATGTTTTATATTTTCCTGTCACAAACTTGGTTTTGTTGTCTCTCTGTTATTATAATCTCATAATATAATCCTTGAAGATATGTGACTTCTATTTCATCAGTTTTTATTACAAATACTCATAGCATCTGCCAGAAAGCAGTGAGGTTTCTTTCAGCTAGACTTTGTTTTACCTTTACCATTTTGCCTGCATTTCTTCTTGAGTATATATTTGGCATTGTTCTGTACTTTAGCTTCTTCTAAATTCTTATCTTCTTTCATCTCTAGTGTAATATTCAGGCCAGGAATCTAGCCATTTCCCACTGGAGATTATTTGGAATTTTATATTTTGTAAGCAATACCCTGGGCTACGAATTTTTATTATCTCTAGTTAAAGCTGAAATAAATAAATGCAATGTACATAAATGCATTGGCTTGAATAATCGATACATAGCCCAACTCACATACATTTTGTATCCTGCCCAAAGCTCCTTGAACCTTTTATCCATTCTAGGCTGTCCAAATATTTGTCCTTTCAAATATTCTGAGTTAAATCCTGACCTACTGAAAACAATGGTTTAATTCCCAGAATTAAAATTTCACATTTTCTTTATTTTTATTTCACAATAAGATGATTTAAGCAATCTAAATTATGTCATGACAGCATGACAGAGACTTTATGGCATCAGTTCTAGATTCCTTACTGGATTGTATGTTTTATTTGCTTGCCACAGTAAGAAGAGTTTAGTTCTGTTTTATGCAGCTGGTGTCGTTTAGGTACTATGAGATGACATTATTTTCATGTTTGTAGCAACCAGGAGAGTCAACAGATCGACAGATTACAAAAGAAAAAAAAAAAAAAAAGATTCACAGGAAAGACTTACCCAAATGCTAAAACTCTTCTCAGAGTGGATAGAAGAGGACAAGTTGATTCAAGATTATTTAACACTAATCATTTTACCTATTTGTGAATACCTCCACAACAACAAGACCCCACTGAAAAGATATCTCCATTATATTTTAGGTGAAGTTTGGAGTCAAACAACATAAGAAGGATACAGTGCTTGCATTCTCTGATTTCCGTGTTACCTTCTCAGAGTGAATTCCATATGTATGAACTTGTTCCTCCTGTCTGAAACCTTAACATCAGAAATAAAACCCAAACAAAATTCGCAACCAAAAAAATCCCCTGAAATCCACAACAAATACAAAACACTGAGCTTTGAAATTTTAGTTCAGGCAGCTGAAACAAAAGGCAGAAAATTGCAGCACTATGTGTAATAACTAAAACTCTTGTTATATGCTGACGTATTAAATATAAAACATTTTCATTTCCTTTGTATAGGAAATTCAATAGGACCTGAAAAAGGGGTCAAGCAAGTACTGTGACTCCCACTATAAAACATGAGTGGTGCTAATATTCCTTTTTCAACTCTCATGTGACTGCAAAGAACCAAACAGATAATATATAGCTTTCATAAAACTTGAGGTTTGGTGGAGAATTAGCATGAGAGTTGTACAGGCGACTTGCAAACGGAAGGCTGGACAAGAGCTCAGATTTATGCTATGAAATTTAAATGGTTTTCTCTTGAGGTTTTCTTGAAAGTATCACTGCATGTGGTCATGTTGGTTTACTGGTATATTTTCCTGGGACAGTTTTCAAAATGATGGAGGGAGGAGGAAAAGAAAGAAACCTGTTCCTTTAAGAAACATAGAACTATCAGAGCATTAGGAAAGCATATAAATTGCATATTATAAATGGTACAAATGGGAAATCTAAACATTCAGTTATACCCAATTTTGGACTAAGGAATAGTTAAGAAAATATGGAAAATGTGGTCAGACCATGGTTGAAAATTTTATTTTCAATAAAGTGTTTAAAATGTCACATATTTTATCTCAGTAAATTCCAGCTGTTACATACCAGTGCTAGAAAATTTTAAGGATGAAAATTTCAATTCAAATGTAGGTTTACAGAGATTATTTTTGCCCACCTATCTGAGATTTGGATTGAATTCAAACACAGGTATTTTAGTAGTTGAACTGTGTTGTTCCTGGTATATCCAGTCCAATTTTAGTAACTCAGAAATAATAGATCACAGACTGAAATTAAGGAGAAAGCTTATAAGCAATATAAGCCTATAAGCAGTTCAGGCAGAATTTAATTACACAAAGGGCAGCTGAATTATGGAACACATTGCTGAAGGCAGCAATAGATGCAAGAATTATAAATCAGTTCAAGAAAGAGCTCAGAGAAAGGAAATCAAAAAGTAAAACAAATCAACCATTTTAAAAACATCCCAGGGTTAAATGGGACAGGCCACAGTGGACTTAACAGTAAAGCCCTTTTCCTTTAAATGTTCCTGTGTTTCCTAAGGAAGAAACTAAATAGGCACTCAATTGATTTTAATAATGGCTGTAGTTTAGTACCAGAAATACATGAATGTGTCTTTGTGCTTAACCTATGCTTACAGAATTTTGTTGCATTTCCTTTTATTTCAAGCTTCATTTACACTTGCACTGTTTTACATGACTCTGGCAGTATAAAGCAGCCATGAAGTAAGTGTAAATGTGATTTATGCTCCCTTTACACTAGCAAAGTGATGAATAGTGTCCTTAGGGAGTGTGAAAATCATACCCAGTGTGTGTGGAATGGACACATAAACTCTGTTTAATTTTATTTAACAAGCACATTTCTATTTAATGTTTTTTTATATCATTTTAAGACTCAAATTCATTTCTTCTCCTTAAAATAGACTGACAGAATTGAATTCAGCATTCTGAGTGTATTACTATTTCAGTAATCCTATACATATATTTCTATAAAATAACGGTTTATGCCTACACATCTAAACAGGTCTCTGTAAATAGATCTCTGTTAATTTTTCTCATCTGTAATATTTGCAGTCTGGAAACATTGAACATTAAAATAGATAAGTGAAGAAATAATTTTCAGTATGATTACAGTAGCATCATTTTGATATTAAAATTAGCATTTCAAGGATGATTACTGTATAACTGATCAAGTACCACACCAAATCTCTTATATAATTCCAGTGTTGATCTTAAGGTTAATTAAACAGAAATAAAGAAATAAAACTCTGCTTTACATGTAATAAAATTAACTGCTTAGAGTCTTCTAGAAAACAAGTGTTTGTGTAATTTGAACATACACTTACAATAATATCATGGAAAAAAATGGCAAATAATTAGGTGCATGCATTTTTCTGCACGTATAATCACACCTTTCCAAATGCCGCCTGTGGGAGACATTGTGGCTGAAGCCAATATTAATTGATGCTCTGGGCCTTAGTAACATTTATTGTTCCGTTGTTTGAAAGTGAGCATGGAAAGAAGCCTTTGTGAGAGGGTGCAGCAATATTGCCTTATGTTCCTTTTTAAATGCATTACATTGCTATGTCCGAACTCTGAGCTAAAAAAATGGAATCAGATGCTTCAATAATTAAAAATGAAGGATTCCCTCCCCCCTCCCCAATTATTTAAAATCACTTCCATAAAGATTTAAGATTCTGGTACTACAATGATTGGAATATCCATTCTGTGCTTTGTAACCTTGTACTGCGCTTCATCATGAGTAGTGATCCCTGTAGTTTCTGTAGCTTTCAGGACTACTTTTCACTGGGCTGCTCAGTGTCTCAGGAAGCCAGGCTTTTAATTATATCTGTATACAGAGTCCCTCTACATGTCTACAATGTAACTGAAGACAAAGAAGTGGGGAAAAAAAAAAAAAAGCTTTAGGACCAGTTCTTTAGACATGAGGTGCATTGTCCTAGAAGGAATCAAACCATAGAAGTCAAATATAATTGTCCTGGTTTATTTAGTTTGAAAGGTTGTTATTTGTATTTGATTCTTAGTTTTAATGTCATAGTACTGAAAAAAAATTTAGGAAATCCTCTCCCCATCCTCCAGCAGTTATTGACTACAAAATGGGAATTGTTTGATTGAAACAAAGAAAATCCTTAATTCTATTAAAGTTAGAATGGAAGACCAAATTTAAAGTGGATGTGCAAGGCAGCCAAATTTCACATTATGCCTATTAATGGTTTTTTTCACAGTAAAAAGAGATAAAGGATTAAGAAGAACCCCGAAGAATAAATAAAGGTGAAGAAACTGCTGATGCAACCATACATGAGGAATAGCATTGCTTTTAGATTTATGCATGAGAGACAAAGAAATCTATATGAGTTCCTGCCTGTATCTTCCCTTCCAGCACTTATGTTTAAAAAAAAAAAAAAAGAAAATTAAATGTAATTGCTTTAACATTATTTTACAGAAACACTTTTTCATTCTCTCCTATTGATTTACAACTTCTCACTATTCTCAGCCTTGTCAAGATTTCATGCATGCCTCCTAAGCACAGGAACAGAAATCAGCATTGTCTTGTTTTGACTGCCATTGCTTTGCGATCTTAAATAGTCCCTCAACCCTTTCATCAATATTTATTGATGGGATCCACAGGCACTCTGAGTGATCCCACTCTTGAGGGGCATAAACCAATGGCAAGCTGGGAAGATATGGAAAGGGGGGACCTGCTCCAGGCAAGAACTCCTTAGGAAATATCAGAATGCTCAGGAGCCATCGACGAAATGTCAGACATCTCAAATCCTTGATTGTTTCTCTTGCTAATACCATACTAAACAGTACCATTAATCTACTCCTAAAGTGGAAACACATACACGTATGTGCACAGCACATGCATGTACACCCACCTACATACACACACAAATAGTCTGCAGGGAAATTAAACAACGCCAATGAAACCATACCCCGAGAAAGTTCTTGGATAAATTAACAGCACAATTACATTACATGACATGCCACAAGATGGATGAGGAAAACTTGGCTGGTATTATATTCTGTTTTCAAATTGCAATTTATTTGAGGGTTTTAATGGATGCCTTATTAAAACATCTCAGCATTGGTCAGGTTTCAGCTTATGTCAGAGTAGCCCATGATTGATGACACCCTCTGCTGCTTCCCTTGCACATTTGCAGGGAATTTAAGCAAAGAGGGAATGAACAGAGCCTCAGATTCATATTGATCGTGTGAAGGTGCACTGCCTGAGAGCACAGCCTAATAACATTCTCTTAGCTGAACTGCCTCACAAGAAGGCATTTATTAGAAGAACTAAAATGTTATATTGCTCAGGATAAATGAACATTGTACAAACAAAAGAGTAAGCAATGAACAAGAAAGAGGAGACAAAAGGAGAAAAAAATACAATTGTTTAGCTTCAAGCAAGTAGCACTATTATCTCCTAAAAGCACATTTCAGACAGGCAAAATAATAATGAATTTTACTGTCTTATATAGGTGCGTAGAAAAGAATTTTCTGAGAAAAAAATTAGGACAGCAAATTACTTTTTTTTTTTTGTCCAACAAATTTAGATGAAATCCTGTAATTATATTGGTAGCAATGAGGGTGGAGGTCAGAGCTAAACACAATTAGCATTTTGAACATCAGTATTGATAGCTTGACATTAATCATTTGACCATCCAATGTCTTTCTTCATCACTTTAAGTACTATATACTGTAGTTAATCAATATGACCATTACCCATTTGTTAAGTGAAAAGCACTTGTACCTAGCAGGCATAAATCTTAACGAATCCCACATAGTTTTAGAAGGTGGCTTGTTGATACATTTTGATTAGATTCTTATAATTTAGGAAACATTTCTTCTTATGCTGCGAGATGTGTAAGCTACCTGATTGAAAAAGAAGAAATTTCCATGATCTCAAACTTCAAATGCAATGTTGGCTTTTTCCTCCCAAAACACTGCTCTAAAGAAATCCACATAAATACGTCATCACATCAGCAATGTTTGGCTAACTGATACATTTTTTTCTCATTGTAAATGGAGTCAAGCTGAAGGTAAAATGAGATAATCAACTACAGATGAGCTAGAGTAGAAATACCCTTGCCCCGGGTTTCTCAAAAACACAATACTGATTACAAATAAAAATTCAGATTGGGAATTTGAGTTCAGTTATTTCAGATGCTGAGTACTTGTCAGGTCCACTACTGCAGCTGAATCCCATTCACTTTGACTTTCTCTTGGCCTGAAGGAAGCATTTAGTATCATCCCTGATCAGATCTCCAAAACACTCCCCAAATATCTGTGCTTGGGGCTTGGTTAAGTTCTGTCTCTCTCACCTCTCTCATTACTGCCTCTGGCTGTTTGTAACTCTGATACCGTTCCATTTTCAATTCCAGGTCTAAAAGATTATTTGTTTGACCTGCCTTGCTTGTCGTTATCTGAGCTGCTAATTTTATTATTCTGTTAGCACCCTGGGCTGCATGGTATAAAGTGGTACTATAAAAGTGTAGTTTGATTATATTGGAATCATTCAGCATCACAGGCTCAGCAAACAAAATGCAGCACTCCCACTCACACTGCTATGATAGTGAAGAACAGGCAGTAAAGAGGGAGAAGGGAGGATAAAATCTATAAGAAGGATAAATAAGAATAAAAACATCAGCATGGTTGAGGAGCTCTACAAATTCTCATGTTAGAGTTGGAAAAATTTCTTGTCAGCCTTCCTGATTTATCTTGTAGTCAAAATGTTTTTAAAGAAATAATAGTAATAATAATTCTTAAAAAAAACCCAGAAATCTTCAAAATATTTTGCTGCCTAGAAACAAAGTAAGAAATCTCTATGACTCTAGTTTTTTAGAATTAACTTATAAATGGATGACTAAGACAGTTTAGAAAACTTGGTCAGAGCATCAGATATTGATCTGAACTTAGAGAACTCACTGTGCCTTTACTATTTTCTGTTTGGTGTTCTGATTTCTTTCTGCCATAACTCCACTACCTTTTTTCCATCTGCTTTTAAACACCTCCACTTGGATGTTCATCTTAAAGAATCAAACCAAAAGTTACTTTTGTAAGCTTATTTTAAATATAGACAGTGTACTTTAACATTCCCCAGATTTAACATTAGTTCATCCTTTGAAGTATTGACTTCAGAATAATTATTGAATTCGTGGGAGACTTCAGCTTCGCGGATATCAGCTGGGAGTATAACACAGCAGAAAGGAAGCAGTCCAGGAGGTTCCTGGAGTGTGTGGAAGACAACTTCCTCACACAACTGGTGAGCGAACCAACAAGGGAAAGCGCTCTCCTGGACCTTCATCCAGAACTTCATCAAGTTCATGAACAGAGAGGCCCTTGTGGGAGATGTGAGGTTTGGAGGATGCCTGGGGCAAAGCGATCATGAGATGATGGAGTTCTCAGTGAATGGGGAGATGAAGAAGGAGGTCAGCAGAACAGTCGCGCTTAACTTTCAGAGAGCAGACTTTGGACTGCTCAGAAGACTGGTCAGAAAAGTTCCATAGGACGTGCTCCTGAAGGGCAAGGGAGTTCAAGAAGGCTGCGCATTCTTCAAAAAGGAACTCCTAGCAGCCCAGGAGAAAGCCATCCTCATGTTCTGGAAAAGTAGCCAGCAGGGTATGAAACAGGAGTGGTTGAGTAGGGAGGTCCTGAGAGACATCCAGAAGAAAAGGAAGGTCCATGAGCTTTGGAGGAAGGGGCAGGCATCCTAGGTGGACTATAGGGAGGAAGCGAGAATGTCCAGGGAAAAAAAATCAGGAGGGCTAAGGCCCAACTAGAAATCAGATTGACCAAGTCTGTGAAAGACAATAAAAATCTTTCTACAAATAAAAGGAGAACTAGGGAGAATCTTCAGTCGCTACTAGATGCAGAGGGAACAATGGTAACAGGGGATGAAGACAAGGCTGAAGTACTCAATGCCTATTTTGCTTCAGTCTTTAATAGTAAGGAAAGTTGTTCCCTCTGCACACAACCCCAGGGGCTGGAGGAGCAGAATGAGGTTCCCACAGTCCAAGAGGAGGTGGTTAGAGACTTGTTTGCCTTGCTAGATGTTCACAAGTCTATGGGGCTGGATGGAGTCCACCCAAGAGTTTTGAGGGAACTGGCGGATGTGTTGGACAAACCATTTTCCATCACCTTCCAACAGTCCTGGATGACTGGGGAAGTTCCACTGGACTGGACGCTGGCTGATGTTGTGCCCACCTACAAGAAGGATCTCAGGGAGGATCCAGGAAACCACAGGCCTGTCATTCTGACCTCAGTGCCAGGGAAAGTCATGGCACAGGTGATCTTGAGTGCTATCACGAAGCACTTGCAAGAGAACTGGGTGATAGGTCCAGTCAACATGGGTTTACGAGAAGCAGGTCTTGCCAAACTAATCTGATCACCTTCTATGCAAAGTGACTAGACCCTTGGATGAGGGAAAGGCTGTGGATGTAGTCTCCCTGGACTTTAGTAAAGCCTTTGATACAGTTTCTCATAGCATTCTGCTTCGGAAACTGTCAGCCTCTGGCCTGGACAGGTGCACACTCTTCTGGGTAGAAAACTGGTTGAATGATGGGGCCCAGAGATTGGTGGTAAATTGTGTTAACTCCATCTGGAGGCCAGTTACAAGTGGGGTTCCCCAGGGCTCAGTGCTGGGTCCAGCCCTGTATCAATGACCTGGATGAAGGCATCAAGTACTCCCTTAGCAAGTTTGCAGATGACACTAAGCTGTATGGAAGTGTCAGTCTGCTGGAGGGTAGAGAGGCTCTGCAAAGGCATCTGAACAGGTTGGACTGCTGGGCTGACTCCAATGGCATGAGGTGTAAGAAGGCCTAATGCCAGGTCCTGCACTTGGGGCACAAGAACCCTGTGCAGAGCTACAGACCAGGAGAATTCTGTCTGGAAAGCTGTCAGGAGAAGGACCTGGGAGTGTTGGTCAATAGCCGACTGAACATAAGCCAATTCAGTGTGCCCAGGTGGCCAAGGCCAATGGCATCTTGGCTTGTATCAGAAATGGTGTAACCAGCAGGTCCATGGAGGTTATTCTCCCTCTGTACATGGCACTGGTGAGACTGCTCCTTGAATCCTGTGTTCAGTTCTGGGTCCCTCACCACAAGAAGGATGTTGAGGCTCTGGAGCGTGTCCAGAGAAGAGCAACGAAACTCTTGAAGGCGATGGAGAACAACTGACAGAGCTGGGGTTGTTTAGCCTGGAGAAGAGGAGGCTGAGGGGAGACCTCATTGCTCTCTACAACTACCTGAAGGGAGGTTGTGGAGAGGAGGGAGCTGGCCTCTTCTCCCAAGTGACAGGGGACAGGACAAGAGGGAATGGCCTCAAGCTCCACCAGGTGAGGTTCAGGCTTGACATAAGGAAAAAATTCTTCACAGAAGAGGTCATTAGGCAATGCAACAGTCTGCCCAGGGAGGTGGTTGACTTGCCTTCCCTGGAGGTGTTTAAGGAGTGGGTGGATGAGATACTGAGGGTCACGGTTTGGAGACTGGTGGGAATGGTTGGAATGAATGATTCGGTGGGTCTCTTCCAACCTGGTGATTCTATGATTCTATGATTTTTTTTTTGTTTGTTTTAGAACATTTTATCTTTCTTTCCTTCTGGTTTATTATTTTCTATGTAGCTGATAAAGCCGATTTAACCTTCTAAAAGGAAAAAAAAAATGTATTTTTTTACTTTTTACAATTGTAATCCACACTATTGTTGATATTGCGGATCTGATGTTTATTTCATTGTTGGAGACACACTAAAATGGCTGCCTCATGCTGCAAGCATTTCATAGTCCAAGAAAAATGGCTTCTGAAACAGAAGGCTTCATATACTTATACCAGGAAACTTACCCTTGTGATTAGCCTTCTATGACCATTACAGATCAGTACTCACATCACCAAAGCAAGCCATGCACAGGTAACCTATCCAATTCATGAACCCGATTGTGATCTTCAAAACAATTCCATATTGAGAACCATGGTTTTCAGATATTTTCAAGGTAACATAATTCAATTTCAACTATATTTATGTAGATGAAACATAGTAGAGATAAAGTATTAAGAAATGTTGACTTTCTCATTAACAAGAATTGAAAAACTCATACTAAGTGTACGTTAGAAGATGCAGCTGCAATAATTTCAGTTCCTGCAAGTCACATTGCCCTCAGCTTCTTGATTAAAAGCAGTAACCATGTCTATTAGAGCTAAGATAAATAAACAGATTTTTCTGGCAGTTTCGTGCACAAATGCAGCCTTCTAACCCTCACCATCAAAAGGTCAAAAGCTGCAAAACCTAGTCCATTAACCTCTGTAAATGGTTGTGATATTAAAAACTGACTCTCAATATCCAAGGGTCATGATCCTGTGCAATAACCATCAGCAATAAAGAATTATTACTATAGTACATTATCCATCTATAAAATGGCCATTTTTGACACCAGCACATTGGCTATCTGTAACAGAACTGACCACTTCTTTCTAAAAATCATTCCACACTTCCAATTATAGGGTTGTGATATAAGCTGTGAAAACTTACTAAGTTTTAAAACAGAGCACAGAACTACTTTATGCATATTTAGCAAAACAGAAGAAAAACCCACATGTTAATGCAGCTCAGTAGAAAATAACAGTTTAAAAAAAATGTTCTCAGCCCACTATTCTGTGCTGCAGCACAGAAATTTGAGGCTTAATTAGATATCACCTCATTACCAGAGATCCATGGATAGCCTATCAAGATGCAGAGGGGCTCTTTCAAGGCAAGAGTCAGCTATTTTGTCCTTGTTGCAACCTTTTCTGGCTGTTAAACACAGCTGTAGCTCTTCAAGCAAAGTAAGTATTTTAAGAAAGTTGCTGAGTAAAAAAAACAAAGCAACATCATATGATTACTAAAAAGAAGCGTCTCTGAAAAGAAATAGCAAGCAGTATGCAGCAATTCTACTTCTAGTGGTGTACAAAGTCTATTTTCATTGAAAGCTGACAATTCAAGAAATATAATAGACAAAAGTGAAACAATCTGTGAATTTTTCAGAAAGTTAAAAATAACTGTTTGAATAGGTGGAAAAAATCTTTGCTACATGATAGGTGTATATGTATGAAGATATATGAACTTTTTCATTTGCATGATGTCTGTTTAAATTGCTGAGATGTCTTATCTGTATAAACTTAGGTCAGTGAGTTATTTAATCAGTCACTAAAACTTTGATGATACATTAGCTTGGAAGACCTGCAAAAATCCAACCCACTCTCCCTTTTAGAGAGCAGCTGGTCTTCATAATTGAAATGGAAAAACTTCATCCATCTTCATTTGCAGAGAAGTCACCCAGACAGAGACAGAACCTCAGCACACTATTGTAGTTTCACAGGATGTCTTGAAAGGGCCAGAGAGGAAATAAAAATATTTTAAAATTTTAATATTTTAATTTTGACAACAGATACAGAGAAGCCTTTTATTTATGATGAGATGTGAAAGGTGACCAAGGTTAAAAGCAAGTAACACACTGATTTTAGTTTAGTTTAATCCTTTTTCTCTTTTACATTTAATAAATCATTTACCCAGCCATGGGGTCAACAGCTCCCTCTCAGGAATGGCATTAACTACACCTATGTCTCCCTGCCATTTTGTTCCAGTGACTGAAAAACAAGGAAATATGAGGACATGAAAACAAGGTGCAAATATTAAATGAGTCTATATTAAGTTTTAGCTAAAGGGAGGGAGGGGGTTGTACAGTCTGTAATAATATTAAAAAGCTTTGCTAGAATAACCTTTATGTCCTTCTTCCTGCTTCTGGTCTATTAGTGCTCTTACAAATTGTTTTCTCCATCTATTAAACAGAAGAAACACAAAGAATTAGGCATGTCTATCTACCTACTTACACAAGACTAGATGCATCATAGCACTGGGCCTGGGACTCGGAAGTATAAACTCTATATATATAACTCATAAAGTGGTTAGATTGGAAATTATCTATAACCCTCGGTATTCTGAAGAATCTACCTTTGGCCAATGTTGTCTGCAAAGATCAGAGAGGTGATAAGACATGGTACCTGGAGATACTGAGACACTATGATACTGAACAGATCAAAAGTACCCTTATTCTGCATAAGCAAGATAATATCAACAACCGCAACTATTTCCTCTTCCAGGTCTCTTCACAGTGTAGACCCTGAAGGAAGAGGTCTCTGGAATATATTTTCCTGTTATGGCAGTGGAGGGCAGTTCATCTTCTGTTCTCCAGTCATTTGTGCTGAAAGAGAAAGAACAGAACATATAACATGTTGAATTCAAATAGTGGCCACAAAGGAATTATTTTATTAATGAGATTCAATACTAGACATTTTACCAACTGAACACCTCAATTTCAATTGGCTTACCAGCTGCCAAGTCCTGGAGGATGCTTTAGAGCATCTTTTCTCCTTTCCATGTACCACAGTTTCCTGTCAGGGTGGCCCAGCCTATGCTCAGTGTCCCAGATCTCCTTCATGCAGGGATGCTAAAACACAATATCAGAATCTGCCTTCTACTACTATGGTTAATCAAATGTTAAAGTATAACTTTGTTTCAGATACTGTGGTCTTTCCCAGATGCAAACTTATTTTCACTTATCAGCTTTTGCCCTAATTCAAGAACACCAAGCAAGGCAAATATGTAAATAAAATGCATCGATGTAAGTAAACATGGTAAACAGTTCCCCCCCTTTATTCTAAAATATCAGGGCCTAAATTAATGTATATAATATCTATAACTTTCTAAACTATAAGAAACATAGATTTTCCTTGAGTATTTTTCCATCACATAATCATAATTTCCAAAGTGTTAACTAACTGATTACTTACACATGACTGGGTTTATTCATCATTTTTACAAGTTTTATATGCAAGAAGAAACATAAACTCATTTGTACGATCTGCATAGAGTAGCAAGTGTTCAGTCATTTAAGGTAAATTAATTGCTTAAGTTTCTTACTGCTTATAAGTTGTGTGGCTCTGTAACAGAGACTGTCCTTATTCTAATGCAATAGTTTGAGCAGCTGGTGGCAATAATATGAGAGTTATCATAGAATCATAGAATCACCAGGTTGGAAGAGACCCACCAAATCATTCATTCCAACCATTCCCACCAATATCCAAACCATGACCCTCAGTATCTCATCCACCCACTCCTTAAACACCTCCAGGGAAGGCAAGTCAACCACCTCCCTGGGCAGACTGTTGCATTGCCTAATGACCTCTTCTGTGAAGAATTTTTTCCTTATATCAAGCCTGAACCTCACCTGGTGGAGCTTGAGGCCATTCCCTCTTGTCCTGTCCCCTGTCACTTGGGAGAAGAGGCCAGCTCCCTCCTCTCCACAACCTCCCTTCAGGTAGTTGTAGAGAGCAATAAGGTCTCCCTTCAGCCTCCTCTTCTCCAGGATAAACAACCCCAGCACTGTCAGTTGCTCCTCATAAGACTTGTTCTCCATCGCCTTCAAGAGTTTCGTTGCTCTTCTCTGGACACGCTCCAGAACCTCAACATCCTTCTTGTGGTGAGGGGCCCAGAACTGAACACAGGATTCAAGGAGCAGTCTCACCAGTGCCGAGTACAGAGGACCTCCATGGACCTGCTGGTCACACCATTTCTGATACAAGCCAAGATGCCTAGCCTTATGACTCTAGCCTTAGCCTAAACAGTTTCTGACATTGTTTTACCATTTGTTATTTAAGGCTCATGCTTTTAAAATAAAGAAATTTTGGTGATTTTATCTGTAAAATATGTATTACAATAAAAAAATTAATTGCAGCTATTTCGCAGATGAAATTTTTCACAAACATAAATGAGTTCACAGCTTCCACTCTCTTAAAATAGTTGTAGGAAAAGCTTCCCAAGTTTATTAAATTCTTCAAAAATGTCACATCATGACCAGCTAACACACCTCACTTGTTGTGTTAATTATTTACAGAAAAGGCACATATTTATCTTTGTTCGTGTTAATTGCATCATATTACTCCATAGAGATATTCTTATTAGCAGTCAGGTATTCAGGACTTTTATTAACTTTTCATCATTTTCTTTATTTAGGTGAAAAGAGTTTATCTTTATTATAATATTGCAAATTAGGAATAGCAATCCTGTAAACATCACTGAAGAAATGGAAACAGATGACACCACCACCAAAACCACACACATGTTTAGTTGTTAGCTGAAATATTATTTGACAGATAGAGCAACCACAACTGGCAAATAATTTATTGAGTATATATTACTGCATAATGGACCTTCAGCTAGTTACAATAATTATAATAAGCAGATATATTCCATGCCACACTGTGTCAAGAAAACTCTTCCAATTATCTGACAAAAAGGTAAGGTTTGCCAGTTCTTTCAGGGGACACAGTTTCTCATGACTTACATGTTCAGTCATGGTGCAAGCAACAGAGCTGATCCTTCTAAGGGGTTAAACACAGATTTGCAAGGTGCATAAATCTTGATGCTTTAAACAAAATGCCAGATTTCAAATTATCTCTGTGTAGCTATTTTCCCAGTTGCTGAAAATATGGTAGCATCTTTAAGAGCCCAGACATTCAAGTCTAAAATACAACAGAATAGGAAAAAACATATGATCCCTCAATTCAAAAGAAAGTATACACCTCAGTGAAGCAATTATTGTAATTATAAGCCTGTAATATATTTTTAATGTGGATAATTAATAATTTAGGCTGTAATTTGGTAAGGTCAAAGCTTCACTGGCATTCCTGAAGTTATTTGTTGCATTTAGGATGTTCTGCTAGTTCTTCATAAAAACAAGAGTAAAATACTCAGTAGATATCTGTATTAGAGATATAAAGTAACCGAGACCTGTTTTGCTCAGATCATATGCACTTTCTGTATTTTAATCTGTTTTTAATGTAGAAATAGTCACGATAAGCAAAAATGGTACCAAAGACACGTACACATAAAATGTCTTACCGTAATATGTAAATAAAAAATGAAGTTCTTTTATTACTGAACTCTGACTTTCATTTGTGAGCAGACACTTTCAGGCATTTGATTCTGTAACATGTGGCTGATTGAAATAATTTTTGTGGTGTTTACAGCTGTACTAAGCTGGGACAAAAATCTGCTTGGTGACCTTATGAGATTTTGATATCTGACTAAGATGTAATATAAATTAAAACATATCCTTGCTCATAGGTACTTGTATAAAGTAACTGTTTCTAGATTATTCTTCCTTCACACAAAGTCAAGGTATGAAACAAACCTTACACAAAATGCTAGGGTCTTGCTCAGGGGAAAATTGCTGTAATGTACCACAGAAGATACACTCAGAAAATCTGGTATATCCCTAACAGACACTCTTCTCATCTCACTTCTTATACTCTACATTTTGAACATTGCACTTCCTATTTTATTTTATTTGGAGGTACCAGGAGTATCTTGAGCTTTTATGTGTCTATTTTATTGATCCTCTCTGCACTCTTAAAAATAATGGGCTTTTAGAATCCCAGAGCTACTACAATTTATCTTTCTCACTTTCTTGCTCATTCCTTTTTAAAACATACGCATTTATTGTATAACATTTTACATGATCAGACATGATCAGCCAATTACTAACAAAAAAAAAGCAAAAAATCCCCAATCCTATCTGTTAGAGTTTACTTCGCTAGAGAAAAGTCAAATATACAGTTACATCCCCCTTGTTGTCTCTTTGCTACCAGGCTACGCATCAACTATTTTTCTGAAATGCTGTGTAATAGGCGAGTATGTTCTCACTATAGTGAATTAAAATTCTGCTTTCAGTGAATGGGATTAATTGCCCATTTAACCAGAGCTGGATTCATTCTCTTATTGGGGCAGAGGAGAGGGGAAAGGGGGATGCTGGAGGGTTGAAGGTGGGAAAAGCAAGGGGCAGAGTGGCAGCTAGGTTGCAGTATTCAGTTACATGTGAAATTATTTGTAATTCTGAGTAATCACTTAAGACAAGCCTTTGCACCATTTTATCTATACATGACTCTAGGCCAAAGTCAATACTCATAGTAAAATAATGAGATGAAGCTAACTAAGCCCTTTTATTAATGCTCCAAGGAGCAAATCTGATGCTTGAGCTTCTCCCGTAGAAAGTATCCACTTCTTCCTAAAAATGAATAAGTGGGTCATGATGCCCAGCAGTAAGTAGAGTTCCTGCCTCTGAAAGACCAGGGAAAAAAATTCTTCTTTTATTTGTACACCATATCATACATTGCCCAGCTGCAGGTGGAGGCATATGAATTTTGCATTACCTGAAGGCTCATTAGAGAAACCTGTCTCTCTCCTAATAGTTTTTCCTGACTTGGGAAGAGGAAAGAAAAACAACACAAGAACTCCAATAAACCTGAAGGAAAAAAAACAGTTCACTGTCTGAGGCATGTGTTTCCACTCTTGCTACTGTCAACACTATGAAGCAGTTCAACAACACAAGAAATTCCTCAGCAGTATAAGAAATGGAACTCTCAGTGTTGGTTTTTCTGCAATGCTCATGTTATCCCAGGAAACTTCTCATACTGCAGCAACTGTTGATTTTGTTTACAACACCATAAAGAATTATTCTTTGTTCTTGTTTCATTTTTTTGTGATTATTCATGATGTGAAATCCTGTTCAACAAGTGATCAGTGATTTCTAACCTGTGATTCTCCCATTCTCCTACAACTTTCTCATTTCACATCCTGATATATCTCCAGTTAAGTAGCAACAGCCACTGGAATATTCGAGACTCAACATGTATTACTATATATGAAATGCTATGCGATTGTTCCACAAATATAACAGGGACACAGAATTTCCCACAATTATATTGCATGAAAACAAAGGTTTTTAATAAAATACTGGATTTTAAGTTCCTTCAAGCACATTTTTTTTTTTTCAAGTGCCTATAAGAGAATTAGTGGACCAAATTCCTCTGGAATTTAATTAGGCACTTCTGAAAATCTTGCCTGCTCCTAAGAACAAGAATTAGTTTAACACAAGGTGAAATACTTATACCCCCAGAAGCAAGTTTGCCTTTCAAATATAAATACAAAAGTGCCCAAACACTAACAATAAACTGTTAACTTCTGCTGTGGAAGAAATAATTAATCTGAATCTCAGCAACTAAGTACCACTGGATAGGAGTTATTAATAATTAAAAAAAGCTGTCTTTACAAAATGTATATGGTGAACTAAAGCAATTGAGCTATCAAATAGAAAATTACAGTTAACTTGGAGAACCTATTTATATGTACCTGGCTTTAGAAGGCCTATTTGCAAAATCTTTGTAGCCCTACTAACCACTAAGGGGAAGCTTATATAATCCTTCAACAAATGGGTTAAATCTCACAGATAGGCATAATCTAGAGTATAGAAATGCATCTCTCAATTTCATTTTCTTCCTGGTAAGAAACTTAGAAACAACACAGCCTTGGTGTGAAACCATCTATGTGGGGCAAATGCATATAGGTCATGCAGAAAACAGTATGTTGCCATAGCTATCATTAGTGTAATACACTTCACAGCAAGTCCTACTGTGAGCTAAATTCAGGCCCAGTGGGTGCTGCACTATTGACTTCAATGAAGCTGCACCTGCTTATGCCCTATCTGAATCGGTCCTTGCGTGTTCAATAAGAATAATATTTCAATCACTGACATTCACTGAACACTATTTCAACAGCCGCTCAGTGTGAACTCCTACTATAAAATATCTTCTGTGCAGTAGCTGGCTATTCCTTTCCACCCTGCTTGCCCTCCCCTCCATCATTCCTCAGAGCAGTCCTCCATCACATTACCAGCTACTTCTGGCAGCACTGATCCAGTCAGTGGGGCAGTTGGAAGTCATATGCAATATGAGGGATCATTTTCTTGTGCCTTAGAAAGCTATTTGGTTTGATGACACAAATTTGGGTCACTTCTAAAGCATACTAGGGGATACACATTACCATTTTTCCAATGTTGAATATTTACAGGCAGCAGCTGTTTATCTAATATTTGACAAAAAATTTACAGTCTTAATTTTGAGGAAAAATTGTGTTGCATATCCCTTTCCTGTGTATATTTTATAGTTGATAGATGTTGTCAGACCTATAAAATCTCTTTCTGGCTATGGACAATTAAATGGTATTCAAAGCTATCACTAGCCGAAAACAAGACTGTGGGTGTAACTAATGGATATTTCTCCATTTGCTGCATGAGGTGATGCCATCACTTACCCATTCTTCTAATTGTACTTGATACCTGTAGTTGTTTTCCTGAGTTTGTGATTTTGTCTGTTCCACAGTATTTCTTTCTTCCTGGCTGCTCTTTCTAGTTTGTCTCTTTTAGTGTCTACTCAGTCTTGCTTCATCCTGCTCTGCTCTTGGTCTCTGGTTTGGAACAGATTTTCTCACCTTGCCCTTTGTGTTTTATTTCACAGTATTTTACTAAGATGGAGATGAACTAATTTTTGTAGCAATATCTTTTTATTTCACTCTGCAATGGTTTCCCTAATCTAATGGAAGAACATGTGTACACTGAAGGTAAAAATTCCAGAATCTCCTTTTCCTGCCCATATGAGGAATGCTCCACCACTCCCTTGTAGGGATAAGATACTCCCAAAGGAGAAGAGTAACATGAGCGTGGGACCACGTCCATACAAAGACTTAGGTACTAAGTGCTACATGATGCAACACAGTAAATACTCCATTATTCTTTCATGGGAAGTGAGGAAGACTTCAGGTCCCTTCAAGTCAATTAACCTTTCAGGGTCCTTTTACATAATGCAACATTTGTGGTAACACCTGCCAAATGCACAGAACAGTCCAGCATAGCAGAGGTTGGCAGAAGAACGGAAGGGGGCATGTGAATCCTAACCTGCATAAAAACTATTGGATGAAACTTTGTTCTGAAAGGTATGAAGAGGAGCATTTTCTTCTCAGAAAAATAGAATTTTGCTCTTCTACATCCAAGGCAAATGCCTAATAGCAAACAGCTAGCAGACTGTCTTGCAAAAGACAGGTTTCTTGTCCCCTCCCATGTGGGTCTTAAAAGTTAAGCATAAGCTAGTTTCCTGAACCCACATGATTGCTCTGTATGAACCTTACTGTTCTGAATGCTTTGTCTAAGCATCAAGCATTTCCAAGCATCATTTAGCTTGGAAATGCTAAAAAATTAAGCCCAGTATCATGCAATGTTACCATACCCAGATCACTGGCTGATCTGACTTAGACAGCCATATTTTTAAGAGTATATAGATTTAAATACATGCGATTACTATGTGATTTTTGAAAACTTTACTTATCTGCATCTGAAAAGCAAGGAAAATATTGATTCTTCAGTATGTAAAATTACTGGGATGAGTGTCAGGTTTGGGGTTTATATTTTTGTTTTTAATATACATATCTAATTTTAGGCAGATTCTAACACTTTTAGGAAATGAAAGAATCATAGAATCAAAGAATGGTTTAGGTTGGAAAGGACCTTAAAGATCATGAAGCCCCTGCCATGGGCAGGGACACCTCCCACCAGACAGGCTGCTCAAGGCCCCATCTAACCTGGCCTTGAACACTTCCAAGGAAGAGGCATCCAAAACTTCCCTGGGCAACCTGTTCCAATGCCTCACCACACTCATCGTGAAGAACTTCCTAATGTCTAATCTAAATCTTGCCCCCTCCAATTTAAAGCCATACTACCCTTATCCTGACAACACATACTTTTGTAAACAGTCCCTCCCCAGCTTTCTTATAGGTCCTCTTCAGGGACTGGAAGGCCATTATAAGTTCTCCCAGACTGTTCTCTTCTCCAGGCTGAACAACCTCAACTCTCTCAGCCTGCCCTCATAGCAGAGATGCTCTAGCCCTCTAATCATCTTTGTAGCCCTCTTCTGGACCCATTCCAACAGTTCCATATCCTTTTTATGTTGGGCATTTCAGAACTGGACACAATACTCCAGGTGAGGTCTCACAAGGGCAGAATAGCGGGGCAGAATCACCTCCCTTGACCGGCTGTCCAGGATTCTTTTAATGCAGCCCAGGATACAACTGGCCATCTGGGCTGGGAGTGCATATTGCCAGCTGATGTTGAGTTTCTCATCAATAAGCACCCCCACGTCTTTTTCTGCAGGGCTGATCTCAATCACATCATCCCCCAGCCTGTTTGATATTAAACAGATGAGAACAGATACTACACTTGATCTTAGCCAAAAGGCCAAGAAATGAATGCTTTTGGAGCACTTGTATAATAGCTATTTTATTTCTAAAAACTGTATGTGTTCTCTGTCACCTACTGACCTCTGAAACATGCTCTTTCAACTGAGTGAAACAGGGCATGGGCTGAATGTGAGCAATGAATATGATGACCTCAAGACTTTCAGATACAAAATGTCTTTGGAGCAGCATACCTCACTTATGTCATCTGGGAAGTGTTCTGTGTTTGTGGACTTGAATATGGAAAAATGCTTGAAAGAAAACCTGAAAGTGCTAGGTGGTAGTTTAATTGCTGTCAGGTGAACTTCTATAAAAATCATATCTTGATTATCAGCTTAAGACTGATTGTCAGTATCTGACATCAGAGTGATTCTGAGTTTTGCTTTGAATTTGCATCTTCTGAACAATTTATTTCTTACAGCAGAATACTGTTGCATTGAAATTTATTGGAGGAAAACCATAATTCAGTGGATTGCTTCCTTGTGAGGCTATAACCTTAAAAGATATGTAACTAAAAGCCACAGGATCTTTCAGATATGATTACTTGTATAAGTCTGACAGGTCTAATGTTACTCAGTAGACATTCTGAATTTGAAATATTCAGGGATATGATTATTTACATTTTAAGCTGGTTTATCTCTGTATGGTCACCTTGGCAACACAGGGGAATGGAAGGAACTCATAAAAAGACTCCACTGCTCAATAAATATTTACCATACAATTGTTTGCATTTACGACTCAGTACAATACTTTGTTGAATCAAGATTGGGTAATGTTGTTTACCTTAGCTACAAAGTACAAAACATAACAGTGACTATTACTTCCTATTTCAGCAATAAGACCAATAGTATAGAAGAGGCATCAAAAACTTATATTGATGACAAAAAGATGAAAACTTGCCAGTATTTCCCTCCTATAGAATTTTTCAAGTCCCAATAAAAGTTGGCAACTAGATATTATTACAGGTCAAACTTTTGCAATCTTTGACTATGGCTTTTATTTTCAGTACTGTGACATTTCTCATTTAAAAATAAGAAATGGTTTAATGATAGTCTGTAAACCTTAACGATAAAAAAGAATAATTTAAATTGCTTGATCCTCCTTTGATGAAGTATGAACATTAGACCTCTTTCCCAGAGGTTTCATTGTGATTCTCCTTCTCTGAGAGGCAAGAAGGGAGGGAGTAAAACAGGAATGAGTCTTGCTTTGTTTAAGAGAAATAATTTCTAGTGATCAACATATTAAACTTCTAGTAAAAGTTATGTTTCACTATTCCATTTTACATGAATCTTGTCAGTGCTATATAACCTCTGTCAAAAAATGTGAATCACACTGTGAATATCAGGCTTTCTAAATGGACCTGCATTTTCCTTTAAAAAGAAGGCCACATCACAAATAAATGCAAAAAATGTAAAGTATTTTTTAAAACCTGAAAAAGTGATACTTTTAAAAGCCAACAGTCAGAAAGTAAGATTGTAAAAATATGTATTTCTCACCTGCAAAACATGAAAGTAAACTGAAAAGAACGTTAAAGTTATCTCTGTCTTCCACCAACATAAATTAATAACATCTCAAAGAACTATCTCAAACAAAGTCAGTGAGACAAAGGTTCTATTAATTTTGTTCTAGATGCAGTTGGTGCATAGGCAACCTGGACCTAAAAGATACTACATGAGAAAATTGTTACAATCTCAGACCTGAGCTGATAACCATTCAGTTGCTCAGGTCCAGATCAGATTTGGAAAATATTCTATTGTAGTTAAAGTAGCCAGAACACAATATGACTTTACTTTGTATTTTAAACTAGCTTTCCCCAAGTAAGAACAAACACCACAGCCAATAAGGTTAAGAGCTGGGGTGGTGGGGAGGCCTAGTATGTAAAGAGGTTGCCAGGACAAAGTTATTCTGGAAAACAAACAAACAAACAAACAAACAAACAAACCCCAAAACTGTACCTTCAGAGTGAGTTTATACTGGAGAAGAATCTTGCATCGTGCAGCTGAAGTGTCTTTGATCCAGCACTCAAAGTCCTAGGGCTGGAGATGGCATATATAATCAAAATATAGCTAATTAATCTAAGACTAATAAGTTTAGATTCCATATTAAAAATGATGGAAAAAGAGAATCAAGACAGACAAAGGGAAGCAACTTGCTTAGACAGTACAATAGGTTAATGACAGAGTAAGTAATACAATACGACTTTCCAGTTTTCTTAGTTAGTGACTCATTAGATCCTGTGTGTAGTTCAATGTCATAGAGCAAAGTTTAAAACAAATCATATGGACAAACTCAGGGAGAATTTTACAACCCCTTACACATTTTTTTTCTGTATTTTAATATATGGAGATATGAAGCATCAGATTCAGAGCTCTGAATAATTTCAGCTCAAAGCAGACATATAATACATATAGAGTATAAAAAAAATCTCTAGTCTTACCATTTCATTTTTGTAGGTCTCTGGACAGAACAGAGAATGAATGCAAAATAATTGGGCCATTTCCACATCACCTCAAGATTCTCTCATGCTGTTAAAATCTAGTCCTGAATATACAGTACAATATTTGGCTGCTTTAAAAGGTAAAGAAGTTTATTTTACAAGAATATTATACTCTCCTAGCAGTCCCAGCAGTTCTGAAGATGAGTGATTGACAGTGACTTCTCTCTTTTTGATATGTCATAGACCAGTTCATGAAGAATGCACGTATTTTAGATACCAAATTTGAAGGATAAAGCTCTCTGTTTATATAAATGGTGCATCTGAGGCATATTTGTGCTGAATTTCATTGTTAATTCTGTAAAAATATTCTATGACAAAGCTGCTTTTTGTAGCTTTGAGGTAAAAGATCTGTGAATCAGTTTTTCCAGTGGAGCTGGGCTACACATGTTCCACAGACAATTGCAAAGTTGTAAGCTTAGGGAAACAGGGCTGTTATCTGTTAACATGGAAATTTTACTTCATGTATGCATCTATACACATATATTACACACATCATATATGCTAATTGGCATTACAGAATCACAAAATCATTTAGGTTGGAAAAGACCATTAAGATCATGAAGTCCAACTGTAAATTTAATGCTGCTTCTGGATCTATTTGAAGACACAGAAGAAAATCCAATTACACTTTTTCTGTGTACATACCAGACATACTATTTTAATTTTAATCATGTGGCTTCCTAAGTACAATGTGCTTCTAGGTTTACCCTAGGCTCTCCCTGGTGACAAATAATATAAGCTCCCAAATGTGCTTTGACCCTTGTAGGCTAAAGGCCAAATCCTCAAAGATGGGCTTCTAAAAATCTTCCAAAGGAGGCCATTTACCACAGTGCCACAGCTCATAATTTAGGTCTGTGTGAGCACCTTTGAGAGCAGAAGATGACTAAACAAAAAAAATATTAAAAAATCCCCATAAAAGACCATTTCAGGCTAATCTTTTTAAGAAAAATAATGGGAATGTTCTAAATTAACTTCCCTCACACAATCAGATCAAGTTAACCAGAATCAGTTTACAAATTTCATCTTTGATTCACCCTCTTCCCCTGAAAATATCCCAGGGCACAGAAATCAGTGATGCTTCCACATATGAAGACTGGTGGCAGTGGAGTTGTTCTAAGAACAGTCGCACAATGCATATTTTTCAGACACTGACTTGCAGTAACAGTATAAAGGGGCAGAACAGATGGCAGATGATCTAGAAGTACCGTCTATTCTTTACAGTTCTGCCTCTGAATTAACTGCAAGGTAATGCAATTTTCTAGCACTGTAGGGTGAATGAAGAAAACTATTGATATTCAATAATTTTATTCCAATGGCACCTGGGAATGAGAATCCTGACTATGATGAGGTGCTAACAATTTATATTAAGTGAACCCTCATGAGTTGGCAGTCTAAAGAGAGGCAAGTGCCCTGAATGGACATTGAAAATAATCTAGTCCAATTATTTTCTACCAAAACCATTGAGTACTAGATACCTATTCAGAAATATATTAAGCTAGAAAAAGCATAAAAATGTGACTTCTCTAATTCTGAACGTAGTAGTGAGTGTAAAGTCTCAGACTCAAAAAAAAGTATTTTCTGGTTTTACTATCATTTATCAATAACTAAGTTCCAAAAAGCAAAAATCAACATGGTTTTACTGTGCTTGGATAGCACTTCTGAAATTTTTTTTGAAAGAAAAAGACATTAATGAATAAATGATCTTTTCATGCTGCTTATAAACAGTAGAAAGTGATACATTACCACTTAGGTAACAATTTCTCATTTTCATATTTGTGCAGATTTGGATCATTAGCACCTGAAAGTTCTTTTGGTTCTGTCTGATAAGTGCATAATGGTCTCAAGGCCTGGATCATCCTCTTGTGCTTATAAAATTGACATTGACAGAGAGACATCTTGGAGGAACAGATTTTTACATAGAATTAGATAATTCCTATTGTCAGTTATCATTGCTTTTCTCATATTACTTCTATACATTTAGTGACAGAAAAAGATATTTATTTGAAACAGAGAATTTTGTAAAGTTTTTTAAGCTTTAAGAACTGATTCAGTAACATTTGCATCTTACGTTTAGTCCTGTGTTAGTTTCCAATTATTTAGGAAAAAAATCTTTAAAGAAGAGTTTTTCTAGTAGCCAAAGCAAATTTAAACCAAGCTTCTGTAGATTCCACAGAGAAATCAAGATGATCTGTAAGCACAATAAAATCTTTTGTTTCTGATTTGCTTAGACAATGAATGTGTTCTTTTTTTCCCCTAGTCCTAATGCTGGCTGCAGCAATCCTTCTGCAGGACATTTTGTTGATGGTGAAGGGAGGATGATAGTCGGGAGATGAAACAGTAGAAATATGTAGCTGTGTTCAATATTGCACAGTTGTCTATAGATTGTCTTCTGCCTTCACAGTAATTTTCTTTGGACATGAAACCCTAGTTCATAATTAGGCATCCCAGATCCATCATCTGTTTTCACATTAAGGATATGAACTCTTTTTAGGCAGGCCTGAAATTCTGCCCATTAGAAAACCTAACTTTTTATAACAGTAGGCTCTTACCTGCTGCATCTGCCAGAAGCAATCAGAAGAAAGCCATTCTTTCCCTATTTAGGGAAAATGCCCTATTTAGCAGTGGGAATGAGCTTAATTCCTGCTGTGGAAGTTCAGCCCAAGACCTTCTGACCCAGAACAGAGTACTGCCACCTGAGACCATTGCAAAAGCCAACTCCTAAAGGCAAGGCTTCTGTTTGTCACATAAACAGACCCTGAATATGTTATGTGCTAGCAGGTCATTAAGGGATTATTTGGGAAAGAGGGGATTTACATGCAGCCAAATGAAGAGAGCATCCTGTTCATTGCCTGTGTCTGTTAAAATGTACTTTTATACCTCCATTTATGTCAAATTTCTCAAAGAAGCAAGGACTTTGTGTTTAGCAACCACTGATTTATTTTTTTTTTAAATGCAAGCAGGAAATGTAAACAGAATCCAAGGCTTAATGTTAAGCCTCAACCTTTAGTTTACTGACTGAGGAATCAATCCTGAAGGATGATGAACCTTCTGGCACTGATCCAAACCAGCACTTCAGCACATGTCAACTTTAACACAAGGACTTAGTTGTATGATTGGAGTTACGCATGTGTTTATGTGTTTTCTTGGCCTTCAGCCAGAGTGCTCATAATTTTGCAGGATCACATCTTCAAATAGATGTGGCAGTATCTGAACTTCAAAGTGAAGCATGACCTACTGCTCCTAAATCACTTCCCTCACATACTTGATGGTAATACAGACTCACCAATTTAGACCATATCCTCCTCACACCTTCCTTTGTCTGATGTGTTAAAGAAAAATGAATAAAAATACTTTGGTGTTTTCTGCCTACATGCCACATCTTGACTCCCATTAGATCTGATTCAGAATAAAACTGTAGTGACCAGGCTAAATCCCACTGGTTTCTCTTTAGCCTTCACAGTGAAATCTCCAGGTGTGACTACAAACCCAAATTGCTGTGAAATCTCAATGCTCCTATGCTGAGCATTACTTTGAATTTTAAGAGTTGAGGTGTTAATTTTCAGCTAGGTCAGTGTGAGGTACTACTGTAAGGTCTACTACTGAATGTAAGAGGCGCTCTCAGGTTTAGCAAGAAGGGTAAGACCTAACATCTGAAAACAACAGACAAGATTTCAGGTCCATTCTGATAATTTCACAGTGGCTTGGTGCAGGAGTATGTTCCATCCTGCAACAAGTTCTTATTTTAGGACAGTGCTTTTCAAGACCCAATTATGTGAGCAAACATTCATTTCAATGTATTCATGACACCAATAATATAGTGATTGTTGGAGGTAGCTGACTGACCTGAATATAGGCTTTGATTTAATCCCTTAAGTCCAGTTCAAGTTTCAGGTATACCCATTGCCCACTATATTAAGAAACACAGCTGTCATGGTCTTCCTCCACTTCTGCTTTTTCTCTGAAGGTATCCCTTAACCCAAGACTTATTAATGATCAGCTACATTAGCTTTGGGAAAAAAATGGTAAGAACAGCATTTCCAGACACAGATATCCATTTCTGAATACACATTGCCACCTTAGGAAACCTGAAGATACAGAACTAGCACTGAAATTTAACATGTTAACCCCAAAATTCACAGCAATTTCTAAAGTTTGTTAAAAATGTTATTTCCAAGCCATTCTTAATGTATATTAATGTATATTGGTATATATACATTTTCAAAGACATTATGAATTTTTAAATAAATGTAGTGAACATATCGGACAGCAAGTTAATTAACTAAGGTAATTAGAAGAAAAACATGTATTTATTTCATATTGGTTTATTTATTTGGAGGTATAACTATTTATAACAAATAGAAAAATTTGTCTCTGTTAGTCTAATGAAAACATATAAGGACTAGTGAATAAAGATCTTTATTTTAGGAAAATATTTCAACACCATCAAAAGAGTTTAAGCAAGTTTTGGTATAAATTGCTGTAAGATCCTAATGTCAGAAAAGGCTTCTCAAAATTAAAGAGCTGCTGACACCTCATGGTAAACTTTAAAAAACGTTCTCAGCAAACATGACACTGCTTCTGTTCTATTATTTGTCATGTTTCCTTTATAATAATGGACATTTGTTTGAAACCAGTATCTTTGTTTATTTTGTCTGCATTTTGCAAGAGCAGCTAGGTCAAATTAAATTCAATGACAGTGCCAAAGAAATATTTTTGATTAAGGTAAGCAAAACACTTCAGGTTAAAATGTACTCTTAAGAAGGGAATATTTTTCTTCCAAGGTTTTACAGGTTGCAAGAGTGGAAAGGATATCTAGAGATAAAACTGCTTTTGTGCACAAATAAAAAAATTAGCTATTTTCTCAACTGGTCTACTATAGTCACTAATAGAGATACTGCTAGTACAATATGTATAGTCCATTCAATAGCATAATCCTCTCATTTGGGAGTTATCTATATCAACTGTTTCAAATCACACAGAGCTGACATTCCATGTAAAAAGTTGTCAGCAAGTTACACTTTTAAATGGCTCAAAGCTGCTGAAAAGTTCTAAAGCCGTGGCGCACAAAACAAAAAGGTATTTTTGCAATGCTTCTGATGTTTCCTGTCCTCCTCCTCCACACTTTTTTCTTGTTCTGTGAAATATCTTGCATTCCCTTGGATGATGTTTTCTGATAGAGACACCTTACAATCTGTCAAAGGCTAAATGTGTGCTGGAATGTAAGACAAAAATCCAAAATAGAGAGAAAAAAAGGTCCTAAAGGAGGAACTTAAAATGCTGGAAAACACATTCTTCCAGTGCAAATAATATATGAGAGTTAAAATGTGATTTTTTTTTCAAAATAAAGACTTCAACAGTCTGTTTGGGATGCACCAAATGATTACGGAATAATTTTGGAAATTAATAGCTCAATTTCTTCAGCAACAGATACCCAAGAAAGCAGCAAACAGCCCTGCGGTTGTTTGGGATTTCTACATATGAGAAACCATTATGGTCAGTTAGACCTGCAATCACTGTAAGAAATTAATTACAGATAGCACCTACCCAATACCTGTTTTACCTTTATCATGGGTACAGCTACAGATTTAATTTCTTTAGGGTAACAATAGGACATTCATTCCTTTCCTTAAATTTCTGTTAACCTTCACTCATACAGTGTTTTTCCCTAAGATTTATGGTTGTTTAGCAAACTGATTCAGGACCCATCTCATGTACAAAATGCAGATAAAATACATGGAGTACATGCATTAGATACAACCTTACTTTAAGAAAATGAATGAATACCATTCAAAAAAAATTAAATGTGCGAGTCTATAAATCCTTAATGTAAATTAGTTTAACATTACCTCATATGACAAACTAACTTGTTACATCAGGAATATCTCCTGAAAACTGAAGAACTACTGAGTTCAAAGCAGTTCCAGACAAACAAGACTAATCGTGCAATGTATCTAAGGAAAATGCATCTAGAACCTGTAGAATAGAATTTGAATATACTGCATGAAAACGCAGTTCAGGATTACCTTTAATAATATCATTATTACTATTGCCATTATTGTTATTTCTGTGCTGTAATGCCTGGGCACACTGGTCATGAGCAAGCATCACATTGTGGTAGGTATTGTATTCACATTAAAAGATAATTTCTTCTGATGATACTTCAAGAGTGGAGAATTGTGATGTACACTCCATTGATCAATGGAGATCTAAATAAACTTGATCAGCAATGAGACATTTTTTCACATCCAGATCTTTTTCCTACAGTATTAAGGGAGTAACCAACATGGGCCAGCTCTGAACGCAGGCTTCCAAAAGAGAGTAAGGGCTGATGGCATGACACTGCCATCTTTTATTAATAGAGTATAAGATCTCCTTTTAAGTGAAATGGTTTTACATTCTTTTAATAGATTTCAAGAATCCAACTGTCTATATTGTAGCAAAACAAATACCAGCTCCAAAAATATAGCTGCACCTGTCTTGGGACCTACAATTTACTGTCCGCAACTGCTGTCACTATTCACCTCTGTCCTGTAGATTCTTATCAGGGCACCTTTTCAGTGAAAAACTTAAGTGCACTCAGTGTTCAGCTCAACTTAGACACATGCTGAGCTTTCTTGTCTAAGCAGTATACTTCCTGTGGATCAGGACTTAAGCTTGGATGAAACTCATTCCTCTCTGCACATATCAGGGCAGCGTACAGAAGCAAGAGGAACAGATTCAATCCACTCCATCCTAAACAGAAAGGATTGAGTGCAGTCCTATCCTGGCTATTTTCTGCAGCCTATAAAATGTCAGAAATGAATAAAAATTAATCCCACAGCCTCTCTCACAGCCCATCCACAAGGGACTCTCACCTATGCCTTTTTGCAGTAACAGACAGAAGCACTTTGTCCTTCAGCTTTGCCCATTAAATTGGAGACTTAAGTAATATGAAGTGTCTTGTGCAAAGCCTTCCACCTTGGTGTACATTTCAAACACAGTAAGGAACAAACACAGGCAGTAAAATTAATCTTGAATAAATGAAAACATTTTTCATCAAGTTTCATTTACCCTCCGGCTGAATACACCTCATTAATTATTAAGAATGAGAAAAGAGCTGCACAAAGAAATGGATCAACATAAGATATCTCAGTCTATTGGTGATGCTCATATAAATTGTATGTGTAGCTATAATTTAGATAATCAAAATCCTACCTAATTTCTTCTAGGTATGAATGTGAGAAACTATGCTATGTGGAAAAGATTTCGATGCATAGACTGTAATTTCAAAAGACCAAATTACATGATTAACAGCAAAGTCACAGTGCTTTTTACATTCACGTATGCCATGGTATGTCCTCAAGGGTGGTTTTCACCTGCATTGTATTTCCCAATTCCAATAGCTTTCTAGTCTGTCACCACAAGCTATGGAATTTCACTGTCTGATTATTTCTTATTTTCCCTCTTTAAAAATTACTAGACTGCATTAAACTTTGGAAGGAAGGTGAAGTAACCACGGCTTTTCAGTGTAAGGATAATAATTTTTGATTGCCTATCTACCATAAAGGCATTTACAAAAGAGTTTAAGTTGTGCTCGAAGTGTGTTATACAAATGTGCATGCAATCTCCTGTTGCTTTTGCCATACTAATGCAATTCCAAGACATTATTAATACTGGCATTAGGAAATTAGAGATAAACCAGTGCTTAAAGTGTTCTAGTGACTGCTACAAGTTATTGTCTGACGTATACTTCACTTTACAGCTTGCATATTCGAGCACTACTTGTCTCCTGTGTGTGGTAGTAGATAGTACAGTATGGATAAGAATGAAATTAAGTGAAGTAACATATATATTATTAGCAGAGATTTTTTTTTACCTTGGAGACCATTAAACCCTTCTTTCCAGACCATTACATTTTCTTTACATGATTTCTGATTACAAAACAGTAAAAATAGTTCAAAATTCCTTCACAATATTATGAGAGTTTTATAAAAACTCATTTTAATATTGTCCATATCTCTCAAGTATTTTTTCCTAAATGTAACATAAAAATATTTGCCATTAGCATTCTAAGTAGCTGCAGAAAATATTGGTAGAAGGTGATTTTTCAATGTTACTGTAAAATATCAAACTTGATCGTAAAGATTACATTGTATCTAAGTTGAGTGCAAGAGTTTTATTCTCCATGTACAAATTAGATGCAGTCACTACCTTATTTTCATATTACTGAACTCCTACAGACCAATCATTTCTGATACAGATTCAGAACAGAAAAAATATTTGCAAGAATCCTTCTGTAATTAATGTGCAGATTGTACAAATTCTGAAAATACTGGAAATGCAAAATATTAAGCACTCAGTTAAACAGCAGTCAGACAGCACAAGGTTTAGCTGATAATCATTACTGGGAGTATGGAACTTCTAATAGCCATCGTTCTACAATGTGTTTCAACTTTAAGTCTCCAGAGACCTTATTACAAAGTGAAAATTAATAAAAAAGAAAATAAAGGAAGCTATAAAGTTGTTTAAAAAAACATGTGAAATGTAACACAAAAGCTGTTAAAATAACATTACTGTCCGATATAAACCTAAAAATACAAGGGAATTCCGAATTAGGGCAAATGCAATAACCTTAACGCAACCCCGTTGTGCCTACCAATTGCATACATATGGTATGTAAACTAAACTGCTGTTCTGAGACCCTCTGCTAAAGGACCATATGTGCTGCAATTGGTAAGGGCAGAAGAGCTGTGTGAAGTGTGCTTTGCAACTGCTTATACTAAGTCTCTTCTTGGTCTTCTTGGGTCACATTAACACCTTCATTACATCATAACCTGTTTGCACCTACATCCCTTTTTAATCCCTGACTTTCCTTTTATTTGTCTTATTTTAGTTTCATTTTGTTTCAACATTAAGATAAAAATCTTTATAATAAGATTTTCCTGATGAACAATATTTTGCAAAATAATCACATCAGTGAAAGTTCCTCTCTAAAAATTGTAAAATTTCCCACATAAATAGCTTTCTTACCTCTCTAAAGTAAATGGTATATATCTTATTGTTCTGGTCCCATCACTTCAGTAACAGGTATTTCTACACAAACTCATATGTGTGTTTGGCTCCTTCAACATATTTTGTAAATCTGAAAAAGAATCCTATTTGTTCTACCAGATTCAGGATCAGGGTTTCCAGTACACAGTAGATCCGAGTGGCAATGTTTCACCCCATTGTACTTTTGTACTTTTCACCACTTTGATTACTCTCAGTGTAGATTAATATCACCTATGTTCCTGTAAGCAGCAACATAAACCAAGATGTATCTTTTACTCCATTAAATATTCATGCTTATCATTTAATATCAAAGAGTCTGCATTCCATTTCCCACTCCAATCTATACCATTTTTTAATGTCTTGTGAAAATAAAGTTATAGATCTAACGAAATACCCTGGAAAGAAAATGTTAATTCTCCCAGGACACTACTGATGCCTACAAGCTCTAATCAGCATAGTAAATGTGTGCAGGTGAAAAGTAGAGCAAAACACAGAAAAAAAATTTACTGATTAATAAATAATACATATGGCAAAAGCTCATGAACAAACATATATATAAAATACAACATGAACAGCAGAACAACAGACAGTAGAACCTCAAGTATCTAAGGTATTTAAAGTTTTTTTGAGCATACTATGATGTCTAAAAATCATGAAAGGAAAAAAATTGAGCAATAAATTTTTCTCTGGAGGTCTGTTTATCTATCTAGTCTCCAAAATCTTTCACTGAGTTTGAGTGTTTATTTCAGCACTCACTTCAGGGCAAGGATTGTACAAAGGTCTTTTTGTTTTGTTACTTTCCTAGTAACAGATCAGTTAGGGTGAAAACTGAAGCAACCTCTGGCACTTTGCTCTAGGCTGCTCTAATTTAAGACAGTTACTAATGGGCTCTAGGGGCCAATTTATGAGTAAGTTTTCTTAAAACATACACGCCTTATAGCCTCCCATCATGGACTGTTGCAGAACCCTTGCAGTATCTCCATATGAAAGGTTCCCCTTTTCTTGCCAGTATCCTCATGTGACTGCAGCTGTCACTGTTAAGCCATCCTGCAAGTACACAAGGGAGTACACAAGTACACTCCAAGGAAGACCTGGAGCTTACCTACCTATGTACAACCTGAGAGTGCCACAAGGACAGATCAGTAATCAAAACAAAGAGATGTAATTTGTATAAAGCCATAGGATTTTTCAAGAAATGGGAAGGAGATGGGATATGTTCTATGATCTGGCACTTAGCATTGACATTTATAGCTGTTCTCTCATCATTATGAAGTTGAATTAAACCTGAGACACAGTCATTGCACAGAGATGAGCATCTGAGAAGATCAGGTTCACTTTTCTTCTTAGATGGGAAAGGATGAAGGATTCCTGGCCAGGTGCAAGCTGCTAGAATCCTATTGATAAAATGTGGAACTGAGATAGACTCTAAGCAGTGGAATGGTTTCAGAGAACACAATATTCTTCATTAAATGTTGGTTCTTATCCAGGCTACCCCAAATAACTTTCAAATTAATTTTCATCCTTCTAATAATGCCTTTCTAATTATCTGACTACTTCTGAAGGCCCAATGAAGACCATATCATGAAAGAATTCCTTTTAGGTTTTGGATAAGATTTGCAGGATTTTAGTATTATATGTGTTCTTATAAGTACAAGACAGGTAACTCTGTACATACAGGAGCATTAACCTTAGGTTCCTTGCAATATGAGTTATGAAGACATGATAATCATGGACTTATTGCTTTATTTCTTAAGAAATACTCATATCTGATGATAAAGTGTTGTAGACAGTAACCTGACAGGCATTGTGCTAGACAAGATGCACTTTTCAGTCAACTTTCTCCTTATTTTCAAACATTTCTTCTTTTACTCTTGTGGCCTATAACTGTACAAGTGGATAAGCGTCTCTTTCAGATCTGATGCCAACATCAGTCTACAAATTGGCAGATGGTGCCATGAGATGAGGCAGTTAGTTGGCAAGTCCCCCACCCCCTGCCCTGCAACCAATTTAACTTCTTATGTTGGCATGGATCCTGCCCATCCTGAGCCAGTGCCCAAACTAGGCCTTGTAGCATGTGACTCAATATGCTACTGCTTAGCCTTAGGACAGTTAATCTAATCATGTATTCTTTCAAAATTGATATGAATTAATTAGGCACTGTGGGCAGTGTCTGAAGGGGAGAAAGTGCATGGTGTCGGTAAAGCAAAGCAGAAACACATTTCCTGGTAAAACAATATGCCTTCTCCTTCTGTCAGTGGCCAACTGATGCCCTTTATTTACTCCTACTCCATTCTTCTGTTGAGTAAGATCAGGTTGGATCTACTGGATACTCAGTTACAACATGTTTATTTTGTTAATTGGCACCAACATTCAGGATAATTTTTTTTTCCTGGCAGATATAGATCTTCTTGGCAATTGTGTACCCCCAAAAAAGGAGGAAGTGGGAAGCTTGATGCTGTAGAAGTGCAATTAACTTTAACTGGAGAAACAGAAGCTGGAGTTAAGACAAGTTGGCTGCCTGAGTTATGGGGAAACTTTATCAGGAAATGCTGCCATGTCAGTGGGAAAGCACTGTAGCTACGGATACTGAGGATTACTGAAATATAATTCAGTCATTTAAAGGCCTAAGTAAAATGAAACAAATTGTTTCCCTTCCTAAACTTTAGAAATTAAACTCTCAGTGTTAGGGCAAAACCGGAAACCCTTTCAATTGGTAGAATGACAGGCTCATACATTTCCCTAAAAAACCTTGCAGCAGGAAGGACTCTCTCCTGGAGCCAGGTTTCTCACCAGGGACCTTGTGTGTACAATGGGATGTTTGCTCAGTCATTTGGAGCTGAGTTTCAGGCACTAAAGAAGGTCTGGTTCTCTTCTGGTGTCTCAGAGTTTCATTCCAACTTGCCAGCAGACGCCACGTATGCTATAAAACTTCAAGCAGTGGTGAAACAGAAATATTATTGGAAGGTTTTAAATACAGAGGAGGGAGAAAAACAGCCTTCCGGTTCCATTTGTTTTGCGAAAGTAAATGAGTGCCTCAGTGGGGATACCTCACTACATGAACAGCAACATTTTTGAAAGTTTCAGCTGAAATTTTCTTCTGAGATTTTTAAGCTTTGAAGTTTTCAACAGTTCAACGCTGTGTTTACCTTACTTCCAGTTAGGTTAGAAAAGCAAGCAGTTTGTGTGAGCAATACCTCTAACAATCAGCAGAAGTTTTTCTATGAGGCTTATGACACTACATTTCTTGAGGTAGCCCTTGCGTAAAACAGTTTCAGGATGGTGCCAAAGTAATTGAACAACTGTTCATGTGACTCTGCTACTCTATTTACTGTGTCAGCATTTTATAGAAGCATAAAAAATTGCAGATGGAGACGAAAAGATTTACATGTTTTCATGAAAGAAGTATGCAAGGAACCAAAGCAAATTTGTTATTTTTTCTGGTGAGGGTCAAGGAAGGTGGTTTTTTGTTTTGTTTTGTTTTTTTTCCCACAACAGATGATTTCTAGACAGAAATATGAACATTTTATATAAATAACTGTCTAAAGTATTTTATTAGTTGGTTTATTATTTTCTGGATTCAGAGCATATAGAAATGATATGTAGAAATTAAATTCAGGAAACTTATGCTGAACAGTTGGGAGTATTAGCATAGTTTTCTTTTCTTTGTTTTTTCTCCTCACTAGGGAACAGTAACATGAATGAGTTACTTACCTATCTATACTCCACCTTCCTTAAATCATTCATTCAAAGAGCAACAATAAATGCTGTTCTCCAGGGCAGTAAGAAAATGGGACTGAAGACCCATGGGAATTGTTTCTTTCTAACAACTTGTGAAAAAAACAAAAGTCACAGGAGAATTCCAAACATAAAGGTCTCAAGAATAACACAGAACAAGGAAATTAAAGACATCACCAGAAAGCTGAGTCAAACTGTAGAGGATGTGCATCTATCATACATGTAAAGAAGTGAAATAGCACAAATGAATCAAGTACAAATCTAAGGGCAAACAGGGGAGAGGAGCAGGGGGAAACAGCAAGATGCAATCATGTAAAGGCAGTGGAAAACTCATCATCAGACCTGACACTGAAGTTAAGGCTAAATCATACCATAAGAGCACAGTCTAAAGCAAAGGCATACTAGCAAGAATGTCAGAAGACAAGAATCATAACTTAATGATAAACTACCCTGATGCACATATTGGAAATAGATTAAAAGTAACCATCTATAAGGAATAAAACCTACCTCAATATAGAAGTACCTTTGAAGTATTTTATAATCCTAAATATTTGGTTAAAGGTCAAATTTAAATTAGGTGTACAGTTGTAGACTGGTACAACTATCAGCCAGGTAAAATTTCACAGGTAATAATTTTTGAGAAAGGGGAGAAAAGGAAACTTTTACTTTTCAGAACAAAGTATTTATTAAAAAAAAAATTAAGAGAGTTCCATCAATTGAAATTGAAAAATGTTTCTGGTTTGAACAACAGTAGAAATAATTCTTTAATTTCTCAGCTAAGCCTTACCTAAGTAACTTCATTTTCTGAAAGTTAACTGCATGTTTTCAGACAATGTCTGTCTCCAGAATTGATAATGCTTAAAATTTATGATCATTGCTAAAGTAATGAGGCATTGATATGCGCAAAGGCCATTGCTTACAACTATCCCTGTGGAGACAAAAGCCACCCTTGAGTTGGTAGAGTGCCATAAGTGAAAGGGATAATAAGAGTCACACTTGCAAGGAGGAGTGGACAGGACAGGTGATCCCAAACTGACCAACAGAGTATTCCATTCTATTCCATTCCACTCCACTCCACTCCATATGCATCACACTCAGCATGAAATTCAGAGATCATAGAGATCAAGTTCTCTTCTTCAACAGCCAGCATCTAATGTGGTCCTTGCCTGTCCTTTTGCCCTGATCCCATTTCCATGAATTCCTGAATCCATTCCCTGAGTCCAACTCCCAACTACCATTGAGTCTGGCCCAGGACTTTTCCCCCAGTTCAGCTCTGCACCATCAGTGACAATGTATTGTCATCAAGGAGGGGGGTATGATTGCATACATTTGTGCATATATTATTGTTCCATTTTTAAAATTACTCTCCTTATTGTTACTGTTTCATTAGTTTCAGTTTCCTAGCCCTGAGTCTTTCATTTCCCTTTCTCTCTCAGGGGATAAGGAGCTGGGATGACAAACGTCTGCATTTAGCTGCTGATCAAACTAGGATTGGGGCAAAACAGTGAAAAAAATTATCCTGCCACAAAAATGTAATAGTCAGCAATTTTACTAGTGCAAATGACAAAACTGAACACAGATTATGCATTTGAAATGGTAATTTTCACTGTAGATAAAGTCCCATGATCTGCTAAACAGGCACAACAAAATGTACTAGTTCATCACTAATGCTAACTTCAGCGCTGAACTAATTTCTAAGCCTAAAATCAGAGCCTATATCCTTGGCTTGATCTGCTGTCTCACACTGTATGTTGAGGTAGATATTTAAACTCAGAAATATGCCTATTTTTTCAAGTACTCAAAGTTTAATATTAAAAAATGTCCATGGAGCACCCAAAGTGAAAGCAAGTGAATTCAGTAGATCAGTGTTACTATAGTATGCCAAAATGTTAATGTGTATGAATAAAAAATCTGGGTTACCAGATAAACTCTAAAGTTAACCCTATAAGCAAGTTTATACTTAATTTTACACATACTCAGTGTATGTTTAAATCTTGTATCCTGCTCACATTCCCACCCTTTTCTGAGAAGTGAATTAGTAGACTGATTTGGCAAAAGGATTTTGACATCCTAGTACGAAGTAGAAGAACAAAACCCCATGCACTCAAAAAGCTATAAGTCCATAAAATTTAAATATCTAATGCCAGCAAGTCCAATACTGTGTAACACATAGGTTTTATTGTCCGATGTCACTTTTCAGCAGAAAAAGAGTGCAAAAAAATTTGGGATCTTTTAAGAATGCATAACAAAATCAGAATTATTCTACTAGTAAAACTGAAGTTCAGGTTTCAGGCTCTGTCAGAAGAGACAGAAAGAGAAACCCATATTTCATGAGGCAGTGTGGACTTGGCTGACAGGAGACTTTCCCATTAGTATTATCAAGTGCAATGCACAACCTATGTGTAGTGTAGTCCCGGAAGCTAGGATGGCACTTGCTCCTGCAAACAGATGATTATGAAATAACTGCATAGCATCTTACATAAATTCTATTTTTTATGGCTTTTTTTCCTTAAATCATTATTATTTAGAGTCAGATTCTTGAATCTTTAAAACATCACAAAAAATGCTTTAATCATTTCAAATACGAAAATTTTCATTTATATTAAAAAAGAAACCAGTCAATAACTAAAACTATAAGTGTTTGGTCAGTTAGTACAAAAATGAAGATTGTTTCTCATTTAGACATTGCTGGTTTATGCTTCATCTTGTGAACAAGTTGTTTTCTGATTAACCCTGTTAGTCTGAGTTTTAATTTCCAATTAGATGTGTTGGATGAATGCTTTTGGAAATTAAAGTGACCTTTTATACATGATGATGACCAAAGTGGGGCAAATTCTATGAGTGGTCAAGTGTTTGATATCTTCAAACCAAAGAGCATCTAATATTGCTAGATGTGTTGTGCTGTGCTTTTATGAAGTGCTTTCCAACAGAAGATAGAGTTTAACTAACTGTGCTTTAATTATCTTGTGAAAGGAATAAAATATATCAAAGACTAACAGCTTTGTAAATATAATTCATAATACAAAAGCTATTATAGTGTCTTGGCTCCAAACTGACAGGCTAACAACAATTTATTTTGCATATATTTTTACTTTTGAAATTATTTGTATCACAGTTAAATGTAACAAAGATGAGCTATTAGAAAATTTTTTTAAAAAAATTACAAAAAACAACCAACCAACCAATCAGCCAACAGGAACTGGCTTCAAAATATATAGCTGCATTAAATATCTTTTGAACATCTGTTTTACTACTTGGTCCCAGGCAAACAATAGATCTATTAGCAAGAATACATTACTATGCTTGGCAATATTTCATATGATATTTGACAATCCATAGGGGCTACTTCTCCTTCTCCATAAATAAGACACATAATTTAATGGGTCTTTTTTATCTTACACATCACAGCAAATATACAAGAACATCACTTAACCTCCTCTATCCATCTTTCACCTGCCATGTTCTCACAGACATGAATAAACTGAAATTATAATACTTTAGATTTCGTATTATGAATATGTATTTTCACGTTGCACATGTTAAATGTTGTCCTGTGCACAGCAGATTTGAGACTGTCAAACGTATTAAAAATACTGATTTGAGGAATGTTTATGACTTCCAAACATCTTGAGAATATGTAAAACATTATGAAATCAAGTGACTGTGAGCTATGACCCACATACTTCAGATGTAGCTTTCCAAAGTCAAATATGTATTGGAAATGTTATGCTAATACTTTCTTGTTCTTTGTCATGTAACTGCCTCAGCAAATCAACATGACAGGTGTCACATGCCATATTCTGTGAGCAACAGTACTGCTGATTTCAATAAAATAACAATTGGGCAATTGATCATCTATTTCTTATTGATGACAATGAAAAAACAACTTTGTCATCACCTTTAATTCTTTTTTAACTTTCATGTCAATTAATCACAGAAATCATTTAAGCCTTTACCACTTCTTTGAAAATTTAGAAAACATATGGAAAGTTCCTTAGTGGGTGTAATTTGGCATAGACTTTACAAGACAAAGGATATTCATGTCAAGTTATATTATTTGAGAACCCGGTCCTTATACTGTTTTAAAAAACGCAAAATTGCTTGATGGAGTGGTTACAACCATTTTCTTGGATAACATTCTTTCCAATACTATTTTATTTTTTTCACAACTTTATGAAAAACTCAAACTTTTCTTTGTATAGGCAAGAAAGAGATGAATGCTTTAAAATGTGAAGTTTTATAAAGTCAGGAAAGCAGAAAAAAAAACCCAAAACAAACCCCAAAACTTGAGTAGTTATATTCTGCATTCAAAAATAATGTAATGCAAAGCACACCTGAAAATTCCCAAAACAATTCCTTAAAATTTCTGTTCCGCATAACGTTCAGACACACACCTGAGGTCATGGATGGTTTCTCAGATAAGCCTCAACATCTAAGTCTTGTGATTTTAATTACTTCTTAGAGTACTTATTTTATGATTTATTGCTATGCACTTTTGAAAAGTCCAGTATTTCATATGCAATTTCTATTGCAATAATATTCAGAAACATCAGCCAAGATGCTATATTAATGAAGAAAAAAGAAGCTGGTCTCAAGCAATAGACATCTGTACAAAATAATTTTTCTTTCTGTTGCACCTTTCAGTATCTAAGACACTAAGAATCGCAACAATCATATTTTGCAGATAATAAAATTTAAGTGAACTCCTTTTCTCCACTGGAAAACGGAGAGTGAATTCTTCCTTTTCTTTTTCTCTTTGGTTTGGTAGGTCCTGCTTTCCAGGTCTTCGACTTTTCTCATTGTTCTCATACAGTGTGTCTAGACTCTCATTGTTCTTGCCTAGACTGCAGTACCAAACCAAGGTGTCTTATTCCAACTGAGTTCTTCTAGCACCAGATAAAAGTATAGGATTATTTTACATGTGCTGCATATAGTTTCTACAGCATTCTCCTTTTTTGTAGTGTCATGCTGCTTATAAGCCCAGTTTATCACTAAGTACAAATATTAGATATATTTCTGCAAAAAAATCTTATAACTTAGCTGCTTATTCTCTATTATCTGTTTATGAGAAAGTATTCCAGCACAACTTCTCATGCTTCTAAAGATGCTCATTTTATTATTTAAAAAAACATACCCCTTTTTCAAGAGTATTTTGAATTCTAATCTTGTTTTACTCTTTAGTTCTGATTGCTGTTCTGAATGCTGTTTCCATCAGCCAGATCATTATCACAAGCATCAGTTGCATCTCAGACCTAAGGTATTGTCTCCACTTTTCTTGAAAAGACATTCAAACTGATTTGTATACATTCTTTTGTAATATTACTTACAACAGAAAATACGTGGCATTGACTGGGTAAGCCAGTGTTCTCTTTGTTTTGAGGAACATATAAGTGGGATGCAGTAGAATTAGGCAAGTTCATAGAAGTAAGTCCATAAAATCAGTTAGTTTTTTGACTCTAGAGATTCTTAGGGCACAAGTTGTTGTAATTTATAAATGCATACTCTAGTATATGTGACCTGATATACCACTGTATTACTATGTCTGTTCAGTTCCTATATCTAGAAACAGCTAGTGACAATTATGGAAAGATGGCTAGAGACATTTTTAGGGTTTTTTTCACAGTTTTATGTAGGATTTTACAGTTTTATGTAGGATTTCCAATCCAAACCAAACTCTACTGATGTAAATGAGATATAAGTTAAAACTTTTGACCCTAGTGAAAATGCAGACTAGTGCGTATGAACCAGAATCAGAAAAAGTCTCAGAGAGGATAAGACCTAACACTATTTAAAATATTTTTTAAAATATAACGACAATGTCAATGACACTTATCATATAGTTAGTGATATCTCTAAACCAGCAGCAACAGAACCCCAAGCACAATAGAAACAAGGGACAAAATATCTCCTTAAGAATTATCTGTTTCACTGAGATGAGAACATGAACTATGAGAAGCAGTTATGCTATTATAAAATAAAAACTTTCTCTCTTTACTTTTTCTGTTGTTGCTTCTCTCATTCCTGCAGTAAAAGTACAAAACTGAATATGAACCAGATATTTTTAGTCTTAACTGTCTTCCCTATATTAGAGTTTATTTATCCCTAGTAATGTATACCAGGGCTAGATTTTAATGCTATTCTACAGAGAATCTTAGAAAAAAATTGTGAATCTTAATTCACTTCATGGAATAGAGGAACTCAGCAAAGACAAAAATTTACAGAAATCTAAAGAATGGTAGTATTTCAAGTTGCAAGCCTATATAGAGAAACTTGTGTTCAAATTAAGTTTCTCTTAGAAATAGTCATATGATTGTTACCAACTAGCCAATGATGTCATCAGCTGTGACTTTTTTAGATGCATACAATTAAGTTCATATTGCATATTAGCAAAAAATCTGTTTAAAGAACTCAAAGATATACATACCAATCTTCAGTGAATATAATGTTGCATGATTTATAAAAATGCTTACAAGATCCTACAAAAACTTTTAATGTTAAAACAAGAGAAAAAACATATGAATTCCACACTTCTTGCTGTGTCTAAGGATAAAAAATAAATAACACTGCAAAACTGCTGCGATAATTGCATACCTATTTTTCTGAAACATAACAAGAGGAATATTGGCAGAATTTAAATTTTGTACCTGAAATATAAGGTCCTGAAACTGTTAGGTTTTGTGGAAACTTCCAATGAGTGACTTCCAGCAAGATCAGAGGCATCCTTCCAGGCCCAACGTCATTTGTAGACTGATACACAAGAGACTGGACCTGCAGAGTACTGCTCTTGCTTGAAGAATCTCACCCTGAGCCTGCAGAACAAACTTGCCAACCATCAAGCAAAGTCATAGTGACAGATTTACCCATGAGCCTGGTGTGCTTTGAGTCATGTGGAAACATGCTGTTTCCCAACAGTTCTTCTCTTTTTTTGAAAAAGAGTATTTCTGAATATTAGGAGAATGTATTTGAAATATGATTGTAGTGTAGAGTATTCGGTCCTGACCTATTACCTTCCAGAGGATTTTATACCAATTCCTAATTTTCACGGTCTTTGATGCCTTCACTGCAGGTGAAATTCCTTGTGGCCAAAAGAACTGCTTCCCGAATCTCGACTCCCTGCTCTTACATTAGGGTGACTGATAGAACAAGCAGGGTGCAATCCTTGTATTGTCTTGCTGCCTGCATTGTAAGTTTTGGACAGTATGCTCAAGTACTTGATTCACTTCCCATAAGCAACTAACTTTAAATCCCAGGATATTCTGAAGCCTTAGGAAAGTTAGAAGCCAAGAGAGAGCTGCTACTGCAGGCTCACAAGGCTTTCAGCCACACTTGCTTCAAAACTTATTCAAACAGAAGAGCAACACACAATTTTTGTTTCACGGAAGACAAACTGTGATAGTTTGCCTTTAATTTACCAGAATTTCCCATATGATGCAGAAGTCAGTTCATGTTAAAAGAGAAGCCTGAAGAGCCATGATATTTTTGCCTCTATATTCAGAGGCTGGCATAGAGATGGTTTCAGACTCAGTTTTCTGCTCAAGATGACTAAGAGTTTTATATATACATATATATTAAAGACATATATGTGAAATATATCTATATAAAGACTTCATAAAATATCCAATTGAAATGAAAGCACAAATCATAGAATCATAGAATAACCAGGTTGGAAGAGACCCACCGAATCACCAAGTCCTACTATTCCTATCAAACACTAAACCATGCCCCTTAGCACCTCAGCCACCCATGCCTTAAACACCTCCAGGAAAGGTAACTCAACTACCTCTCTGGGTAGCCTGTTCCAGTGCCCAATGACCCTTTCTGTGAAAATGTTTTTCCTAATGTCCAGTCTAAATCTCCCCTGGCTGAGCTTGAGGCCATTCCCTCTTGTCCTGTCCCCTGTCACTTGGGAGAAGAGGTCAGTACCCTCCCTCTACAACCTCCCCTCAGGTTATGACCAACATTATATCCAACATTATGAAATGTTGGATGAGTTGTGAAAAACTGTACACATGTGTCTAGCCAGTCTGGTTTCCTCCTTTCATACCTTTTGTTCATTTTTATTTTTATTTTCTCCCTTGTATATACTGTCAGCAAAGACATTGACCTTAGGATGAGTAAGCTCATTTTTTTTAGTGTATGTAAAGGAATACCATTCACTAGATAATTCTTTAATAATCGCAGTCTTTTATAAGATATTCATATCTCATAATTTCAGTTTCTCTTCTGTGGGAAGGATATGAGAATGATTTTATTTTTCTGGCGGCCTGGAATCTCAACATGTCTGAGACTTGCACATACTGCATCAAGATACACATCTTGTGCATTGCTACACTGACTTACAGAACTGTGCCCTTGAGAAAAAAGCTGTGAGAAAAATGGAGAGCCTTGCAGTGACAAAAATGAAATAGAACTGTCATCTGGCAGTTCTTCATAGTCCATCAAGTAAACTATTGAAGATATAAGAGCCACAGAGTGCTTGGGCAGAGGTTGTTAAACCACTACTCCAAGGGCAGGTCACTGCACATTGCTAAGATTGTTAGTAAAAGATAAACCAGTTTTCACTATGAAGCGTGACATTGCTGGTTGTCAGCCTCACCTTTAATGCTATGTGCTTACAGCCAGGGACACAGCTGGATAAACTAATAATACAAGAGTTCTCACTGATATTAAGAGCATTGTGTAATAGAGAATCATAGTTATCTCATCAAGTAATGTGAACCTACTTTCCAATTTGTTTACGTAAGTTTATTGCTTTGGTTATGGCATTTTTTTCCTGAGAAGATATAACAAAATCATTGAGAAAGAATACCATGATAGAAGTCTGTAATTTTTAGGAAAAAAACAATGTCAATTAACCAAAGAAAGAAGCAAAGAATGAAAGTATCTGATCAGTCTGATCAAATTCTCTAATGCTCATATGCTAGTGTACTATCTACCTATTATGTGATAAGTATTTGGCTCACAAACCACGTACATAGGACCAAAAAATAAATATACCTGGAAGGATGTCAGTAAGACTCGGTAGTGCTTACTAATGTTCCTGTTACTATCCTACCTTTAAGTCTTCACCTTATCATTCACAGTGAACAGATCATACAACCATTAGTGCTCCATCATTGCCTGAATTAAATCAGATGTCTGGGGTTTGTTTGGTGTCTTCAGATCTATTTTTCTCTTCCCTGAGTACTTTGATTAACACACACTCTCCATATTTGTGCTGAGATGTTCTTTTTCTCAAAATTACCATTGTGCAATTGTTGAGATCTACTTGAAACTACAAGTAATATCATACAAACAATAGTAAAGCACAATAGAGTATGCTTTTAAGTTGCCACAAAGCCATGATTTTCATACTGTAAAATGTTCAGAAACAGTTAAAATAAAATGTTTACCGTGAGAAAGTCTTTAATTATTAAGAAATTAAGTCTCCATTTCCATACATCAGTTTTATACTGGCACAGTACCATCAGGATAAAAAGTTGAGAAGACAATTCAGTTAAATGTATAAAAGTCTAGACCACAGCATCTAAAATACATTTGGGCTCTCTCAGATAGAAGCTCAAAGTCCTGTGCTAGGTAAATTTTTTGCTTTCTCTCTTAAGGCCCAGTAGTTATTGAATTACTTCAAGCAACAGATCACCTTCATTATCAATGGGAAGCCTCTAACGTGTAATAGTTCATAAAACTGTAGGAAGGCTAACTGATTACAAAATTTTCTAAACAGGCTTGCACATTAGGCATGAATGTATCAGGGAGGATTTGGGAATCTGTATCTTTTCCCCTTCTTCTGTCTCCACAGTTAGCCTGGGACTTCTGCTCTCATGCAGAAAAAGTTCAGTCTGGACTGAGAATTGTTTTTCCATTAGTATGGTATTGTCTTTCCATTAGTTATGAAAAAGGTATGTGAGTCTCACAAAGGATGATAATTTCAGAAACACTGAAGTCCTTAACATCTCCTGTTGGCTAGCACTATAAGGTTACCAGCAGAGGACTTTACAGAATCATGTAATCACAAAATTATTGAGATTGGAAAAGACCTTTAAGATCATTGAGTCCTACCATGAACCTAAGTCTGCCAAGTCCACCACTAAACCATATCCCTAAGCACCACACCTACATGTCTTTTAAATACCTCCAGGGCTGGTGACTCATTCACTTCCCTGAGCAGCCTGTTCCAATACTTGACAACTCTTTTGGTGAGTTACTATTTCCTAATATCTAGTTTAAACCTCTTATGGTGCAACTCGAGACCTTTTCTTCTCTTCCTGTCATAGCTCTCTTGGGAAAGGAGACCAACACCTTCCTCACTACAGCTTTCTTTCAGATAATTTTAAAGAACAATAAGGTGTTTAGCTGATACCTGTTCAGTTCTGTTCTGAGGGTCTTAGCTTTTCTAGCATGTTACAAAGGAACTCACCATACAGAGCCTATTCCGTGATGTGATGAGTATCTAAATTTAGGAATGGCAATATTTCCCTTACTTTTAAAATGAAAATGACATTTACTCCATAATTATGTTTGGAATCTTTCCTTTGCTGGCTATGCTACATTTAGGATTGCTTGCATTGACACATCAACCACAACACAGGTCAGGGAAATATTCAGCATTAGAATGGTATAAGGTATTCATTTTGGGTATGTGGACAACGATGTGCTAATTTCTGTCAAGAGTGACCCACTCATAATCATTTCATGTACCCAGTCACTAGATGTCACACGATCATGGCTTTTATTCAAAGACTGTTTGATTTTCAAATATTTTTGGTTTATTTTACTCTGTTGACTTAAGTTTGACACAAACTTCATTTTTAAAAGTGCTTTGACAGTTTCCGTTTAAATAAAAAAATCATGTTTTGTCAAGACAAATCACTAAACCAGCAATAAAAAATAATATAAAAACTTCAACCTTATAGACAGTTTCTTTGATCAATTACAGGTATTTTTTAAGTGAACTGGTGCATTGGTCTGAAACTTTATGACATAAATTCTCAATAGCTCTTCAATTTGTTTGCCATCACTTAGTAGGGAAACCATAGGACCTGGATTTGCACTGTTCTTTTTTCTTCCTTGAACCTTGTATTTTGGTCTCAAATAAATGAGACTAATATTATGCTATCTCTATTTGCTGGCTACTGATGGAATCATCTCATACATTCTTTTCATAAACATTTCCCTATCACTTACACAATTTCCTTTGGCTCTATAATGTAAAAAACACCCAGTCCTTGTGGCTTTGCAACCTTTTACAGTTCATAACTTCAAGCACTGTCATCACCTGCGTTACCTATGGAACCATCTTGTCTTTTATATAATTGTTTGACCATGACTGTGTAAGTAGTTGAGTAATTCAACAGGGCATGAGATTTTCTTTATATTACTTAAAGCTGAAATTTATCCATTTTTTTAAGGATGTTAACAACCCTAATTTCCAATGTCCTTGCTACCTTTCCTTGTATAAGGTAAGGTAATGTAAGGTGCAAGCCCCTCAAGTCTTCTTTATTCAGTTCTGCAGTCTCTTCCCATAATTAGGAAGCACAGGTCTCTTTTCAATCATATTTTAATCTGTCCACTACTCAGTCTTTATACCTGCCAAGAAAAGCTGTCATCCATGGAGAAAGAAAGACACCAGGGTTAGCTGCTTAAGTTTTGCTGTTCAAGTATTTTATGCTCTGAATTTATACTGAATGAAGCTGGCTGCCAGTGGCTCCTTCCATCAGCATATGCTTAAGCTTTCAGGGACAAACTCCAGTTCATACTCTTGCTAATATCCAGATCATATGACTCAGCACATCAAGTGTTTTGATTTGGTTTTGTCATTGTGTTCTTCTAAGTCTAGCCAGATATGTTGATAGTGTCTTAAAGACAGCATTTACCCAGGCCAAAGATTATACTTAATCCACCTGGATCTTTCTGAGGGACAAACAAAGAGTTTAGTAGCCAACAGATTTCTCTCCTATGGTTGAAAATGTTAAATAAAATTGCAGGATAAAATAATTTCTTGTCAGATACTCAAATGTATGAGTTTTGCAGTGTAGCATTGATCATGCAAACACTCACATGTGATTTGTTTCTATACGTACAAGTGGGAAGAGGCCAATCAAGACCTTTTAACTTTTTTGGTTGTAGTTGAAATAGTAGAACTTATCCAAACACTTTTTCACATTGATAAACCAAAAAAATAGATCATTTATTTAAGGAGTGCCAAGGGGAAAAAAGTCTATCTTTGATACAATTTCGCTCCTCTGGTAACATATATAATATGACCACATCTTTTGGCACAATCAGGAGCTGCACAGTTAACTATGTTATCTTGTTAGGACAGTTACATTCTCTCATATGACAATGACTTGCAATATGTAGTCACTGCCTTCTGGGGAAAGGAAAAAAAAACAGCAATTACCGTGCAGTACTCGAATCTGCCTGCCAACAGCAGAACAGTGATTTGTGAGACACATCAAGACCTTCTGGCAAGATCAATCTAGTGAGATCCCTCTGATAGAGGAATAATGAGTTGACAAAGACCAATGTTCAGTTGGGCCCAAGCCCAATAAGATTACTGTACAGCATCATCAATATTGTCTGTGTTTGGAACTGACACAATCAGAATGGAATCAATTGTATTTTCCACAGCACTGTCACACATGATTTTTAACTTTGGCTCACAGCAGTGCAGAGAAGCTTGCAGATTTTTGCTAACTTATGGGATGTCATTATTAAGTAGGAACTGCGCACTACAGTAATTTGTGGTTCTGTGTGTTCCATCATATGGTCTCTGTGTCAAGGAGGGAGGAGGAAGAAAAAATGCAGTAGCTGGAGGGATTTGCCTGTTATCACCCTCATTTTACTGTGATTGTTGAAAATACCATGTGATCCTAGAGCTGCAGATTGTTCTTCAGGGAAGGACTAATTTGGGCTGTGAATCAAAGAAATTTTACCCAAGTATTGACAAATGTAGTTATTTCTTAAAAAAAGACAACAATGAAATTATTTTGATTTCTGATAAAAGGCTGAGAATACAAATAACCCCAGCTGTGAATATAGATGCTATCCAAGGAATTGAAATTTTTATCTAAAAAGTTATTTTTGAAGTGATTTCTTCAGCCTTGCAACTACTAGAGTTAAATGTTTCATCATAGAAATCTGTCACCTATGCGTGCTGTGTAATCCACTTTTGTGCCTACGCATTGTTGTATATAGTGTAGCTTAGTATACTCCACAGTTACTTAAATTAGTTATTTAACTAATATCACATTAGTTTGTGAACCATTTGAAATTAGACTGCTAGTTATGAATTCATATTTTCTTAGCTATTTAAAACATACCAAGTTTCTATTAAATATTTTTGTAAAAGGAAGAGGCAACTAAAAATGCAAGTTTTTTCTGTAAATATGTAAGTGTCTTTGGATGCTAAAATCTTCCTCTTTTTCCTTTGTTCATATCATTGACCCCATTATTTGTTTCTACGTGGTGTGTATGCTGTTTTTGAGAATGGGATTTTAATTTTCATGAAAAGTTAATCTGAAAGCCCTGAAGAAAGCAGTCATCACTTGATTCATAAAATGCAATAACACAGACATCAGAAGGAAAATTTCCACATAAGTTTGTGTAGCAGAATTTATTAGTGTTCACATAAAGTTGTTTTGATACACTTGGTATGTTTCTCTGGTAAGAAATACTACTTCAGATAGAAGAGTGAATTAGTGTTAATGAATATCGCATTTGATTTTACTGCAGCCAAGAATTTGAATATAAAAGATTCATGATTTCATATTACACTTACTAGAAACTAAAGTATAGAAAAATATTTCAGAAACATCATTCAAGAAAAATCAAATAATAGTAAGTTTTAACCACTGTCAACCTGGGCAGAACTTCAACCACTACATTGAAATTGAACTTCAGGGCAGCAAAGCTGCCAAAAAATCTTTTAAAGCTCTGTTTCATTTCAGTCTGTCTAATTTGATGATGTTACTATTTATCATAGAAGACTCATATTTTTAGTGGTGTTGCTTCTGTGGGTCACACAGGTTTACATGTATATAAGGGAACTCCCTCCTGGGAAAATCTGTCTCCAACAAACTGGGAAACTCCACTTGAAGCAAAAATAACAATGGGCTAAAATGCATTTGCGCTTATCAGGGTAGTGTAACTATTAGATCTAGGATTATTAAAATAGTGCAGATATAATACTACTGTAACTAGTGCAACTACTATGAACTTTTAATGTAAACACCTGATTATATGAAACATTATTCACTCACTGGGGTACGTCCAAAGGAAGGAAGAAGTACTTGGCAACATACAGTTGTATCTTTTATACCCTTTCTTACTTCTTAAGTAATATTTTTCCGATTACCATACCTCTCTTTAAAAGGTTGAAAACTGAAAGATTGGTTAAAGGCTCAGGTAGTTCAAAGATAAATTTTAGGTTGTATTTTGTGAGACAAAATACATAGAGATATGCAACACAACACATAATATGCTCAGGATTTTTTAATGTGTGCAACACAACACATAATATGCTCAGGATTTTTAAATATGGGAGATCTTCAAAATGTATTCATAGTAAATTAGTTGTAATGCAGCCTTTTAATTTAAGATATAGTTGATCAGCTGATTTTTAAAAAAACAAAGCTAAATTTAAACATATCCAAGACAGATATAAAAATACATAACACAAACATTATTTAAAGTTCTTTGCTATTATTAGCTGAATATTACAGGAGTTGTTAGTGGATGAGAAACAGATAGGCAAACTCACTAGAAACTGATTTAAACTACCTTATTTCCTACTATGCCAACTTTTTTCCCGTGGATCAGATATCCACATTTTTTTAGTTCACAAATGTTTAATGATACAGAAATTATCTGTTTCTGTGAAAACAAAAAAAGAATAAAAACTGAATTTGCACAACTTCCTATATTTTGTATTGTGCAACTTACTAATCACACCAGTAGCATATTCTGTGCTTAACATTCTCACTGAAAATTTTTTTCCCCAACAGCACTATTCAAATTTTTGTCATTTACTGAAGCTTCCTAACACACAAAACAGTACAATTATTTCACTGAAATATGGACATTATGCAAACTTTCATCAGATGTCAAGGAATTACAGAATTCACTGGAATCTATCTGGCTGAAATACAAGCCAAAGGATCAAAAAAGAAAGTGACAAAAATATTATCTGCTTTATTTTCTTTGAGAATTCATATGGCCCCAAATAGTAACAAATTCATTAATAATGTTTGCATGTTATAAATAATGCTTTTCTTTTGTCAGATAATGCTGTGACTAGTATTTTTTCTATCATTACCTTGAATTCAACAATAAATAAATATTAAAAATAAAATATTTATCAATTATGTCACACTATTCCCTTTAGAGTTTTTTTCTGAGAATTCAGCAATTCTTGTTTTTTCCTTCTTTTTTTCACATTTAACTGTAACATAATGCAAATCAGTTTTGTCGTGCACATAGAATGTCTCTTCAAATTGTTGTGGCATACCTATACTTTATTTCCTTTTGCTGTTCATCAGTTTCTCCATATCCTCCCCTTTTTTTTAATGTGACATCTCTGAGCTCGTACCCATAGCAACACCCACTAGTAGAGGTGAGCCTGTGAAGCCAGTGCAGCTATCCCCGTATCTCATTTCTGACAATGCCAGTCATTAATCTAATGGTATCTGCCTACTCATATCTCTACAGTTTGTCTTCTGGTCTTCCCTCCACACAGCACAGTAGCTTCCCCGTGCACAAAGATATAAAAGATTATTGTTAATGATTCTCCATTTGTTTAAAAACGCTCAGACTCGCAGCTTTGTCTAATCTACTCTCAATGGCACTGCCGCGTTAAATTATAGAATGATCACTGTGTGAAGTATTTTCCTGAACTTTGAAATTCAGCTCAGAGATCTCTCAGATTTTCCAGCATCTTCATTTTAATTATAAAATAAAATAAAATAATAAGAAGAAAATAAAATAAAAATTACTATTTCTCAGTTTTCTCTTTTATTTATGCAGGTAGATTGCAACTTACAGCAATGTCTTCAAAGCACTTACAATGAAATTATTTTTGTTTATCAGGCAATCAGACATTGTTTAGGTGTTTGGTTTGGGTTTGTTTTGGTTTGGGTTTGTTTTTTTTTAGCTCGTGAATTATGTGAGGTAGTTTAATATCTTGTACATAATTTGGCTACTTCCATACAGATAGGTCTATGCCTGAACTACAAGGGAGCCCAGCTGCCTTTCAAGCAGAGGTCTTGAACTGACCAACTTCACACAAGATAAATTTCATTCCAAGATTAATATATGACTGAGATTTTCAAATGAGGATAAAGGGATTGTGGACGTAAATTCCACTGAAATATAATGGGAATTCTTTCCTTAACTCTCCTAGGTATTTTTGAAATTACTGCTTCAATTTTTTAGAGTCAAATCCAGGATGGAAGAATTGTTTCTTTCGTTCTGTGGGTTACAACTAATAAATTTAAATTCCATCAAGTTAAGCTTTTGACATTTGTCTGTTGACAGATACTTTATGTAAATATTAAAGTGTTCAATGGAATTAATGACAAGTTTTCAGATAACTGATTACCTTTTAGTGTATATCATAACCTGTAGATGACTAGGTGGATGCAAATATTTAGTAAAAAACAATTAATTTTGCAATATACAGGATCAATTTCATTCATTTCCAAGGGATCATGTATAAGTTTCTTTTGGCCCCTGTGGAACTTGACAAGGGTCTTCTGTTAAAATATATGTTTATGGTCATATCTGCACCTATATCCATTGAAACCAAAAATGCAGACACCCTGACAAGTCATGGAATGGTTGAGGGATTTAAACCCATACAGAACCTATCAAGTATTTCAAAGAACTAGATAAATAACTTCCTAAAATGTATCCTTGCATTTGATCTGTATTGGTTCTTTGAAGACCTATTCATTTTGGGGAATGCAGTACATAAACCTGTTGTGTTTTCTGTTCAGATTCATCAGAAAATTTGTACCCTTGCATTGACCTCTTCTTTCAAAATATGCAAAAATATCTAATATAACTTTTTATCAATAAAAGCTTACAAAATATTTCCGTGAGGTTATATTGCCAGACAAATATGATGACCAGATTTTTCAAAATAAAAGAAAGTTCCTATATTGATTGGAGAAATTCTCTTTGACCTGATTGTTTTTCAGTATGATTATCAGGTCATTTTGATAAATGAATAAGAAGTGAGTGACAAAAATGAAAGTGGTAGTAGTTTAAGCTTATCAATAGATTTTTTAGGGAACGCTTTTTGGAATAGTAAAAACCTAGAATTTAGTCTGCTTTTAACCACAAAACTTCCAAGTTTCAACTATTTCTAAAATGAAAAGTTTGTTATTCATGCCAAGTCCAGTTAAAAATCTGTCTTAGTCAAGGTGAATGCTAACAGTTGTTCAGTGGCTTAGGAGTGATTTAGGTTAAAGGTAGATTTACCATTGACTTCAGGGGAAACAATACTAAACCAATGTAAATATGATCTATACTTAAAAAACCCCTATGTGTTTTAGAGAAGTACCCCTCTCATCTGTGTTCCTTCAGGACAGGTTATTATGAAAATACCATTTAATGCAAAGCAGATCCTTGCATATGATTTTATTTTTTAATTTTAAGTAGGAAAAGATGAATTCTAGCCTTACTGAATAATTTATTAGGTACAGGTTTTTTGCTTGTGATATAGATCTAGCACAGGTGTGCTCCATTTAACACCTGTTAAATATAAACTTTTCAGATGATGGAATGTGGGATCTGAATTGTACGTTCAGATCTCAACACCCTAGAAAGTAAAGAGCCACATTTTGAACTTACATGTTTATGTGTATCTTCAATTGACTGCACGCCTCTTTGCTCAATTTAGTGTACAGTTGTGACCACACAATTTAAAATTAATCTTAAAACAATTAGAACTTTAGAAGGGATTTTTCACACTTCAAATATCTGAAGCTATAAAAAAAAAAGTCTTATGGGCAATCCATCAATTATACAATTGAGCATTTCAGCATGTTATGTCAAAGATATTAGCTAAGCGGTAAGATTTACCCTGGGAGAGAAACTGGCATCTCTTTCTAGAAACAGAGAAGTTTAAGTCTTTCAGGGGACTTGAATTAGAGTATTTTTAGCATAATTCTCTAGAGTCATTTATGTTTCTGAAGGGTTAAAAAAAGCTGAGTTTCAATTCTGAAATACTAACTAGAACTTCCTTACAACTATCCTAGTATCATGAAAGCAATTCTTTTTTCTGATTAGTTCTATAAATACGATAAAAAATAAGCAACACTTCTTATTTAACATTGTTTCTTAGTAGCCGCATCAATTAGAAGAACACTTCTCCTTGCATATGGTTTTCATCTTAAAGGCAAGGCACAATTTTTTAAAGTTTTTCTTAATGAAATTGAATTGGACATCCCTCATAAATCTTGTAACTTTAGTGGACATTACTCACTTCCCCCAAAAGCATGGATGGATGTTTTAAAGAGTTTCACAGTCATTAAAATGAAAGTAATCTCAATATTACTTTCCTAGCAACCAGATGTCAAGTCAGAGTATGTTTATCAATTTGCCTTAAACATTTTTGTCGGAGGACTACCCACTTGTGGCTCCCCTCCCCTCCCCTCCCTCTATCTATCTGTGTCTCTCCCCGTCTCCCTCCCTCTCCCTCCACCTCCCCCGCCCCTAGGGACTTGGGTTGTTACCAGGGTGTTCTTTCTGTGACTTTGGGTGGTTGCACCACCACACCCCCCCCCCCCCCACCGTGTCTTTGTTGTGCACTCTGGTATCTTGGTGTGTTTATGTTTACTGGAGCCAGAAATAAATACTGTTTTGATATTCACCCTGGGAGTAACCTTATTGGCCTCTGGATCACCACACAGACAAATGGATCCACTTTTCCCCCCTTGTCAGGGCTGGACACCAGTGTGTGGCTCGTGGGTCTGTGTTGAGACACCAGACCATTACTGATACTGAGCTAAGTCTTCATCTGTAACAAGTCCTATTGATTTCAGTAAAATTATTTGATTCCAAGAGCATTACCAAACAAAAGGCAAGAATGGTAACATCTGTCCCACAATATCCCTTTCAATGTATTTTAATAAACACTTTATAGAACTTGATCTCTAGCAGCTTTAGTATATATAATTCCGTTAAAATCAGTGCTGTTAGATCCATTTACATAAATGAAAAGTCTTCAATGTAGGCACCATAGCTAGAGTTTTAAAAAATATATAATATCTTCAAATGTTTTGATTGGACAAAAAGGGTTTTGGACAACATAAACTGAATAATTTTTTTCTTTTTTTTCTTTTATTGAATTACTTCCCTGTTAAAGAGCTAGTCATGATTAGTAAGGAGGCCCATAACGTTACAGATTGTTATTATATTGCAGATTATTCCTGTGCTTATTTACAGATTGTATAACACACAGTGTGGTGACTTATGTTTAACAACAACTTTGAAAGCTAAGTAGGCCCTTTGTATAATAAATAACCCTTTATATTAGGTGGAAATTAATTCCAAATTCTGACCAAATTATAAGATGATCCACATTAATACAAATTAATTTATCATAATGAATACTAATAGAAGTGATTATAATTAGACACTGTTTCATTGGGTGAAATATTTCATAATGGTCTCTTTCCTATTAGTAGTAGATTATGTGCATATTTCAAAAATATAAAAAAGTAAGAATTAGGCTAGAAGTGTTTTATGGTGGACGTACATTAAAGAACCACGACATGAAATTTGGAACCTGGTTAATGAACAAATGAACTTTTGCCCTATTGAAAGCTGGCCTCATACACTCCTTTGAATATTGCAAACCTACTCAATTTTTTTTCCAGAGAACATCCAAATACAGCCTAAAATACTGGGGACTGGACATCCTCTTTGCATTGTTCATATATTCTGACTTACAGCCCCCATGATGCTTGATGCTAAATCACAGTATAATGACTACTGAATTACTTAGGCCTTTTCCAATTTCCACAGAAAATCGACTTTAATTCAAAACTATGCCTGGTTAATTAAACTTTCCATGATCTAATTTCATCTAATTATTTCTATAAATTGAGATGTAACTAGAGTTATATCCTAAGGTAGAATTGGGCTATGGTTACACATTTTTACGTAGATGGAGGGAATTGACAAAAATGGCATCATTCTCTCCCATTAACCCTAACTTCACTGGCCACTTAAACAACACAGTTCTGCAAACTAAAAAGTGAATAAATAACTGTATTCTCAAATTGTCAGTCAGGGTGGGGTTTTTATATTTTTAATGAGATTGATTTTCCCATAGGCATTTGAAGGATAATGTTTCCCCTTGCATCTGTCATGAATGGTTATAGCACAGGAAAATCATTTGATACAGTCCATGTGTCTTATTGACAGTTCAGCACATATTTGGTCTCTTTTTCATTTCCTTGTAATAACGAGACTAAATTATGATTTAAATTCATTTTTTCAGAAGATCTGATTGTCTAAATCACACACAGTATCTTCTGAACCATTTCCAACATGATTTCATTCTGCAAAATGGGAAAACTGTTTGATAAGTTGTTTATTTTTCCACATCAAAACCAAAGCTAGATCTATTGGTTCATACTAGTAACATCTGCCACCTCCTGATAATACCTGTCACTCCTTCTTTGGCTTGTTTCCTTAAGCTGTTGCTGATTTCCTTGAGTGAACTCTCACTGTTGCTTACTAAAATCCTGTTACACCTGGTCAACCAGTGTACATATATGTTGCTAATTGTTTCTTTAAGTGCCCTGGCAGAGTGGGGCACAAAAGTGATGAATGACACTGTTATGTTATACTAATGAAGTAAGCCTGCAGGTGGGAGGGACAGGTGTTACCTTGTGTGGGATGGCCGATTGCCAAATATAGGCATGTTACAAGGACAAAGTGACCAATCAGTGTTTGCCTGAGATTCTGAGCTGCTGTCCCTATATAAAGAAGTGTTTGATACTTAATAAAGGTCTCCATTTTGAAATCACATTGATTTGTCTGTGGAGCATCTGTGGCCCCCTGCATGATACATATATACTGTTCTTTGTACACACGGTAAAATAGTGTCTTTCTGAAATCATTTTGGACAGAGCAGCAGAGCAGATACTTGCATATGATGCCTTGCAAACAAAAATAACACAATCTGACAAAGTAGTCAAGGCTTCTGGCTGCACTGTCTGTGTGGATTTAGAGGCTAAAAAAAAAATCAGTCACGTGTTAAAAATAAGTAAATAATTCTGGAAAACCTGTTAGAGCCAGAGTATTATGCCTGGAAAGTAAGTGTAGAAGCTATTCTGCTGACTATAAGTGCCTACTTGAGGCACATCCTTGTTGGTAATTTAGATGCTCATTTTCAGAGAAGTAGGTAATCCAGATCACCTAATATAATTGCCAAAGATCTCTACAAAGTCAATGCAGAGAAAAAGAAAGTAGTTTTGTTTCATTATGGCCAATGATATTTTTTCTTATTACTTTGCTGATAGGAAAAGTATTTGTGTAGTAGTGTACAAAAAAAAGTAAATAAAATTTGTAGACTCATTCATTAGGATCAGTTTAGTAAATATATATAAAACATTAATCTTTTTTTATAGGGCATTCAGTTTTCAGTGATAATGTCCTGCTCTAATATTACAGAGGTTTTGAAGGGAGATGGGACAAACAAGTATTTGAGAGAGTTAAAAGCTAGAAAATAGTCTATAAAATTAATTTTTCCATTGTAAAAATAAAAAAGAGAGATGGAGTTTAATGTGGCAATAGCAGCTACAATGTAAGCTACCTGACCTTACCCTTGCAATGACCCCAACCTTGACCTGCAGGGACAATCTCTATAGGGATGAAAGGTATGTTATTACATGTTATTTCATTACAAGGCCCCTGCTGAGCAGCAACTGCCAAATGGACTCAATTAAGTGTTTCTTGTGATGTGGATTACTGTCTACTGGGGCAAGTTGATACTAGCAAACATATTTCATTCTTCTTAAAGTTTGACTGGATATGAAAAGCATGTGTGTTACTCATTCAGTGACAGTTCAGTGTATGAGTTATATCTACTTAGAAAAATCATAACTTGCAGACTTTCGTTATGTACTGCAACCTTTTCTCACTCCTTGTCCTTCAGCAGCAAAACCCTGTCATCACACTCAAAGATTATCTAGCCAGTAAGCCTTCATAAAAGTAGGCTTCCATAAAGAAAAATTACATCAAACACTTATTGTAGTCTGATGGTCAAACTGAGGTTTAACGCTGACAATGAAGTTAAAAAATGCCACAGACACAACTCCACATCCTTTCTGATTTGTATCTCAGAAAATTTGCATCAGGGATAAAATACTGAGCATTCATGAGGGCTGGATTAATTTAGTGCTTGTTTAAAAATAGTCTTCTAGATTAAAATAATACCTGTGTACAGCTGTTGGTAAAAATGGAGAACATCTGTCTCTCTATATATATTCTATATTTACAAATATTAAAACACATTATCACTGTTTTCGATATATAATAGTTCCCCAAAAGTTGTCTTCTAGAATTACTTTTTAAACTTGTGGGGCAATATCTCATTGGCTACAATGTGCTTTTCATCAGACAGATAAAAGAACATTGGGCAAATTAATAAGCCTTTGCATGCATAAGGAATATATATTATAGGACTGTCAAATAATAATTTTTATCTGATTTTTTTATATCTCTGCATAAAATGTATTTTTTCATAATTTATACATTCTATTTCTCTCCACTGTGTTTTTTTACCAAAAATTTCTGGATTGTAAGCAATTTGCATGAAGACAGACAGAAAAAACAAGCTAGGCTTGTGGATTTCAGAGGAGATTTTGTCATTATCTCTAAAAGAGCCTCCTCTTCTTTCTTTGATGTCTGTGAAATGGGAAAGATTAGACAGCATTCCTTTGGTCCTGAAGGTAAAAGCAGGAAACCTGTTTCAGAGGAAATAAATAACTGTGATCCCTCTTTGTGCTTTCTGAAGAATTAATACAGGCTTTAAACCATAAATATCTGGTAAACCAAAAATATCTTACCTTTCTAAAATTGTTTCACATTCAAAAATTTTTGCAAGTTTATTATGCACTGCTTTGACTAGAAGAAATTCCTGCCAGAATGTCTTCTCAAGGATATTGGGAAATGATTTTTCAATTGCACTAGAAGAGTGTAAATAGAATCATAGGAACAGATAATAGTTCGGGTTCAAAAGGACCTTTAAAGGTCATCTAGTCCAACACCCCTGCAAATAGAAAGGGACATCTTCAACTAGATTATGTAGCTCAGAGCCCTATACAACCCACATTTGAATGTTTCCAGGGATGGGGCATCTAACAGCTCTCTGGGCAACCTGCTCCAGTGTTTCACCGCCATCATATCTAGACTGAATCTATCCTCTTTCATTTTAAAATCATTATCCCTTGTCTTATTTCAACAGGCCCTGCCAACTGGTTTGTCCTCACCTTTCTTAAGGGCACCCTTTAGGTACTGAAAGACTGCAAAAAGGTTTCTCTAGAACCCTCTCTTCTCTAAGCAGTAAAAACACAACTCTCTCAGCCTTTCTTTACAGGAGAAGAGTTCCATTGCTCTGAACAATTTTTGAGGCCTTCCTCTGGACAGTCTTCAACAGATCAATGAATTTCCAGTGCTAAGGACTCTACAACTGGATGTAGTACTCCAGGTAGAGTCTCACCAAAGCAGAGCACAGGGGCACAATCCTCTCCCTTGGCCTACTGGCCATGCTTCTTTTTATGCAGCTTAGGATGTGGTTACCTTCTGGGCTAAAGTCCATATCATTGTCTCATGTCCAGCTTTGCATCCACTAGTGCCCCAAGCCCTTTTTATACAGGACTGCTCTCAACCCCTTCATCCTTCAGCCTGTATTGGTATCAGAGATAGACCTGACCCAGGTGCAAAACCCTAAACTTAGAATCATAAAATCATTAAGTTTGGAAAAGACCTCTGAGATCATTATGTCTAACCATTAGCCCAAGACCAATATGCTCACTAAACCATGTGCTGCAGTGCCACATCCACGTGCCCCTTGAGAACCTCCTGGAATGATGACATCATCATTCCCCTGGGCAGCCTGTTCCAATGCTTCATCACTCTTTCAGTAAAGAATCGTTTCCTAATATCCAGTCTGAACCTCCCCTGGCACAGCTTGAGGCCGTTTCTTCTTTTCCTATGGCTAGTTACTTGGGAGAAGAGACCTGTACCTACGTCACTACAATCTCCCTTCAGGTAGTTGTAAAGAGCAATAACATCTCTCTCAATCTCCTCTTCTCCAGAGTAAAGAGCCCCAGTTCTCTCAGTCACTCCTCATAAAACTTATGCTCCAGACCCTTCACCAGCTTCTTGCCCTTCTTTGGACATGTTCTAGCATCTGAATAACTCTTGTACTGAGAGGCTCAAAACTGAATACAATATTCAAGATTCATCCTCACCAGTGTGAAATAGAGGTGTATGATCACTTCCCTACTCCTGCTGGCCACACTATTTATGATAAAGCCAGGATGCTATTTGGCCTTTTTGGCTACCTGGGGACACCACTGGCTCATGTTCAGCTGGTCAGCCAGCAACCCCAGCTGCTTTTTCATCAGGCAGCTTTCCAGTCACCCTTACTCAATTCTGTAGCATTGCATGGGGTTGTTGTGATCAAAATACCTTGTTAAAACTCATACAATTGACCTGGGGTTGTTGATCCAGCCTGTCCAGATCCTTCTGCACAACCTTTCTTGAGCGGATCAACACTCCTACCCAATTTGGTGCCATCTGCAGACTTACTAAAGAAGCACTCAATCCTATCATCCAGATCACTGATAAAGATATTTAATAAGTCTGGCTCCAAAATTGAGCCCTGGGCAACACTGTGACAAGCTGCCAACCTGGCCTTGTTGAAGTTTCTGAGGTTTACAGGGGCCCACTTCTTGAGAATGTCCAGGTCTTTCTAGATGACATCTTGTCCCACAGGGGTATTAATTGCATCACTTCCCTTGGTGTCACCTGCAAACTTGCTGAGGGTGCACTTGATCCCACTGTCTATGTCATTGATGAAGATGTCAAACACTACTGGTCCCAGTCTCCATGAGGACACAGAGCCATTGACCACTACCCTCTGGTTGCTACCATCTAATCAGTTCCTCATCCATTGAATAGTTCATCCACAAAATTCCTCTCTCTCTAATTTAGAGAGAAGGATGTAGTGGGGGGCCTTGTCAAAGGCCTTGCAGAAGTCCAGATAGATGACATCCATATCTTGTCCCTTGTACAGTGATGTAGTTACCCCGTCATAGAAAACCACTAGGTTGATAACACAGGACTTGCCCTTGATGAAGCCAAGTTGGTGGTCTGAAATTACCTCCTGGTCCTCTATGTGCCTTAGTGTAGCTTCTTGGAGGATCTGTTCCATGATACGTCCAGGTAGAGAGGCGAAGCTGACACGCTGTTAATTCCTGGGGTCCTCCTTTCCATCCTTTCTAAAAATGAGTGCAATGTTACCCTCTTTCCAGTCACCAGGGACTTCCCCTTACTGCCATGACTTTTCAAATACCATGGAGAGTAGCTTGGCAACTACAGCACCCAATTACCCCAGCATTCTATGTATCTCATCAGGTCTCATAGACTTGGAGGCAAAATACAGAGGCAAAAAAATTGTTGAGTACATTAACCTTCTCCTCATCCATCATTACCAGTGTGTCAGTCGTGTTCATGAGAGGAGTGTATGTTCTCTTTGACCTTCCTTTTCTGATGTGTAATGGTGTGTAGTCCAACAAGAGCTATATTCTGGTTTATTGAATATTTTTCATTATCTCTTATTCGTAATATTTTAACTGGTGATAACAAACTGAACCAAATGGATCTGTAGTATTCTGTGGCTCTGTAGCAATCTAATGTTTGGACTGGGTTTACTGCAAAATCTGGAAAAAATCTTGGGTCTGGGCAATTTGAGTTTGATCTGACTGTAGGAGATCAACAATTCATTGGTGGAGTCCTAATATCTCGACAGAGATCAGAAGCAATAAAAAACCCTATGCTACAAGTATGCCTTTGTCTACATTACAAAAATCAGTAGCATAGTTTCATAGGATACAAACAGGCAAGTCAGTGGTTTAAAAATAACTGCCTCAAAGGAAGGTGGAAAGGAAGCTGCTGAGTCATCTAGGAAAATTCTGCAATTTTAATGTATAAAACTGTTTTCCATTTTCAAAAATTCTAAATTAATTTAAGAAATTTTAATAGAACGTGGCAAAATTATTCTGTCAAATGCCATAACAACTATGTCTACAAATTAACTACTAATAAGCACAATCATTTAATTCAACATACTGAGCCACATCATGCAGAACATGTCATCTATCACTATTGACCTAAGCAGAAACAAATTTACCCAAATCAATACGGACTCAAAATATCCACTTGAAAAGACATTAATTGCTTACAAATATTAATATTTTCATATCTATATGTATTATAAAATGAATGAGACTGAATGTTTCTGACTACTGGAAAGGACTTTTTCCCTTACCTGAAATTGTTATATAACATAGACTTGTCACAATTGTCCTTTAATTAGTGGGAAAATAGTTGGCTTTGTTCATTTGTCTTAACTTCACTTGTATTGTACTTCTGAAATGGAAGTACTTCAGTAAGTGTTAATGTGTGTAACTGTAAAAAAAAAAAAAAACCTGAACTTTTGAAAATACTTCCATTGTTTATTCAAATATTTGTGACTGGAATTAGATATGCAGGAGCTTGCTTACAATTACAGATTGGCACTTTCTGTATATTAAACACATGTGACAAATCACTACTTTGTTAGACCTTGCTTAAACCAAGTAAAATTGTAAACTTGTAGCTTTCCCTGCAGTGTTGTTTTTTTTACTGTTTCCACATTTCTGAACATTTGGAACAGAATTTCGTCATCAGAGCATTAATTAATTTTCAAGAATCAGTAGTATACCATGTTCATCTACTACTTTAACTGCACATAATTCTGCTAGTGTGCATTCCAGATATCTATGCCTGCAATGAAAACTACTCTAAAACCCAAATGTACACTCAAAAGGGAAATAACTATAAATGCTCTTAAGGGAAACAAGTGTTTAGACTCTGGAGCTTCAAAGTAACTCTTAATTAGATGATGTATTCCAAAAACCAGAGAGAGAGATGAAGATCATCTCATTTGTCCTTCTGCATAATATGGGACTTATAGCCTTCCTGAATTAATTGCTGCATAAATTAGGATGAACTGTATAGAAAAACACCCTACCATGGCTAAAATATTTACTATAACAAGGACTCCACTTATGCACTTTTGCTATGATTACCTATTCCTGTTAGATGTGATTTATTATAACCTAGATTTAGGTTGAAATTTGACACGTTGACTATTTTTATACTTATTTACCAAATTCATGTAAGCTCATATTAAATTTCTATTTCCCACATAGATGTTTTTATAGGCAAAGAATAGTCAACAAGTCACACTTAAACTGTTTTCTTTAAATAAGCTAATTAAATTGACCTCTCTGAATCTATATTTGTAAGGCACTTTCAGTAATCATTTGGACATTCTCATGGCCCATCCCCAAAATGGATTCCAGGCTTCAGAGGTGGTTGAAATTTTCAGTAGCCACTGGAATGTCAACCAGCAAGGTGTGCTGTTACTTCTCTCCATCATTTCATTGTGTATGCTATCCTAGGTTACATAAGCCTTTTGGACTGCAGTAATGTCTTGGGAGTTCATATCTTAGAAAAATGAACTGTGTATTTTAACAATATTGAATGGAAAGATCGTTATAGTTGTGGGAGATGGTTTTAACAGTGGTCATGAAGTATGTCTTTGATCTAAAATGACAGACCTCAATGCAACTGATAACAGTGTTGTCTGTCAACCAAAAGTAGAGAGGTTTGTTTATCACAGAACAGATTGGATTAGAAGTGACCTCTAAATGTCATCTAGTCCAAACCCTTGCAATGAGCTGGGACATCTTCAACTGCATCAGCTTGCTCAGAGACCCCATCCAACCTGTCCTTGAATGTTTCTAAGGATAGGGCATCTAAACCAAAGTTAGTACAACTTTGTGAAGTAAAATAAGAGACTACAGGATCCTCTCTCTAAATGTCTAAGAAATCAGCTACTAAGCTGTACCAGCTGTGTTGTTTCACTGTAGAGCAACTGTAAGTACAGGAATTATGGATGTGACTAGTTGTAGCCCTGCCTCCTGAGAAAGAATTTTAAAAGTCCATGAAAGCCCAAGAAGTAGGTATGACAGAACAGAAATGAAGATTTGTGTGTCTCTGTTAGAAACTGTAAGAAAGGAAATGAGAGGATATTTCTTCTTACAGATATTTCTGTATATGGAAGTATGGCAGTGAAGAGCTACTGGACTTGGATGACTTTTTCTTCTCAAGTAAGTCCACAAATCATTGTGTATTAGATGATTATGTAAGCTACAGGACAACATTTTTTTTAATACAGCAAACAGAATTTCTAATAATCTCTGAAGTTGTATAGAAATGCAATACAAATATGCGGTTCCTCATCTTGTACATTTGAAAATGATAAGGCAAATGAAATAAATGAGCAAGATTCTGGCTGGTGCTCAGTCTTGAGTGAGAAAAGCACTTTCTACAGTGCTTTACTAATTAGATAATGCTACCTTTCAGTAAGAGCAAGTATAAATAGATAAAGTAAGAGCAGGACGAAAGGAAATGCTAATTTCCATTTTTATCAGAATAACGACGAATCCTGTGCTTCCAAAGCATAATGAAACAGGCAAGCTTAGAAAAGTATGCTGATGTTCTTTTGGTAAAGTCATGACAACCTGAATCTGACTGCTAATCCCTAGATCCAAATGTTTTCCTTAATTGGCTGTGTAAATGTAAAGTGACTGTATCTAAATGTGGAAAGATGAAAACCTAGCCCTGGTTTTCTTGTCACAAAATACCTTATTTATTGACCCCTGGACTTACAGTCAATATTGTGAACTATTTTTTTGATGAGCGTTCAGCTTTGTTTCCTAAAATATTTTTGGTTTTACATTTTTAAGGCAAAATTCTGTAATTATTTATTTTTCATTTTTAGTTAAAAAACATAGCTATATTGCACAAAAATCACTATTTATTGTTCTTCCATTCACGGTGATACTTTTTAAAATATTTCCTTTCTAGCTACAAAGAAAACTGTTATGTAGGTATGAAGTGCCTCCCTCTTAATTAGTCTTTGGGTTTTTTCCTCAATCATGTGGTGGCACCTGCTGATTTGATGGTCATGATGCATGACATTACAAGCTGCACCTAGTCCTAAACACTCATTATATACACTTTGTGAAATTTGAAACCTCTAATTAAAATATTTGCTAGCTGTTGTTCAGAGAAGACAGGACTTGTTAAATTTTTGTCAATTCTTATAGTATAGTGGAGGTTGATCAACTCTCACTGGTTTCAGTACTCACTTGATATTTATTGCCACCTAGAAAAAAGTTACAAAATCAACAAATGAAGGGATTTGTTTCATCTCATGGTAGAAGAATCTATACAATGTCTTGGACAAGTTTAGGTCAAGACTGAAATCTAGATTTCCTGATACTTCATGATTTAAGGAACTACTTAGATGTGTTTCTCTCAGTCATTTTTTTGATTACATAATATGAAGTTCATCCATATAATCAGTGCTGGTAATACAACTATAGTCATTGTTGTAAGGCATTGTTGTAAGATATTGTTGTAAGATACTGCAAAACCATGGTAAATAACGATTGCATTTGCCTGGAATTATAGTTATAAGGGATATAATAGTCCTACAAAATCTGTCTATTCTTTTTTCAGCAGATAATATTCCATGTTTACATATTCAATTTCAGTGAATATATTAATTCAAATTTGATTATTTCAATAAATTAAAGAAGGGAAGTTTACTACTTCCCTCTTCATGAGAATTACAAGTGAAAATGCTGGTATAAACACTAGACTCTGTTATGAAGTTGCCCATATGTCACGGTCCGCTCGTAAGCGGACATATGATGGTTCATTTCATTTATGATTTCAGAGTGCAAATAATCCAAAGAGAGTCAAGGGAGTCAAATTTTGATCTCAACTGGCACTTTATTAATTATGCCTATAAAGTGACTTATGATGGAAAGAGACAGAGAACAAGGAAAGAGATGGGGAGAAGAGGGAAGGAAAAGGGGTTCATATCTACCACCATGGGTCCACAGATGTCCAGCGTCTCTGTCACGGTGGAGGGGTCTTCTTCTCTCTTGGTCTTCCCTTGCCTCCCTAAATTCTGCTGCTCCAGAGCTGTCTTTTATGCTAGTCAATACACCGTGACCTGCCTTTGCCTGTGGAAATGTGCCAGTCTCCACCTAGAAGGCCACACATGCCAAGAGAGGAGTGTCTGCAGGTCTCCTCCCCTTGTGCATGCGCTCCTTCTGGCGGCGGTGGTTGACCTGGGGTCTCCTAATGAAGGCCAGTAGTCATCATCATCCTGTGCACATGCTCTGTTGGCTGTGGGTCTGTGGTCATTAATCTTCCTGTCTTTTCCTCCTTGCTTCACAGATCTTTCACAATGGTAGGGAGCAAGGAGACTTGAAGACAGGTACAAACCATTTTTGAGATAAGGAGGCAGTTACAGGTAGTTAGGTATAAAGCATTTGTTCCGTACCAGCTCTGGCCATTTTCTGAGGTCTGCATTTCTGATTTATACAGTCAAGTTCTGAGGCTAAAAGTGAGTAAATGTTGAGACAGAAATCAATCCTTTGACCGACTCTTACACCACAGAATGCCCATTAATGTCTTTCTAATTTATTAACAATATTGCTGTATTAATGACCTATTTTCTTGTAGCTTGGTAAACAGGACATATGAATTTCTTAGTATTGTTTCCCTTACAATATGGTTTGTGTTAAGATTGGTGATTATGCCCATTCACAGCTCAGAAACTACAGAGTGTAGGGGGAAGAAATATAGAAGAATGAAAGGCATTGAGAAATGTGCAAGGAAGTATGACAGAGAGGAAAAAACTGAGGGAAATTGAGACTACTCTAATTAAAGTTGCAGTGTAAAAGGGAACATAAAAATAAAGTCAGAAAGTGAAATGTATGACAGGAATGGGGAGACCATGGCACAGGCAGGCAGAACACAAGCTACAGTGCACAAGTGAAAGCATGTGTGAGAGGAAACTGGGAAGAACTGCTGGACATGAAGGTATCCATAAGAGGGGAGTAGACAAAAATTTGCATTGCTTAGACTAGGAAATACAAAAGAGTTGATGGAGTCATTGTACCAGGGGTAGTGGGCAAGTATCTAGTTAAATAAAAATCGTGCATATTACCTAAAACTTTAATCTTCTGATAATTTTTAAAGCAAATATAAATAGTACTGATAACTAATAACTTTATATCACTTTTTAAAAATTCTGTGATTCTGAAAATATTGGAAACTTACTTGTGATTTCAAAAATCCTGGGGTTAGAGGTGTTACTATTCTTTCCTGCAGTAATGTCTCCTTGAATTAATAGTGATTATTTATTTGTGAATGGAAGGTTAAAGGAAAACTAGCAGTATCAGCATAGGCCCTATTTTCTTTACAATCCAATTAAGAAGAAGAATATAATCATGATGGTGGGTGGTATTTCTTCAGGGAATGGGAGGAAGAGCATTCTTTCAAGATGCTGTTGATCTCATTTATCAGAGGATCATCAAAATGCATCACTTAAGAACAAAAAAGGTCAGTTCTGAAGCAGTTACTTTCTCAGTCCCTACTTTTTTAAAAAAATAAAATAAAAAAATGCTTTTGTCTTCCATTACTTAGTGATTGCAAACCTGTGAACAGTGTAGAAAAATTGATATTGATAAATGCTAGCTGGAGAGGTGCTTCCTTTTGCCTATTAAAGCAGTTGAGAACTCATATAGGTATTGACACCAGCAATGAATGTTGTAATTCTATAACCTGGCTCTTAGCAAATTCTTTATGCAGACAACCTATTTTCCAACTAAGCAGAAGAAGTTGCAGCATATTGGCAGCTGCTGAATTGAGTGCAACGTACTTACACTAAATTCTGTGATATGATCCAGAATTTTACTTCTTAAAAAAAAAACAAAAAAAAAACTGATGAAGTTTAACTTATGACATGGCTTATTACAGCAGCTAGAGATTGCAGAATGTGCATCTAAGATGACATATATAAGATAGATAGCCTCCTACAACAAAATGCTTATGCCCAGGAGCAGGCAGCAGTTGTAGCAACATAACTTAGAAACAAAAAACAAAATATGTATTTAACACGAATATGCATTAAAATTGTCATGTAAAAACCAAGCTACTATCTGTTCTTCTGTTCCATGTAAGTTTTCTTAAAACTTTGTTGAAGAACTTTCTTTTCATGATTCCTTGGGTTTGTTTTGGTTTTTCTATCAACACGTCTCTAAGGGAACACCATAGCTTTCAAGAGATCAGTGTTATTCTGACAGCATATATAAAACATGGAACTAAATTAGAAAATATAAGCTTATTGAGAGTTAAATTCAGTCAAAGATCATTGTAATATCAACATGGCCAAAGAATAATTAATTCATTATAGAAGGCCACCTATATTTTTTTCCTACTAGGTAAAAAAGACAACTTTGTCAACCAATGAAAAAACTGATGGAAAGCATTACACTATCATTCCTTGCACAGTCATCCCAAAGGCAGGGTCTGTTGCCTAGCAATTCTAACAGATGATTTACGCTTTCCTGGGTGTCACACGTACCATGAAGTCCAATGAAAAACCTCAGGACGGTACATTTTCTAATTTCAGAAGTAAATTTTCCAAGGCACACTGTATTGTTGCTTAGAAGAGCTCATATTTAATTTTGTAAACCCTTACCTCTTTTCTACTTCTTCATTCAGTCTGCCTTAAATAATACTGTTTTGCTTTTTTTCCTGATATTCCTGTCTTCCTAACCTTTGAAAGAAAAGAAAGCTTCTTTTGGTGTACTCCTTAGAGTTATGTTGACCAGAAACACCACGTGAATTTTGAAAACATTGTCAGTCAGAACTGGTTGCATTCACGAATGTAAAAGAAATTCTGTTTCAAAGCACTATGCCTGCCATCCAAGGTAATTGGAAACCCAGTATGAAAAATCTTCTCATGTGCTTTTTAAAATTGACCAAGGCTGCAGAGGCAGTTTCTTAAACAAAATACAATTAATTTCTATCTGTCAAGGCTGATCATTACAGGCTGACAGTACCTCTTTATTCTTTGTTTTAATGCATGTGGATTTTTTTTTTCACTAGACTATACCTCCTTTTCATCTCTCTCTTTTCCTTATGTAAATTGGCACTTTTTGTCTTCTAGGAATCTCATTACCATGTCCTGATTCTCCATTGCTTCATAATAAATCTGCCCAACCAAAGTATCAGAAGAACTGTAAATATATTTTTCTCTACCAGAGGTTTATTCCATATAAGTTTTACATGTGCGGTGATTCTAACATGCCAATAGTCATCTGAATTATCAGAACTCATGATGTCTATTCAACTAATTTTCATTCTAAGTCTGTGCTGTTTGATGTTAAATAGTGGCTAAAGTGTTTCAAGGTGATATAGGAAGCTTTTCAGTTAATCTCTAGAGTAGAAATTATATAAGAAAGATCCTGAGAGAATTGAATTATATCAAATGAAGTTTTAAAGACACATGTTGGGATGTAATACTAGTCCTCACATGGACTTTCTGTATTATCTTTAGGAGCTTTTCATCTACATATACAAAATCAAACTTCCTGATAATAAAACCCCAAAATCTACCTGCCGCTTCAGCATGTTTATTTCTTCATCTGAAACATGAAGCTAATTTTTTCTGACCATCAGTGCATTGGCAAAGCTTAATCCACTGTATTTACATAATCTATGAGAAGTGTCAACAGGAAAATAAATTCTTCACTTGCTTTCATCTTAAAACAACACAATACCACAAGTAGTTTTCGTTATTATGATAGTTTACAAGATACTTCAGGTGAATATCAAGAGGTCAAATATATGTCACAAGCCAACAAAGGCAAAATAGAAAACTGCACCAAAGTAAGGAGGAACTAATTAGACAGAGAGGTATATTTTGTGTAACGTCCCTAAATTTGGACTCAAACTCTGCATTGCTCTGCAAAGGAGAGAAGGCTGTATTGGTGCTGATTACATTTCATAATTCTTCTACTCCTGGAGGAGAAACACAGCATGCATGATGTCTTTTACATAACATCACATAATACTTCTGTACATCAATACCAGTTTGAGCCTTGATAGAGTATGCTTTATGTCATTTACATACAGTCACAAAGTGACTGAATGTCTTAATGAATGCATTTACAGAATGCACTGCTAAACTACAACACAGACCACTGTATTTCTCAACATCCCTGGGCTTATAGGAGTGGGGGTTTTGCTGACCAAAAATATTCACAGATTTTTATTCCTGCCTGGAGTTCTGTGAACTTCAATGTATTTCACATAGGCTGCAATGTGTCCTGTTGTGTGAAAGTGAAAAGTGGCAGTGATCAAGTTTTAGATAAAGAATGTTAGGAGGAAATATATTGACTGATTAAAAAAAGAAAACTCAAGAGGCTTCTAACCCTAAAAAGCTGAATTGCTCCTTCACTATACTTCATTCAAAGAGCAAACTATATTAGTCTTTATCTTTACCACATGCATTATTTTCAAAAGTATCATGAGTAATGGAAAAGAACATTTTTAGGTTAGCCCTTGTTTTGTCTCCAAGTATATCAGTTAGATCTGTGAGGAGAAATACCCTATACTGTATCATGGAGGTGAGCTACAAAATCTGCAAGAACAGGCGATTTCTTTACACTGTTTCTGACGCTGAAGGTTACATTGAACAAGCCATGATTTCAGATATTTTTAAAATATTCTGTTCCCAAAGAGACAATGAGAGGGGAAAGGATCTAAACACAGCACAGAAAAGAATATTATTACTAAATGTATGTGGACTTTTGTTTGGGAAGGAAAGTAATTATGCTAAATATTAAATTAAAAGATAAAAACTTTTAAATATTTATTTAAGGCACTAAATGGATGACAAAGGAAAATAATGGTTTTTAACTTGAAACAGCAAAAGTAAGATATTAGCTATAACTAGATAGTGATTCTGTTAAAAGGGGATAACAGTGACAGGACATTTAAGGCAATAATATCTGAGTAATTGCTGAAAAAATATTTTGAGAGAGTTTCCAAATGTTGAAGAAGATTACACGAGGTCAAGGATAAAATAAGCAGAGTTTCACTGCAAAGTTTAGGCAGCATTTGTACTAGGAGTGAACTTTTGATGATGAACCTCTGTGGACTCTTTTGAGAAGGCAAGTTTCTGGGACTGAGTCCAACAAAGCACTTATTTTGGACACAAATTTAAACATGCAAGTCAACATGCTAGACTTAATTCATATAATAGCATTGACTGAATACGGTATTTATCATGACATATCCTGATTACTCTTGATTTCAGTCCTCCTTTGTCTTCAAGCCCTTAATAAATTTAGACTGCTGCAAGTCATTAAAGTCTGACTCCATTGACTTGATGCACAGTAAGTAAGTGTACATGGGCTACAGCTTGAAACCTCAGAGTACTTAAACACCTACTTGAACAGTGTGATCAGTCTTAGTCCCCAGTATCAAGAGAGATATATTACTATCAGACAAAAGTATATTAAAAAGTAGCAAACTAGATGAGAGCTCTGTTTTTAGGTAGGGAGAAAGTAAGCAGATGGTGACAGATGACTATGATAGACGTTCATTAAATAAAGAGAAAATGGAAGGGATACTAGCCCCTAGTTAAATTACTGGCAGCATGTTTAGAATAAGCATTATGAAAATTATACACGTTGTGGGGATTTTAAACAATAGAATCAACTAAATTTTTTTATCTGGATACAACCTCTGATCCTTATATTCAGAAATGAAGAAGTGAAAGTATTTCCTATTGGCCTATAGTATTTTTGTAATCATTAGACTGGCTCCTGGCCACTGTCTGAGACTGTTCTCATGTAAGTGGATCTTTGGTCTGATCTTGTATTGTTCCTTTCACTCTAGAAGCAATAGATGACAAACACACAAATGGTTTTGAGAACCTGGACCCAGCAATGTGAATCAAGAAGAAGGAAGACAGCCAAAAGCAGAAAAACCTGAATATGCTAAGGATAATAGAACTCAACATACATTTTAACAATCTGCATCTCATTCATGCAGATATGAATCAAGAAGATGTAAGTCTGTAGAGTTACTTAGAGTTAACATGCTCTAAGGAAGTTATATGGCACATTTGACTGGAATTCTAAATTTGTATGTGTGTTTCTGATCTTCTGCTTACTGAAGGAAAAAGAGAAGTTTGAATGAAATCGCAATATTTTTTTTTTTTTTTATAAACCAGAACACAAGGTCTGATAGTCTGAAACCTATCAAATAAATAGATTGAGAAACAATTGAGTGATAGGTTAGAAATAACACTGGAAAAAGTTGTACAGGGCAGCTTTAAGACCAGCCTGGGCACTCATTTTAGAAAGGGGATCCACTGCATTCAAGGATTCCTTTCCCTGAAACAAAAGTAAGCACTTGCATGACCATTTCTTTCACTTGTTCAATTTTCATCTTTGAAATGTACCCTGACTGAGCTAAAAATTTATTAGTAACTGTGGATTATGATGCTGAAAATAAAGTTTATTCTTTCCACTGTTTTACTAGATATAAAAATGAATGAGCATGATGTTCTTTATCCTTTCAGGAACTAAATTATGCCTGCCTACTGATCCAGTATTTCTAATTGAGATAGGAAGTACTGCATTAAGGACTGTAGGTTGATTTTAATTACAATGGGTAGGCCACTATTAATATGAGTTGGACTGCCTCCAAAAGAGTTATTCTCTAAAGAGATACATTAATTAATTAACGGTAAATTAATAAAGTTATTGTGAGTGAATGAAAGAGATTGAGGAAGAAGCATACACTAGTAAAAACACCCCAACCAAACAGATGAAAAAAACTAAAACATACCACAAAACATAATGAAAACTCTGAGCAGTTTAAAATACTCATCAAGAACAGAGAAAATTAAATTACACAATAAAACATCGTAGCTATTGTGCTTGAAAAAGCAAAGCAGTTCCAATGTAGATAATGAAACAAACAAGATGAAATAGAATTTAAAAATTTTAGAATTTAAAGCTTCTCATTATGGTCATGAGCCTGATCTTCCCCTACCCACCCCAGTCCGCACCTTGTTGCCCATTGACCCAGGTTGGCTGAGAAGAGCAGTTGGCACTGAAAAGTGATGGTACGCTTTCTTTAATCTTCTTTTTCTGGTTGGTATATCTATAGAAGCCTTTCTTGTTATTCTTTGCTTCCCTTGCCAAGTACAGCTCCATTTGCACCTTAGTCTTCCTGACCCCCTTCCTACACAACCAGCCACTGTCCCTATACTCTTCACAGGTTAATTGTATGTAACTTAAGACTTTTCATTCTACTAAGTTTAGGAAGGTTATGGCAATTAAGACGGGAATAGCATAGGACAGTGACATGAAGAGGTAGGCTAGAGCAAAAAGTTGGGTCATGGGTATGGAGGGGGAGGGAATCTAGGGAGAGGATTTGAACCGCTGGGTTCAAAAAGGCTTAAGTCTTTTGCATTTGCCAAAATCTACCATGCTGACGGTCCTTTTCTAGGACTTGAACTGGTAGGTATACGGGCAGGTATCCATCACCTTTAATACTTGGTTGGGTAAAGTTTTTGGTAAACATTCAGGTCTCAGATTTGCCTATTTTCTTTTGTTAATAACATAATGATGTAAGTTTGTGATTGAGAGAGGAGGACCCAAGTCACTTATTTTAGCCTTAACTCTTCTACAGATATAGGTTGGCCTATTAGTGGTGAAGGAGTCATGTTGCTTTAGAATTTCTGAGTGTAAAGTTTTGATGCAATCTTCATTGATGGCTCCTTAAAGGCCTGGAGTTATAAGATTAAAGCTTATGGTTATCCTCTAGGGGAGGTTGCATTCTTTTCTAAAGGAACTATACCTCCTTTAAATTGCCCTTGATTTACTACATGATGATTAAATTAGATGTCCATGGAGAAAAACTAGGAGAGAAATTAAATTCATTTTGCAGGCAACCAGCTATCACCCAGTTCAGTTGACTTTTCACCTCTACTAAAATGTTGTCTAAATCTTTTGCAATCGAGATGGGTTTGTTCATGGATACCTGGATGTAAGTAGCTCACTTGAGTTTCCAGGAGGCAAGGTTAAATCCACTTTGATTTGTTTTCTGGATAAATCATTACGTAAAAGATACAAGAGTTTATCTTTGCTGTTTAATGCTTAGATTTTCATTACTATTTCATTGTTCCTGTATGGTACAAGGTTTTTATTGCTCCAGAGTGAATTTGTTCTTTTCTACTGTCTGTGCATTTCCCTCTTGCTGTTCAGTTTGATCCGCAGGTCTCAACTCAGTAATGCTGCTTTCTTCCCTTCCCTGCATGATTTCCTACATCTAGGGACCGAGTTCTCTTGCACACTGTGGAAAGCATCCATAAATATTTGCTAGCTCTGTTCTGCCCCCTTGTCCCTGATGACTGTTTCCCCAGAGGTCCTACTAACTCCCTGAAGAGCTGGAATTTTGGTTTCCTAAAATTTAGGGTCCTGACTATACTCCTCTCCTGTCCCATAATTCCTCAGGAGGACCTTGAATTTCACCAGTGCATGATCACTGCAGTCCCAGCTGCCTCTGGTCTTGAAGCCATTGATGAGCTCACTTGCACTGATGACCATCAGGTCCAGTACTGCATCCCCTTGGGCAGGGGTATCTATTACCTGGGTTAAGAAGTTATCTTTGGTGAACCCTAGGAGTCTCATGGATTGCCTATAGCTTGCCAGGCTACTTTTCCAGAGTATGCCAGGGTGATTGAAGGCCCCTACTATAACAAGAACTGGTGACAGTGAAGCCTTCTGTAGGTGGAGGAAGAATTCATCATCAGTAGGCTCCTCTTGATCCAGTGGCCTGTAGTAGACACCAGCCACAAGGTCCCCTTTATTACCTCAGTCTCTTATTCTTGCCTATAACCTTTTGAGCTGCTCATGGTTTTCTTCAGGGACAGCTCTCCCCTGTCTATCCATTTTCTGATATAGAGAGCAATGCCTCCACCACTCATTCTTGGTCTGTCCCTTCTGAACAGCCTATAGCAATCAATAACCATCAACAGTCACACTCCAGTCATGGCAAAGGCAAGGCAAAAAAGCTGATCCAAATTAACTTTGAGTGTAACAGCAATGTGAAGAAAAATTGTAAAGTCATGTTGGGTATCTTGGGAATATGCTTCTACTCTAAAAAATATCTGCTAAGACAAAAATTGAGCATTGTTGTCCTTAAAATATGGAAGGTACTTCAGCATCTGTGAGGAATAAACAGAATAAAATCTCCTGAATAAATTCAGTGACCTCAGAGATCGTCTTCCTATGAGCTTCAATGAAAACCAGAAGACATTATCTACTACTTAGCATCATAAAAAATACATTTGCAATCTATAAGCTTTGGACTGTATATACTAAATTTTTGTTATTGGTAAGTATTTTTAGAATGTTTCAAAATGAAAAGTAAAGTGTGGAGAACATAAATGTTATAGAAAAGTAACAGTTCTAACATTTTTTCATTCAAATTTTCAGTTAGTTCACAACATAAATAGCAAGACTACTCAGATAATTTGCAAGATTTTTTGGGTTTTGATTTTATGATCTTTTCTTCATGGAGTATATATTGTACCTGTCCTCCATGAAAGTGTAATTGGGTTCTGTGCTCATCAAAAATTACAACTCCTTTGGTGAGTTAAATATTACAGGTTAGTAAAAATTTCCTGCAAGATATGCTGCAGCCAAATTCCGGCTGAACATTTGCATTCAAGTGACATAAGATTCCAATAGTAACTCAGTCAGGTTTGTAACATATTTTTCATTTGGAGCTAGAATTGAGCCATGAAGGGAATTTTCTGAATGATACTTGATTTCAGAAGTGACTTTATACAACTTTATTAAAGTGGCTGCCTGATGTATACAGTGAGCAATGTGTAAGGATTTTGCAATCAGCTTGAAAAGTTATTCAGGTAGTTTGGCATCCGGGGACATGTAGATGTAGATGTCAGTCAAACAGTCATTAAGGAAGATCCAAATACTACTGTGAAATGTTAAACAAAATCAAATTACATGCCATTTTATTTCATTTATTTGAGATCCTCTTATATCATTGAGATGGAGATTATAAATAATAGATTAACTGTATTTTTTCCTACTGGGGAGACTACATCTTTAATTATGTCTGACATCTTATTTAGATACCAAGTTTGCTGCAACTAAAAATGACAAGAATAATACAGAACATTCTGCCCAGAATGTAAAGTCATTAAAAAATTTGCTTTTCCAAAAACTCAATCCTGAACTGCAAATTTTCGATGAATCATCCTTTAGCCTGAATGTGTTCAAAGCAATGTTGCATCAGTTTGAAGGACTGCGTCTGATCCAGTCCAGCAGAAAAATTAATATACTGAATACTGGGGACGAAAGACTGCCTAGGACCAGGATAAAGCAGGAACACTGCATGACTCTTATTTACTTAGAAATCTTGGCTGGCTAATGTAACTCTAGAAGCGGGGAAGGCTAAGCAGAGACCTCTCTCTTCACAAGGTTTTGCCAGACTGGAATCCTAATCATCCCACCTACTACTCTGGCCCTAGCAAGAGTAATAGCTCTATCACTCTCTGTTGTCTTCAAGAAATGCATGCTTTTATATGTCTGTTTTATCACACATATAATTAGCATTTCCCTATGTGAAAGTGAGTGGATTACATCCTATGTGTGCTAATTTTAATATCTTTGTTCTTTTCTTCTTCGTATTACCAATGAAGAGCTCCTCTGGGCATGAGAGTTGAAAATCAATTCCTCTGAAATAATTTTAATTTCTCTGCATTTATCATGAAATAAATGAAGCAGAATTTGTCCCATTTGCCTTGTATATACAGCAATTAGACAAAGTGCATTTATGAGATTTTTTTCCAAAATTAATCCAAATATAAATAAGTCATATCTAGGCATAACAGACCTGCATATTTTCAAAACCAACGTGATGAGCTATTAGTTAATTCTACTGGTTAATATCCAAAAATATGAAGTAATATCTAAATACGTTTTTTTCTAGCCTTCCTTCATAACATAATATTTTGTTCAGTGATGTTAATTTATAAAACTTCAGTGACTGCAGACCATTTATTTTATACTAGGATTTAGTTCTCTCTCAGAACCGTGAACAGCCAGTTCTGCCACCTAAAGAGATCCCAATTCCACTGGAAAATATCAGAAATAATTAAGAAGACTTCTACAGTTCAGTGATAGAGAAGACATCTATCTTCTCAAAGGTAAAGTAGAATGAAAAGCAGATGACAGCTTACTTGGTATTTACAGTTGCATATTACGTCAGACAGAAGGACAGTACTGATTGATTTTAACAGCAAGTAGCTGAGCATATTTATTGATTTTAGCGACCAGTTACTTCACAAATGGCAAAATCCATTAATACACTAGAATCATAGCACTGACAATACAGGCAATAAAAAGGGACCTTACATTTGAATCCCTTCCTTCTAGGTAAAATGCTAGTCTCTTTTGATTGGAATATACTTCCAGATTAAACTTTCTAAGCATCATTATTATGTTTTTTTTTAAATTTATTACAAGGCAAGATCTTCAGAGTCAACAAAAATAAAGGGCATTTTTTTAAGAATACATAAATTATTCTTTTTAATAGTAGCTTAGAAGTTTGGTGAGATAAAACACAATAGAATTTGGTAGTTTTTTAATAGGATGACAAATTTATTGTTTAATGAAACTATTATGAAGTGGAAATTATACTGAAATGAATTTTCACCCGAAGTTACTGAAGTCATTCTAAAATGGTCAATGTAATTCTTCCCTTTCCTTTTTGGCCAAGTAGATAGAGTGAAAAAAAAACCCCAAAAGTAGAAGAAAGATAAAAGGAAAACAAGCAGGAAAAACAGGGCAGAAAAGGTGGGGAAATGAAGTTTATTAGAAACAAGAATGAAAAAAGAATGGTGCTCTTTTCCAGTTCCTCATCTTCTTCCTAATCATTGTGATCTAGAACACTTCCTTGTTAACTCAAAGCATAGAGATAGTCTGACATTTGTAAACTTTCTCTAGGAGATGTCAATTTTTTTTGTCATTGCTTTCATTTCATGATATTTTTCCATTTTCAAAAGACTACGTGTAAGAGTTGAAGTGAAAATTAGAATTTCTACATCTTGTCAAGTATTCTATATATAATAATTCTGAGTTTTCAGTAACTTGTGTGCTTGTATAGGGCTGACCACTATTCTGTCCCTTACCATTGCCACCAGACCAGAAAGTCGGTATTTATATTCCTAAAGTCAGAGAGATTATGTGCCTTTTTCTTTGCTAAGTAAAAATAATCAAGAATACATAAATATGACAGCTTTTCACTCAGCAGGACTCAATCCTGTGACTATAAATGAACTCTCGTACAATAAAATTAGTAATATATATCATATACTGCTTAAAGCAACAAATGACCATGAATTTGAGAAACAACGCTATTTGACAGAACCTCTGGTCAGAAAACCAATATACTTTTTTATCAGCTGCAGGAGATGAAGTCTCCTTTTTCAGTTAAACAACTTTTTGTCATCTATCAAAATTTCTGTAAATTAAAAGAGAGTCTACAATTTTTATCAAATATATTTAGGTTTACAGGATAAAACATGATTCCTTAAGAACACAGATAACTCTGATTTTGGAGTTAGGAGAGATACTAACATGAATCTCTCCAGGAAAAATAATGGGAAAGGATTTAGGGAGAGACTAGGTTGCAAATTTATATTTTATATAGGAAATGTTCTCTAAGATGTTATACTATACAATTGATACTCCCAAACAAGTCAGCCTATGTCATAAAGGTATAAACAGAATCTTTGTTTCCACTTGGGAAAGCACTTGTTGCAGCCCCAGGAGCTTCTGAATGTGATATATTATATTTGTTTAAGTTAGTACTGTTAACATGCCTAGCAGGGAGTAGTGGTGTGACAAGCTTAGGCTAGCTATAAGTAATATATCAAACAAACAGCAGATGTATGATAACAGTTGTCAAAGCTGCAGTTTAAGGTACAGGGAACTGTATCTTCTATTGTAAGTATAGTGGTAACTAATATGGAACCACTGGCTGCAGCAGAGCTATGCCAATTTCAACTATCAAAGGGCACGATCCACAATTCCTATGTATTGATACATTGATATGTATATGAAGTTAGGAGTCCATAAGTAAATGTAAATTTTATGTATTAGACCACTCAAGAAAGGTGGTTAGTTCTGAGATTTCAGAATCCTGAAGCCATTAGGCTATAATATTAAATCAAGTAATGGCTTTTGTCAATAATTGGTAAAATAAACACTGTTGTCAACATAAATATGCGTGTCTAGTAGGTTTCCTCCATCATCAGATCTGATGAAGACAAAGCACTTAAATCAGCACATAGCATCCTGAGACTGTAAAAACAGCTGCTAGTAGAGGTCAGAACTGCTGAATTTTACAAGAAGGCAGCATGTGCGCTGTTACCTCTTGTCCTTTGAGGCAAGTTCAAGTTCTAGGGCAACCTGAAAACCCTGAACCTATATTGCTCACAGAGGTATTTTGGTAATACCAGGAAGTTCTGGCTGTTGCCCTCTACGACACATCTTTGAAGAAGCCATCTGCTGCATGTAGACAGTTAACATCCAGGTGTCAGGAAATATCCATTCTGGGAACAGACTCTAACTGTAGTCACCTTTCCCAAAAATGTTGGATATTCAGAAAAACTTTTGTGTAAGTACAAAAGCATATCATTGGACAGTCATGCGCTGAATGCTAGGGAGCTAAAAAAGGCAAGATGATAACTTGAAAGTCAGTGGTATAACCTACATTAAACAGAAAACTTGAAAATCATGGTTGCTTTATAGTTGCCAAGAAAATATTAGAAAATACAGAGGGAAAAATATTTTTTTTTTCACTAAACAGCTTTTTACAGCAAGAAAAATAAGACAGACATACCTTTAATCACAACAAAGAGAGAAAAATAGTGACTCTAGTAAGAAACAAAGGACCACATTCTGGTATAAATCAGCTGTTGGATGCCTGGCCTGGGGTATCCTGTATCATGTGAGAGAGCTTACACTGCTTATAGATTTCTCCCTTATTCCCTTTGTGTTTGCACGCAACCACAACTGCAGTTCTGTAGTTTCACTCCAGATAGTAAGCTTTTTAATGCTGAAGTCATACTGGGCAGAAGCAAATCTTATTTCATAAGTTATTGCATGATAAAAATAGAGTGTATTTTAAAATGTAAGTAGTAGAGGCAAAACTTTTTTCTACCTACAGCCTATATGACTTCCTCCTCCCTCTACCAGCACAGCATAAAGTACAGTAAAAGCCAAAAAATCTATGGAGGTAGAATCAAACACCCTCTTGCCAGAAATCCATTCTTTTTTGTTTCTTTGATTTCACCATCACAAAGACAGCAAAAAAGACAATTGTTTTTTTACACCATGTCATTGTGGACTGATTGCAGTAGTCTGAAAGTAAAAAAAAATACTTTCAATTATTAATTCCTGCAGACTAAAGTAATTTGCTATTTATGCACTCTTCCTATGGCTGAGAAAAAAAAAAACAAACAACAAACTTTAAGGAGTGCATAAACAGTAACGTTTCTTTAGGGAGCTGAAGTCCCCTAACATACTGCTGATTTGGGAAAGGGGTTTTTTACCCTGAGGCTATAAGAATTTTATTTTATATTCTCTCTTGCTGCCTCAGGATGACCCTTGGATTCTTTCATATCTATAAAACAAAGGAAACAATGTAGTGAATTAGTTGCTTTGACAGCAGAAAAAGAGCCACGGAATTGACAAATATAATTTCTACCAAGCTGATCAAAATTCTCAAAAAATTTGAAATATACTTCAAAAATGTGTTGAAGTACTGTAAAATGCATATGAGAACATAATTTAAAACCTTTTGTGAGGCATGTCTTTCATTTATTGTCTTTTTTCATGGGACTAGAATTGTCTTTCTACATATTGTTATCTCAGCAGATTAAGTACAGAACAATAAGTAACTTCCCATAATAAATTTTGCTTCTTTATTGAATTTTGCATGGTAGTTGCACTAGTATCCATCATGCATGCCCTTCCATGGTTCTACAAAGCTAAATTTTCACAAGCATTAATTTTCTTTAAAAATCACATTGTTTAGAACAGAAACCCTGTGCCAAATTCATGTAAGGGTCTAGCCCTTTTCACACCAAAATAATTTTGTTACCAAATGCCCATTTTTATTTTGTCATGACTGTATTACAGTTCATGTTTTTCACTTATCTGGAATTTATTCCTTAAATCGGTTGTAATATCAAAGTTCTGTTATTAAAGTTACTCCTATAACAATGGTGTAACATAAATATAAAGAAATCCCTTATTATTCACATATATTTCACATTAACTCCATGCAGGTACAGAACTTGACCTTGTGTGACTCCAGTGGTCCCATGGTGATCAGATTCCTGCTGTATAGATCAGAATAAAAGCAAAATTAGACCAGATGTTTTTACTATTAGATGGATTAGCCCAAACCTAAACCTAGGAAAACATATTAGGTCTGATTTACTATCAGTTTATGATCTGTTGCTGCCCAGAGAGCAACACGTAGTAGAGCAGAGGCAAACGGCAATTTATTAATGCGGGCATGGGAGTTCCATACCCTCACCCCTGACTGTTCTAAAAATGCTGAACGGAGGGCCTCAGTCTGGTGATGAAAGCTGGTTTTTTGACAGCAGAGGCTCAGTAAAAACAACGTGAAATAATTTAAAATATGGTGCATGAGAAAGTATTGGTGGAAATATTTACCCCACAAAAATTGCTTGTGTACAGATATATGAACACATCCAATTTTAAACTTTGCTTTGAGTATTTCCTTGAAAAGATTAATCTTCCTGAGTATTTGCCATGAGCCACTATACAGTAACATTCATATGTTTCTTTTCATGTTTAATAAGACCCTTCTTTCAAACAAAGCAAGTTGTGTTTCATAAGAACTTTGCATAGAGTATCCCCATTTTAGCATAACTAAATAACAGCATGAAAAGTTCATGCTCTGAGGCAGGCTATTTCAAAGTTTCAGGAATACAGGAGATTTTGTCACAACCTGCATATTGAAAAGTCTTGCATTCGTATACCACTGCAAGCATCTCAGGATGCTTTCATAAAACTTAATCAAGCTCCCCAGAATTCTGTAATATGAACAGAGATGATCACTGGAGTTCTTCAAAGCTTTTCAGCCAAACATTTTATTCACCAGAAATGTAGCTTTAGGTGGACTGGTTATAGGTGGGGCATGAGCTGTCCATATGCCATCTCAGGCAAATCACTGCTTTATTAATTACTGTGCGTAGATAGCACAAGCCCACTTATACTCTAACCAAACAGTCTTGTTTCTCTGGAATCTAGGTTAAATAGCTTATCACAAGTAAGGTAGCAGCAATACTTATAGCAAGTATGGTGAGGTAATGTCAAAATGTATGCTGGAAGACTCTGCAGCTGGTGTTTGAAATCTGCCCCAGAGCAGATGGGGACTACTCTCTCAGGAGTACATGTTCATTTCTGAAAGTATGCTAAGCATTCCCAAATGTTACTTCTTCTGGGACTCAGCTTTAGAGAAAAAAAAAATGCCAAATGGCGGCTTTTGCTCTGCGGATATGTCTCTGCTTTGTGGTCATCTGTGTACAGACTCCTGCATATTTGAAGCAGTTCAACATATGTGTGCATTGCTTTGCTCTGCACTATGCACTTACACGCAGCCTCACTGGTCTTGGTGAAATGAAGGGTCTCCAAAGAGATGCAGCAGTCATCCTCTCTACTACCTTGGCAAGCTGTCAGTTTCAAACCACTTCTGTGAACAAGCTATTCCTTGTATGTGATTCAGGGTATATTCTGCGAGTTGTTGTTTTCTTTTAGATGTGGTTCCATTGGAAAGGAAGAAGAACTAGCCGTGGACAGAATTATGATAAGAAAGAAGCTTGTGAATCCATTTTATGTTTGCCTCTATCAGTATTCCTCACATATTCTCTGTCCCACCAAATCTGCAGACTGTCAACATGATCTCACCTAATCTATCCCTGGTTCTCTTCATCCACTTTATATCACACCTCACCTTGTTCTATTTATAAACAAGTTCACTGAAAAATTTGAAATTCATTATATCTGTATAAGATCATGTCTACATTTTACATATAAGTAATCTACAATAAATATGCACATTTGTGTGTGGAAGTACAATATCCTTATTGCAACACATAGTGAGAATATTCTACATCTGGTTAGATCTAAGGAATTTCAAGAATAATAAATATTAGATATGAGCAATATATTAGCATAAATATTGAAAAGATTTTTGCTACTGGCCAAACTACAGCAATAAGTGTTTCAGAAACACTGAATAGTACATTGGAGGCTTGAGGAGATGGAGAGGCTGCTTAAGGAGATGCTGTCAGTTCATTGAAAATGAACTAATGAGCAATGCATTTTCTTCTTTTGCAAACCAACTGTTCCTGCTATTACTGCAGGAACTGCAGTATTACTGCCCTGAAGATTTGCCTTCACATATCTTTGGAAGTTTAAACAAGGATTAGGCAGAGAACTGGAAAGGGTCTTTCTGCTGTTATTACTGGTATTTTAAGTGAAAATTCCAACTGATACTTCTCAGCTGAGAGACTCAAATTAAGGAGATTTGCTGACTGTTAAAATTCCATTTCAACATCAGAAGGAGAAACAGTGTGACATGCTCTGCATCGCAGCAGTGCAGTTTTGGCCAAGTTCCAAGTGAGCAACAGCTGACTTAGATCGCAGTGGGTGGTGGCCATTACGCATTTGGGGGAGGCTGTTTAAAACTGGCATGTGAACTAGATCTTGCAGAGGGGAGAAAGCACAGGTAATAAAGTCTCCCTGTGACATCTATCCTCCTGTGGGTTAACATACAGAAATCGCGTTATCTGAAGGACAGAACCATTCACAAACAAAACAAATTGAAGATAATTTAATGTTAAATCAGAACTGTTGCAACAAAAAATTCCCATGAAGGAGGAGTTGTAAAGGCTTGTGCTGTGACTAAGCATTTGGCAAAACAGTAAGATCACTATAGAATATGCCAGAGTGATTATTCCTACCCTTTAAACTGATTGAGGATATCAAATAAGCATTTTGACAGACCAGCCTGAAAATGATGAGCATTTCTAGTTAAATGGAGATCTAGAAGTCAAATTTGCTTTGTACTTCCAGTTCATTAGAAAAATAAAGTTTGACATGACTACTAGCAGGTGAAATATTTTTTGAATGTAAAAATTCATCTCTGTATGATGACTAGAATCATCATCCAATACGACACTCTCTGCTATTAACAGGGTACAGGGCCAGGTAGAGTACTATTGCTTCAGAAGTGGCAGTCAAAATCAAATATTTGTCAATCCGCTTGCCATAGAACACTTTTAAAGATACAAAACACTCAAGTGAAGTCATAGACACGTAAAATAAGCCCTTTTTAATGTGCTGTAATGCTCACCAATGTGTACCCCAAGCTGAATTTACTATGAACTTACTGTGGAGTAAATCTGTTAACTCATATACTACTCTATAGTGGCTACACAATAAGAGAAATAATATTCTAAGATGAATTATTGATGATAGCTGATATTAAGGGAAAATATTTTTTGTTTACTTGTACATATTTCAACTAAGACCTGAAATGCCATTTTTTGTTGATAGGAGTATCACGGAATCACATGCAGAGATCAATATGATCAGCAAATGTTCAATTTATTACAGAGCATCAGAAGCTTTTATAGAAAAGGCAATAGTACATGCAACCAGTATGTAAATCTTTTCTTTAGTATTGGTTAATATCATGTGTCCACACAAATACATTGTCTGATTTGTTAGTATCTTCAACAAGAATAATTGCTAGCTAGTACAGCTTTGCACGTACACCATGTATACAGAGGTCCAAGGTTTTTCTTATCAACATCAGGGAGTTATCTGTTCTTGTACTTCCTTAATTTCTGATGGGCACCACTCCTCAGTCATCCTTGGCCTGCTACTCTTCAGTGCATCAACTCGCAGGTTGGATTGCTCACATGGCCGTTTTCCAAGAGAAAATCCATCAGTATTCCAACAATTTTTGTATCAGTACATCCCAGAGTCATAAAATTATTAGTTATAAAATTTTGCCTGGATTTTAATAAAGATCTGTTTAAAATGAAACCAATTGAACACTTTTATCTTAAAGAAATCCAGGTTCCAGAACTGTAGATAACAACTGCAACATTTATTGGTAGGAAACAATTGTAGATAACAAATTCTACTGTGGGACAAACTGAGCTAATAATTAATTAATGGTAGTGACTCCAGTGAAAAAATGAAAAGTATATAGTGAAGTGCAAGAAATTATCATAAAAAAATTCAATAATATTCTTACAAAAGAGCTGTTATTAAAAAGTTCAGTAATATTCTTACAAAAGATACTCTTGGAGCAGACATGTTTTGTCTATCAAGATAACAGGTGAGGCTATTGGTTGTAATAATAATAATAGCAATGCAACAAAATGTGAATTTGGCTAGCTACCGTATAGACTAATAGAGAACATATTATTAATCTAGTAACTGATAGCTATTTCAAAAGTAAAGATATTGTAAATGGTCAATGTCAATGGCAGTACATTAGTACAAATATGGACCTGTACTTTTTACTGAAAAGGTCAGAAAGTGGTTCATTTTATCTAATGACTATCAATAAATTCTTAAGCATAAACACATGGGTAGGAGTTAACACTACAATGCAAACCCATGATGGGCAGGGTCATCAGCTGACCCTAAATAGGTCAGATTACTGCCTAAGTAGGCAATAGGAGCTAAAAATCTCTTGACCGGGTGCTCCTTTCTGTGGTAACAAAACAAAAATTCTGGAAGAGAAGATCCTAAACTCTTAGAAGAGAAAATAGAACTACTTGTTCCCGACCTATATGCAGATTCAATATTTGACTTGCCAGGAGCCTGGATATACAGAACAGCAAGTCAAATGTGGAGACAAAGTCGACAGCACCATCATCATTACCCTTGGTAAAAGGAAAGCTAGAAAGAATATGACAAATACATCACCACTGTCTGCTAAGTGTGAAGGAACTATATGTACCTTGAATGGTCTGTATAAGAATGTCCAATGGTTATATGGTCTAAGCAAGTTATACAAACTTCTATGTGATGTTGCTATTTCATTTTCCTTGAAGGGAAGGAAATAGACAGAAATTTGCCTATGGAGGCTGCATGAAATTTATGAGGATATTTTTACCTCCTCAGGACTTTTTTGTACTGGAAGAATTCAATTGTATCTAGGATTAGTCTTACTGCACTGAAGATTATAATTTTGTTTCTTACTTGTTAAATAGAAATATATTTGTGCTACCTGAAGAACAATTTGGGTAATAATTATTAATAAATAGAAACTCACTAGTTATTCTACATAAGGAATACATGACTAAATCTAAGAATATTCTGACATAAGTTAGAAAATATTTCATAAAGCATTATTAGAAAAAGGATCTGTCAAATAGTAAACTGTTAAAATACTTTGACACATATGATGAATGCATCACTCAATTTGCAGCTCAAGAATGGAACAGTATGATTAACACTGCTCTACACTGAGCTGTTTGTAAAATCTCTAGTCCATTCCTTCACCGGTTTGTGTACAAGACATAAATCTGATTCCTGATCATCTCTTTTCTTTGATTTCACTGCAGGGCAAACAAATTTACTCTACATCTGTAGGTAGTTCTCTCAACAGCAGACTTTTACAGTGAGTGAATTTCCTGTATGTCAAGTCTGTTATTTCATTATTAGTGATTGAACAGTTTTCTGGAAGTTGATAGTTCTGCCATTTACAAGTAATGGCACTACAGGGATGAAACCTCATTCATGTCTAGTATCATACCTGAAAATGATCACACTTTAAACCCCTTGGAGTTCATGACATTTCAGTTTTGCTTTACTAGGGTCATTGTGCTTCATTCTGATGCCATCAAGACCATTTTAATGCTGGTGAAACACTACTGAAATTAAAGAATTATTAGGTTTCGACATATGTATGCAACAGTAAATATGTTCTCAGTGTAGTCCTTCAAATTTGAAGTATTATTCCAGTAGGACTGAACATGCTCATAACCTAAAGGAGTCTCTGTTTCCTCAATATTTAATCTCTAGGCAGTGGGGTTCACGTATTGTGTTGGATGTGGTGACAGAATGTGGGTATTTCTTATAGATGGAGAAGATGAACATAATAAGGAAGTGTTATAAGGACATAATTTTCTTTATTAAATTTAGTCTAATTCACAGCGTAATAAGTTCTGTATTCTGTATCTAACATAAGCATATGTAAGAATAAAATCCAATCCTTAGTCTTTCTTCACCTTATTCCTTCTATTTATATAGTTTTGAACTTTTGGAGTGTATAATCTTGTGTCAAAATCTTCCCAGAACTCTATTTACAGTTTTGAAAATCTATAAGGATTGTGAGGCAGGTTATACTGTTTACACATTTTAACAATAATGTGTCATTTTTAAATTTTATCCTAGATGATGTTATCAGAAGTTATGGCTGTGTTGGTTTGAATTTCTAAAGAATTATAATGAGATTTTTTTTCTTTAACCCATAACCAAATAACAGTGAAAATTTTTAGCATATGGGAAATTGTGAATAGTCAGTTATGTTATTTTTCTGAAGCTTTCTCAGTGGTTCATCAGAATGATCCTTGTCACAACTTTTAACATTTTGACAATACATATGGTACCATCCAAAACAGATATAGTTGGTGCTGATTTTATCTTTTCTTTTAAATAGATTTTTTTTTAATTTCATGCACAACATCTGACATTTGATTGAATTTTCTTCAGGTTTTCTTCATTAAACACTGCATGAATGTTTTACATTAAACATATTGGTTGTCTGCTGCAATTAGTATTGGCTGTTTGTTCAATAGAATTCATCGGCAGTTATCAATGATTCCTAATGCCATCTTAATACTGATATGCTACAGATGATAATGGGAGCCATCAATCACAGTTCTGGCTGAAAACTCTTCATTTATTCTTAATAAAGAAAAAGTAAAATACGCTTTTGTTTAATGACTGCAAAACCAAAATTCAATTATGAACCAGTGTGTCAAATAGTTTGATAGTATTGAAGCAATTGAAAAGTATGGGATAGGCTGACTTGTGTTGCAGTTACAGGTGAATATGTTTATAAGGAACTGGTAAGAAAAAGGAAATTGACATTGAAAGAAGTCAAAATGCACATTTGGTCCTCAGAGCAAACTTGGAAATAGAGAGTTCCCTGCTGTAGAAGGTTAGGAATAATGAAAATTTCTTTAGTATTTATTTATGTTGTGTTCACAAAAAGCAAATTTTCTGTGCATTTTACTAATAAATTGGACTGTACCCAAAAATATCTCAGTAGTCTTCATGAATGTATCTTTCTCATGAAAATAGAAACAGCCAGAAAGCCCTTGAATATTAGCTAATTGATTGAGCTTGAAGAAACTAACAATATATGATGCTGTATGTTGAGTGTTCATGTGTAAGGAAAAAGATATGAAACCTGCAAGATTGACTGCTAGTAAATATCCTGAAGGAGAGTGAAAAAAACCAAAAATGCAAATAGCAATGAGATGACATCGTCATCAGGAATATAATCAAGTATAGTACTGAACTCTTAGAGTGCCACATTTCTTGAGCTAATCCGTTCCCTTGGATGAATTCTGAAAAACTGGTACACCAGTAAAGACATCAAGTATGTGAAAACAAAGTTTCAAAACTACTCAAACCAAGTGAGAGGATCAGAGACTACAAAAACCTGCAGATTCAAAAATCTCCGAGAAATACAGTTATCTGGGGGTTTTTTTACGATTTATAGTTAGTTCAGAATACTTGAATTTTGAAAGATTTAGACCAAAGACACTTTCTATCACTCTGTGCCAAACTGTGATTGATTGGTCTTTATTGTATATGAAAGATAGATTTTATATTTTTTATGTAGCTAACACTTCTGAAGAATTTCTACTGAAACTGATGTCTACGTCCTAAATGTGCTCAATGTAGAACACATAAACCATTAATAAATCATTAAGCCTAACCAGTCATATCAGTTATACTTCTGAATGTAAAAAATGTGCTTTAAATATCTGAAAAATACCTGAACGCTATAAAAATCGGGAATTTGTTTAATGAGTCTATTAAAAGATAATATGACTTGCCTTTCTAGTATCTTAATATTATTGTGTCTAAAATAACACCAATAGTACTAGCTAACCATATATACTGTCATTGTACCTCCCCTGTGAGGATGAAATGACCAAATGTTTCCACATATTTTCTTTATATATTTATGTTTTGCCCATTTTGAAAATTAAAATATAAACATTCTGGTAAATAAATCTGTTCTCCCCATCATGCCACACAGTCAAAGCCTAAATCACTTTTGCCCTCTTTGATGTGGTGTGTATATGCATGTATAAAATACATTAAAGGTCTTTGTTTTACTGTATCATGAAATTTAAAAGCATGCAGACTCTGTAATTACGTTGTCCTTTGCCGTCTCTTTAAAAAGAAAAAGACTGTGTTCAAATTTTCCCCCTGTTTTATTTGCACCCTATTAACAACTGTTACTAGAGCTTTAATTATGCCCCTGTGATTGCAGAGATGCGGCTGACTTGTGTCATTTTCCTCCCAGGGGATACTTTATAATTACCAGCATCCATCGTGGCTGCCTGTAAGCTGATGCTTTTTTATTACCAGTTCAATAATCACTGCATCCTTGTGAACATCTGCTCTACAAGCCATGCATCGGAGGTCCCAGTGCCTGTCACTCGATGCTCCCTTGCTGTGGCGACCCTTTTGCCCTCACCTTCAGTTTATATCTAATTTGCCTAGCAGAAGCTTCATCGAAATTGCCTCACAGGAATGCAATTAATGCTCCAGATTTGCAAACAAAGAAATTTCATCCTTTTTTTTCCCCCTTTTTTAGTCTTATTATCTTAATGTCATATCCTATAATTTGTATTCACAGCAGGGTGAATCAATATAAATCCAGAGAAAAATATATTATTTTGTTGGTTATCTAGCATCATAATGAAAGGTATGTAAGTGGTGAGGATTTTTTTCTCCATGAACATCCATATAGTATTCTCAAATAAAAATATCAAGGCTTTCTGCATAAAATTAGCTGTAATGAATGCTGTAGGAAAAAAAGAAATGTCTTTGAAATAAGAATTCTTCAATATAAGAAATTAAAGACTGGAAAATGAATACATTTTTAACACATATAATTGATTATATTTGTTTATATTTTTATATGAAAGTACATAAATTCTGAATGAATATCTTCTGGTGAAAAAAGATCACTGTTGATTGCAGATACGAGTCATATAGAGATACCCAAAGTAGCTGGGAACACCATCAGCTCATCTAGTTGTCTCTGTCACTCATGACTGACAAAGCCTTTAAGCCATGAAGACTTCTGCCAATATATTGGCCTACACCACAAATTTTCCATAGCTAGGCAACATACAACAGACTTTCAAATTAAATATAGTGAATGCCCTATGGTGTAAAATCAGTAATGCTATTATTTCTCTCTCCATGTTACTGTAATTTATAGATGTCTCCAATTAAAGATTCTCATCTAAGCTAGCAAAAATCTTAGAACAGTGCACATTTCTGTCTCCTAGAAAGGAAGATGAATACTGTCCATCCATTTTGAAAAGTGGCAAAATACTGATTGAAAACATGTGCTTTTTCTTTGTAAAACTATAATTCTATAGTTTCTGGTAATTTCAGCCTTATTTGTTGTTGATTAGAACTATATCTCTAATAGTATGATCAATGGTTACAATACATTATCTGGTGTTTCTATAGCAATGCTCTAGATATTAAATTATTCAGAAATTCAAATATAATTTTCAAACAGGTTATTACAAGTTCTGTGAGACAGTCCAGATGAATATATCTATAGCTACTGTGCCTAGGATGAGCCAGGAGTACCACCACCAGAAAGAAGAGAAAGTACTTTCTTGGGAGACTACGGGTATATGGTCAGAATCCTTCATGGCAGCACAGAGGGATTTGAAACTGAGAGTGGATCAAGGAGGCATGTATGTGCTCTTGTAGGAAAACACAAACTCATAACACTCAGACCCTGTGTTAGATGCCCTATCTATACACGTGTCAAACTTTTCTGCCAGTTATTTTAATTAAATTCTAGATTGGTACTGGATGAAGGAGAAAAATTTGAACTACCTGTCTGAATAGCTTCAATTTAAAAAAAAAAAAAAAGTTGACAAAATTATTGGCATGGTGTATTTGACTCTATATACTTTATGGTCAGCATGGTGGGTCTCATTAAAAATGTCATGTAGTCTAGTGGTCAGAGATCAAAGGGTTCTTTAGTATAAAACAAGGGCCATCATGGCCTGTCTTTATCTTCATCCACTGAAAAGAGCATAATGGATGCAGAATCTAGCTGCTTCCTCAGCATCTCCAGATTTTAAAAAGTTACTACAGTAAGAGAGCAGTCTCCTCATAATGCACTGCAAGGGCACAGCCAAGTTTTTCAACTTTGCTTCTCTAGCAGAAACCTCTAAAAGGGTGCAGTGTACCTACACTGAATATGCAACAAATACATTAAAAAACATATACATATACAATGCTATGATATGGAACAGGTGATCTTGAGTGCTATCATGAAGCACTTACAAGAGAACCGGGTGATCAGGCCCAGTCAACATGGGTTCACAAAAGGCAGGTCTTGCCAAACCAACCTGATCACCTTCTATGACAAAGTCACTCGGCTGCTGGATGAAGGAAAGGCTGTGGATGTGGTCTTTCTGGACTTCAGTAAAGCCTTTGACACAGGTTCTCACAGCATTCTGCTACGGAAACTGTCAGCCTCTGGCCTGGACAGACGCCCACTCTCCTGGGTAGGAAACTGGCTGGATGGCCAGGCCCAGAGAGTGGTGGTAAATGGTGTTAAATCCAGCTGGAGGCCAGTGACAAGTGGTGTCCCCCAGGGCTCAGTGCTAGGTCCAGTCCTGTTCAATGTCTTCATCAACGACCTGGATGAGGGCATTGAGGATACCCTTAGCAAGTTTGCAGATGACACAAAGCTGTGTGCAAGTGTCGATCTGCTGGAGGGTAGGGAGGCTTTGCAGCGGGACCTGGACAGGCTGGACCGCTGGGCAATGTCCAACGGCATGAGGTTTAACATGACCAAATGCCGGGTCCTGCACTTGGGGCACAACAACCCTATGCAGAGCTACAGACTGGGAGAAGCCTGGCTGGAAAACTGCCAGGAGGAGAGGGACCTGGGGGTGTTGGTCGACAGCCGACTGAACATGAGCCAGCAGTGTGCCCAGGTGGCCAAGAAGGCCAATGGCATCCTGGCTTGTATCAGAAATGGTGTGACCAGCAGGTCCAGGGAGGTGATTCTCCCTCTTTACTCAGCACTGGTGAGGCCGCTCCTTGAATCCTGTGTCCAGTTCTGGGCCCCTCAGCACAAGAAGGATGTTGAGGCTCTGGAGCAAGTCCAGAGAAGAGCGACGAGGCTGGTGAAGGGGCTGGAGAACAGACCCTATGAGGGGTGGCTGAGAGAGCTGGGGTTGTTTAACCTGGAGAAGAGGAGGCTGAGAGGAGACCTCATTACTCTCTACAAGTACCTGAAAGGAGGTTGTGGAGAGGAGGGAGCTGGCCTCTTCTCCCAAGTGCCAGGGGACAGGATGAGAGGGAATGGCCTCAAGCTCCGCCAGGGTAGGTTTAGACTGGAGATTAGGAGGAGGTTTTTCACGCAGAGGGTCATTGGGCATTGGAATAGGCTTCCCAGGGATGTGGTTGAATCACCTTCCCTGGAGGTGTTTAAGGCACGGGTGGATGAGGTATTGAGGGACTTGGTTTAGTGTTTGATAGGAATGGTTGGACTAGAAGATCCAATGGGTCCCTTCCAACCTGGTTATTCTGTGATTCTGTGATTCTGTGATTCTGTGATTCTGTGATATCTTCAGAGATGGCAGCCCAGAGACCACTCCTGTTCCCCTGCCCAGGGAAATGGAACTGATATCTGAAATCACAAAAGGACCCTGCCTTGCAGGGAGATCTAGAAAGCTCATCAAGGTATCGTTAGCTTGGAGTGTCATTGTAGCATCACTTGTTGACCTGTTCTGAGTAGGAATAGTGGTACAGGGCTGTAAATTGTTCATGGTGGGCATACCTTTGTGTCCCTTATTGAGTCTGAAAATACAGTCTTGCTAACAGGTCCTGCTAGTGCTACAGCTGCTGCTGCTGTGATGTAAATCTGCATTTGTCTTTAGTAGGTACTCTTCTTCTCTCTTCGCTCTTTTTCAAAAGAAACCCATGTCAACCAAAAAAAGACTCAATCCTCTTAAAGAAACAGCCTATTTTTTCTTGTGCTGAGCAAGCAGAAGTTCAAAGCACCTCTTCCCTGAGCAGTATTGCACTGCTCAGCTGAAATTTTATAGCCTTTTAGGTTAAACAAAGTAGAGAAAAAATTATTTCATTAACTTATTTATTGAAAGTCCTTGTCTGTATGACATTTAGCACTTTTTATAGACTGTAAAGTACAGAGTTTAGTCAGCTAGTTACTCTACTTCAATGATTTTTCATTCTGTGTTCTCCAGGATGGAAACATACTCCGGTGTTTCAATACCACCTGTAGAAGACACCATCAGTGCCACCTTGTAAGTCATAGCTTGTTTTTTAAATTCACTGCTCACCCTCTGAAGGCTCTTCAAATTAGATTACTAGTCTTCCATGACTTTACCTCTGTGCAAGATGCTTTACATGGTGGAATGAGATTTATCTTTCTAAGAGCATTAGCTTTTTAAAAAATATGACATTTTTCCTTTTGCTTCATATTGTTTGGAACTTCAGACAATATAGTATTTTATAATCTCTTAATCTATCATCCTATACTTAAATATTTTTAATATGACTGTATTTCATATACTTGGAAACCACATTTGTAAGACTTCTGACGTAAGTCTTCTGGCATAAGCCCCATTGAAATCAGTTGAACATAAATAACTTATTATTTGGCTAGATTAAATGGCAATTTTAGAATCCTAGGAATGAATAAGTGGTGATAACTCATCTGTCCTGATTCACTAATCATGATAATTCCAGAAAATTGTTTTAAAGATGATTCCAAGATTTATTAATTCATTTTTTCCCATTAAAACTAAGATTGGAAAATATTTAAGATGAGAATCAAATTTCACAGTATCATGAGGAACTAACAGATTTCAAGAACCATGAAGTATGACTGATGTTACAGTAATTGTCCAGTAACTGAATGCCAGTCTTTAACAAAGAAAGTTGTATAAGTTTTTAAGTATTAGATCATTTCTAATAACAAAGGTTGGCTAAGATAACAGAATTTTTTTTGATCACTTACAAATGTAGATCAGTGCATTATACTTAAAATAGCTCTGTGCTCTAGTGGACCAAACAAAATAAAACCGAGAAATTTCTGGGTTCTGATTGCTACTTTGATGCTTTTTAATCTAACTCTTCCTAGGTAAGTTACACACATTTCCTATGTTTCTTTTTGCTAGGCATAAAAACCCATATGGTTCATAATTATGCACAGCAGTTACTTGTGTCAGATGTGATAATGGGTAAAAGTTTGTTCAGCTTTTAGTAGTCATATTGAGATTCTTAGTGAATAAGTTTCCACTTATTCTGTCTATTGGTCTTAGTTTTAAATACAATAAGCCATAATTTTATCAGAAAAATAGTATACAAATAATTATTAGTAAACATAGAATCAATAGCTTAGTTTTGGATTTTACAAACACCAGTCTGGTGCCTAGATTGAATACAATAACTCATTTTTAATATTTGGTCTTGTTTCTTCCAAATTGAATATATGTCAATTATTTGTAAAGTAACTTCAAATTTTTAATGTAAGTAGGTGTCACATATTCATGAGAGTTCATTGACTTACATTTCTTGCAGTTCTTTGAAAACATGACTGGTAAGTTTCATAAGGCATATATGTCAGATGGATACTGTTTAGGATATAAAAGCTATTTTAAAATAATAACACATTGATCCACAAACACACAAAGCACATGGAAAGAAAGTAGCATGAGGTGTAACAAGGATAATGAACATACCTACATAATGATACAAGATTAAGTTTTATAAAGTTATCAGGGCAGGGATTTTTTTAATGGTAACTACACTACAGTTGTGAACCAGAGAGGCTGTGTGAGAAGACATCTTAGTTTCATAAAAATAGCCAATAATATGGATATAACCGAGATCATTGAAGACACTGAAAAAGGCAACATGGAAATAAATAAATGTTCTATGGAATACTGGATAAAATACATTTAGCTACATAACAGAAATCGAGATTTAAAGTACCAATATGAAATGACGGTTTTAGTACTAACAAACTAAGCAATGAGTGTTGGATAGAGTGAGGAGTGATAATTTTTAGCCAAGAGAAAGACTGAAAGTTGTAGGAGAAAAATCATTATCAGGACTTTACTGCAGAAAATATCTGACGGTAGAACACATGAAGAAAATAACACAGAAAACAAAGGAAACAGAATAAACTGCACAACGCACAGTGAACTGTGTTGTAACTATTCTGTTCCATTTTAGTCATATATTTTTAATGAAATGCCCCAATGAGATATATATATCCCCATATCTTTTAGGTGAATACAAACAGAGGGATAGGACATTTTGTGTAAACAAATAGATCCTAATAGGAAGAAATATAGTACCAATTAGGAGGCAGTAGAAACAAAGTAGTACTTGAGCTTGTAGTCTGGAAAAAAATGAACTTTATAGAGAAGTAAACATGAAGTGTAGAAGTGGAAAGTGTATCAGAAGTATATCCTGACATCTAGCACTTAATTAAAGTCTAAGCACTTGTGAAGACATTTGTAGAAGGAAACATAGAATGACTGGAAAATTCCTACATTACATATATATAGGGCCAGATTTCTTATTTATTGAAGGTTATAATCACCTATCATTGAGTCTGATATACTTTTGATAAGGATTTTCAATACTTCTCTTTGCTTTCCTTTTTTTTTTAAATATGAGATTATTTAGTGCTACCACCATTTTTACGTCCTAAAGATCCTTAAAGATGTGCCCCTTTAGATTATTTCTCTTCTTAATATATAAAGAAAAAACCTTTTTTGTTTGTTTAACATACAGACGTGTGATGTCAATCTTTCTCTGAAAGTGCAGTAATAACACAGTTATGTTTGGTAGTTGCGCTACATGAATAAGCAGTCAAATAGATGCTCTTTGCAACAAGCTAAAACATGCAACATTTGAAAGAAAATAAGTAAAATATAAATTTGTATTTGTTTACTGTAAGTGAAACAGGAAAGTTTAAAAAATCCTTTTAATATTTTTAAATATGGAAAAAAAATTTCCTCACATAGAAAGACTCATTTGCTTTTCAGTGAAAATCATTCTCCTTTGTTGGAAAACTGAGGTATCATTCAGACTATTCAGATGTCTTTATTTCTGCAAAATACTGTACAGGGCTGTAATCTAACTTAGAGCTATCCTGCACAACATTTTCATTAACTGAACTATTCATCCATTTTACACAATGCTTGTTTAAATGTGTGCCACACTGGATCCTGGAAGACAAATAAAGGTGGTGTAGTGTAGATTTTCTTCTTTAATGTGCACTGCATATCTCCTGTGTTAAAAATGTGCAATATTTTCTAGTGACATTTGTGTTATAATGCTTCTTAAAAACAGTGAAACTTGTTGAAGTTTCTCTTTAGCTGCAGCAACCCATTTAGAATCCATTATCCATTGATGTTGATAAGAATTTTTCCAACTGTTCAGAGCACCCTTAATTAGGTACCATACTCAGACAAATAAAGGTATTTATATGGCAGATTCTTAGATATGTAGGGTTCTGTAACAATTCATAAAGTTAAAAAATCAAATGTGAGAAATCAGTCACATGAACATAAAATATCTTCAACATGAAGCTTTTCTATGTTAAAGCACCAACAGTATGAAACCAAAATCACACACAATTAATCAATTAAAACCCAAACAACTTTGCTGATATGTTACAGAACTGGAACAGAGGAAATACATAATGTGTCTTTTTAAAAAAAATTAAAAGATGAATTGGGGGAAGAAAGTTTAGCACTTGAAAAGCAGAGCTGAATTATGGCAATGCCCTTTCTGGAATTTGAATATAAAGAAATTACATTACAGTTCTGAAAAAATTAAGCTTGAATTTATCTGTGTTTTGGTGAGAGGAGAGCACAAGCTTTACTTTCATACATCCATTCTTTCTTGTCTTATTTATTAATTCTCTTCTCCCCCAACACCAAAAACAAGTTTAAAAAAAAAATCTAGCACTTTTAATGTGTATTGAATGCAATGTTTCACAGGCATGCTGGTATAGGTGTGCCATAACTGCAAATAAAAATATTTAGAATCCTTAGAAGCAGAAGTTTAGATCTTGTCCAAGCTGACTCAGATCATTAGCTTTCAAAAGTGGATACACTGAGCACCAATGCACATGCAGTGTGTAGAATTGAATTAAGGAATTATAAGTGCAACTCCTTTTATTTTTTCAAAGTGGGTAATAAAGGTCCTATACCATTTTAATGAGAAAAGTTTCTGCCAGTAAGCTCAGGCAAAAATGTCCTCTCCTGCTGCTCTGCTTAGACCCTCGTTTGAAAAAAAGAAAATGTGCTGCCTAAGCAACGGTGACTCAGTTTGGACAGTGCCAAACATGATGGTAGTTTGTACAATCTGTCAAATATTTTGAAGTATCAGGCAGCCTATAAAAGTGAATCAGAGACACTGTCTCTTAGAAAAGCAGCCTCAAGTTTTATATAATCCTTCTTTATTAGTTACTTTCAAAGGTTTCATTAAGCATGTCTAGATTGATAAAAGGTGGATACCCACATATTCAACAGTATCTTTAAAGGATTTAAGTACTAGTAAAAACTTACGTCCAGCTGGTGATTATGGGGTAATTATATTTTATTTGTTTAATTGTTTTCATCAAGTATTAGTTTTTATCCTAATGAATCAAAGGTAATTATAATGAGTGGTACCCTATAACTTTCTTATCAGTAGTTAGGTACCAGGTCTACAATTGTCCCAGTGACACATGGATTGAACATATTGAATCTTCTTCTGCTGTTTGACAATGATGTTGCCCTTCTCAGGTGAAAGAACTCTAGCAGCTCCTTTGAAACCTCCCAGATTTTAAAAATGCCACAAACCTCTTTGCAGTAGCTCCTAACTCCCCCACCCCTAAAAATTACAGTAATAGAGAAAACAAATATTTCAAACCATTTTTCATTCCCTTGTAGTTGTGTACCATATTTTCTAGAGCAATATTATGGGGTTTTTTTTAACCTTTCTGTAAAGCTGTGGGGTTTTTTTCTGAGTATTCCCTTGTCTTAAAGTGCCTGGGATTAACAGCCCTTTAAAAAGGGACTGTAGAGATCTGATCCAAAGGCTGTAGGACAGTTTCTGTTACTTAACCAAGGCACTTTAATAAAGAAGCATTCCAGACCTGGCACACTGAACACTCTCCTTATGTACAGAGAAGTTCAGGTGAAGAAAATTCTAGTTCAGAACGTGTTCGTAAAGTGTGTAGCCTTTAAACAATTCTCATTCTTGCATTTATTTAATGAAAGAACCTCAACAGACTCTGGCATTTGTTTTAATGCAAATAAAAATGCTGAGCTTTGAGTTTAAAGCTCTGCTCTGCATGTTTGTTGTAAGATCCTAGAACCACTCGGGTTTTGAAGAAAGAGGAAGAAATGTCATGAGAAAAGTATCCTTTTTTTTTAATTTCTGCTAATATGGAATATCATAGGATCACTCCTGTTCAAATATCTAGCAATAGCATAAGTGGCTTTCTTCTTTTACTTTTGTTTGTGTGAGTATTTTTATCGCATTTAAACCAGTCTGCTCACCACTTTGCAGTGTCTGTCTATGGCATATAAATTGCAATCAAATAGCATCACAAGTGCTTAATGATACGAATTAACAAAATAATGACAGTGAAGAATGTCAAATTTTAGTAAGAAAGTTGTAGTTGTCCAATTTTTTTGGCCACATGCAGTGGCCTATCCACAACCTGGAAAGCTGCAGACAATTTTTATATTGAAAAAATACTTATCTGATCACCAAACCAAGCAATAAATACAAAGTGTTAGAAATCACCTGAAAGTGTAAAACAACCAAAACTGGGTCTTAATGTTCTCTTCATCAAATATGATGTTGCAAAACAGGATCACATCTCCACTGAGCAAAGTACTGAACAAACCGTCTATGAAGTCTTAAATATGAGTCAACACTAAGAAAACCTAGATAGTACTCAGTTGCTACCAACATCAAACAAACTGCATGTTGCTTTAGAGCTATCATTCCTATGTTCTTAATAAGCAGTAGTAACTATATTTTGGGAATCATGTTACTAGGCTGCATATCTGCAGATCAAAAATCCAGCAGAAAAAGAAAAATGTGACCATTAGTAAAGAGATATCTCTTAACTTTTTTCTGCTAGTCATGTCTTTCTATTGCTCTTTGTCTAACTTAACACTAAAATTGACTGATAGTTTGAATATTCTGCACTTCTTTGACCAAACAAAAATATATTTGTCCTGCCTCTAAGAGATGATGACAGTTCAAGAAATATTTCTCAGAGGAGCTGCACACTTTCTTCTCTGCTACACACGTATATGTATATGATTATATATTTAAATACAGTGTGGGTTTTTGCAGAACAATGTAAAGTATCTCATGCTACACTTTCAGATAGTTCAACAACTTCAAAATGTTTTTATCATTAACAAAAGTTTTGAGGGTCCTTTCACAAGGGTTTTTTTCTGTGTTTTTCTGTATCCTTTGTTTTAGAAACTGATGAAGAAAAATAGTGCAGTAATCCAGGTTTATGATATGAAACAGTTAATGGATTTTAGGAACACTTTCTGGTCTTACAAGTGTATATCAATTTAAATGTGTTTACTAAAACAGCTGCCTGAAATACATCCTAGTTGTTACTGGGTAAAATGAAATAGGCCCTGTCCTATATCAAACTTATCGAAGACATATGAATTCAAAGATTTAGATTTTAAATGGAAAAGTAAATCAAAGATATTCCCAGAAAATGGTAATATTATTACCCTTGTTTTTGTCCCTGAAACAACCCACGTACCTCAATCATGGTGAGTAAATAGATTTTTGAAATTAATTCATTGCCACACACCCAAAAAGAATGAGTGTGAAGTAACATCTTTTCCAACCTGGTGATTCTATAAAATGTTCAACTACATCTCGTCGTACTTGCTGAGGCACTGCATTACAAACCTATCTTAACCATGTATTTACATAACATAAAAACAGATAATATTGTATCAATAATGATGGAGATAAATAGATAGTACTATTTTTTAAATCTTCAAAGCAGTGGGCTGTTCTGTTCTCTCTGATCTAGAAATATGCACAAAGCTGCCAGCATACAGGTCACTAGACATTCTTTTCCATATAGGACTGGGTACGATAAAAGAATGACATCCTGTGTGTTAGTATACTTGTTGCATTCTATATACAGAAGCAGCAGTGCATACTATAATGTAAACATAATTATAGATGTCATTTACTCTAGAGTTTGCAATAGTTTTGAAACTTTTAGAACTCTATAGCATAGTAGGAGAAAATCCATTAAGGAAGAGTTTATGTCAGCAGGTTTTTATGTAATTCATATAATACGCTATGTCATAATACTATTGCAAAATTGCAGTATAATGGTTGATTGTAATTGGTCCAATACATACTTAGATGGTATATTAACTAAAAATGCACCATAGATAGATATACATGGCATTTATGTATTTTTCTTGAAAACTGGAAATAAAATTAAGTGAATGTTTATTGCAGGGGAATTTGTACTCACTAGGGAGCCATTTCTAAACAGGAAAGTCAATGTGGTGGGGAAAAATGCTGAAGATTTCCAGAAAGAGGCATTGTTCCCTTTCGGGAATAGACTTGTTTAAAACATTCCTTTGAAAGAGAAGGAAGTTGTTTAAGCCAGGAGGGAACAGGAGGTCAGAGTGGATGCTAAAGACTGAGATTTGTAGCTGCACAAGTGTAGAAACTTTTAGAACTTTTTATAATACAAATACCTAGCTAAGTAGAGTTTGGGCATTTTCTAGCTCTAAGGACATGGACAAAGTTCAGTTGATGTAATTACATTGTTACTGACTCCTTGCAATTTCAATTACTTTCATCATTCTTATTTTGCATCCTGTCCAGAACTATTGAAGATTTCTATATTAATAAGAACTTAGTCCTAAATAGAGCTAATAATGTAACAGGAACAATCTTCTAAATAGTGCTAATGTCACTTTTTAAATCTAAAATGGTACTTTAAAGGACAGATTCATACAAAAAAAATTAGGTTCCTTCTTGCCAAATTATTTGTAAAATAAATTTGATCTAAGAAGGAATATGGTATAACCTTTTTTTTCTTATTAAGTGAAACATTGTATTTGACTTAAATGGATTCCTTTCCCCTGAAACTTTTGTAACCTGCACAGGTGGAATAAGCAATGAGTGAGTTATTTAAATCAATGTAATTTCAATCTAGATATGATTTCACTAGATAATTACATATTCTCAACGGATTACTTGTGATTTTATTGTATGAATGGCAAGATGTAGCAAGAGGCTGCCACATCACTGGTGTGATCTGGAAGGTGAAACAACAACTACACAGCATCCTTGTTGAAATGTAGTCCAAATTCCCCTGTACTTCCTGGTGTTAATGGCAGGCAGAAGCCCCTTAGTCATCTGACAAACTGATAACGGCGTTACCTACATGGCTTAAGCTCTAAGCATACAAAATATTTTGAAATTTATGGTAAAGTATTAATCAACTTCAGTGAACTCCGGGTCCTGCACTTGGGGCACAACAACCCTATGCAGAACTACAGACTGGGAGAAGTCTGGCTGGAAAACTGCCAGGAGGAGAGGGACCTGGGGGTGTTGGTCGGCAGCCGACTGAACATGAGCCAGCAGTGTGCCCAGGTGGCCAAGAAGGCCAATGGCATCCTGGCTTGTATCAGAAATGGTGTGACCAGCAGGTCCAGGGAGGTGATTCTCCCTCTTTACTCAGCACTGGTGAGGCCGCTCCTTGAATATTGTGTCCAGTTGTGGGCCCCTCAGCACAAGAAGGATGTTGAGGCTCTGAAGCAAGTCCAGAGAAGAGCGACAAGGCTGGTGAAGGGGCTGGAGAACAGACACTATGAGGGGCGGCTGAGAGAGCTGGGGTTGTTTAGCCTGGAGAAGAGGAGGCTGAGAGGAGACCTCATTACTCTCTACAAGTACCTGAAAGGAGGTTGTAGAGAGGAGGGAGCTGATCTCTTCTCCCAAGTGACAGGGGACAGGACAAGAGGGAATGGCCTCAAGCTCCGCCAGGGTAGATTTAGGCTAGAGATTAGGAGGAGGTTTTTCACAGAAAGGGTCATTGGGCATTGGAATAGGTTGCCCAGGGATGTGGTTGAGTCACCTTCCCTGGAGGTGTTTAAGGCACGGGTGGATGAGGTATTGAGGGGCATGGTTTAGTGTTAGATAGGAATGGTTGGACTAGAAGATCCAATGGGTCCCTTCCAACCTGGTTGTTCTATGATTCTATGATTCATGTTGAAGCACAAGATGTGATCACTGCGGCAGTACAACCTGATGTCATTGCAAGCAACAGGAACATCCACCGTTCTCCTCCTGGAGGCCTGGAGTTAATTGCTGATAATGAGCAAAGGAAATCAGACAGAAATGTGAAACTAACTTTGTCTGCAGTCTCAGGCAGTACTAATCTATATTCATATATTGCTCTCTGATCTGATCTCAAAGAAGAAATGACTAGGCACAACAGAATAAGCTACAGAGAAAAAGACAAATTATGGTCTATACTGTAAGATGATGTTGGGAATGTCTTCTTTGAAAGCAAGCAGCAATTTTAGTCAAAGCAATTTGAATTGCTAGGCTCATCATTTCTTACCAAGCTGCTCCTCCGGTACTCAAAGCCTATGAGCCTGAGTTCAGTGGTCCTCATCATTCTGCACTTATTTTCAGGCAAGCACTACAGTGATTCCCAAAAACACAAACAGAGAAGTTTCATGTGGTATACTGTAAATGTAGTCCTGTTCTGGAACAGGTTTGTTACCATGAAGATATATCTATAAGAATATATCTATAAGATATATTATATATATAGATATATATATATATAGATATATCTATAAGATATATCTATAAGAAGTCCTTTCTTAACAGTGAAACTTGGAGTTTATTTATTGTGGTGCTAATGCAAAAAAAATCAAGTTTATATCATAAAAATCTGACTTCACAAAATACCCTAAGCAGAGAGGAAAATTGTAGCCTAATCCCACAAACTCCATATAATTCCAACTGATTTCAGGGAGTGATTTGCTAGCTGAAAGACTGTAGACATGAATTAGGATTGAAAGATTTTCATAGAATCATAGAATTTCTAGGTTGGAAAAGACCTTTGAGATCATCAAGTCCAACCATAACTGTTTACTACTAAATCCCTAAGCAATTTTGAAATATTTTCTTCATATTTGTTCCTTTTATGTCATTTGGAGTATCTGTATACTATTAGAAACTTGCAATCACATTCATATAAGGCTACATGTGACCAATTTGCTTTATATTTGCTAAAACTTGTAAACATAATTACATAGTTTTAGTGCAAAGAATAATAGATAATACATTTCATAACTGTTATGTTTTAGCAGCAAACACACTCCATGTGTGATATAGTATTCATTTCCTTGCTGGTAGATACAGCATGTCACGAGATCCAAAAGATGTTGGAATGTAACCACAACAGACACGTACATCAAACATATATCATTAAAAAAAAAGGTTTTGATTAAACAAGTCCTAAGTGAAACCATGCGTAATTCAAAAGTTTTGAACAAGTTATTATTAAAAAATATTCTTTGTTCACTCTAAACTGATAGATTTATTGCGGCATACTTACTTTCAGGATGGATTTTTTTCTCTTCTTTCTGTATTTCAATTATTGTGCTTACAACAACAGCTCATTTTCATTTTCTAAACCATAACATTGATTAGGACAAAAGAAACCTTGGTTTCTTACCAGATAAATGCATCTTTTGTTCTCAGTTTTATGCATTTCTGCATTGACCTTATTTGGCAGTAGCAGATAAAAAAACATGTTTTAAGAGTTGCTATCCCAGAAAGAACCAAGAACCTATCTCTAAAAGACCATAATTTCTTCTAGATTATTTCTTAGTAACTAGCTGAATGTGTAGACCTAAAAAAATCTCCATGGACCTTTCAAAGCTGGAACAAATGATTGTCATATCGCAATATCACTAACACCTGCTCTGCTCTCATCTAAGAAATCCTTAAAGAGAACCCAAGGACCTCTCTACCTGTTTTCTGGAAATAGAAATGTAGGAATATAAAGCTAATTTGGAAGACTGTGCAGTTCGCTATGTAGACATTTCCAAATATTATCTCCTGCCAGGATGTGTAGCTGTAATGGGGAGCAAGCATGGCGTCTCTAGGGATTATGCATGCAAAATTTAAAGATTTCCAGCTATTTCAAGACACCAATTATCTTCCACTACAGCTTGCTGGAAAAAATAGGCCCATATTTTTTCTGGAATCTGCTATGAGACGTTTTTATGAAACATTGGATTTGACTTATTGATATTTCCCCAAAGCGTCTGTTCATCAGAAAACTCACAGCCAACTGCACCCAATTCTTCAGCCCTAGCGTCCTCAGTCTTGTTACTGTGTGCTGGTTCACTCAATATTGAATGTTGTGTCCTCTGCCGAAGATTGCTTAGAACAAATTTTCTGAGAGGGTAAAGAGATGCCAAGAAAGCAGTTTAATGCTTGACATAAAATTTACCATGAAAGCATAATACAGTTTTCGTTATGGCTGCATGCTTCATTTAAGATTGTGCACTTCAAGCACATGACTACCTACAAAGACTCTATCTGCACTTTCTGTTCTGCAGAGGCTTCAGAGTGTAGGATATGCATATATCATAAAAGCTCTGGATATCTGGGAAATCTAACATTAGTCTTAACAGACATATTGAACTTTATCCCTGCCCATGGCAAGAGGGTTGGAATTAGATAATCTTTAAAGTTCTTTCCAACCCAAACCATTCTGTGATTCTATGATTTTAAGTTACTGTTTTCCCAGTAATGTTATGAGCCTCTGTGTATCATTTACATTTTTTGGAACATTGTGCTTTGTTCTTTGTTCTGCAATAGTTTGAATAATATGCTAAACTGCTTTATAGGGAACTAGTCTGTCTTCTGAATTCCTGTGGGAGATGCTGAGAAAGTCCTGAAGCTCTCAAAGTTAACCTGAAACCATACAGCAAAGTGTTTATCAAGGAATATAAACTATGAGGAGGCAGAACCCAACCTCTGGTATCTATATTTGAGTATCTGAGTGCCAATTAGTCTTGACTGAAAGCACCAGTAAATTTGACTAGAGTTAAAGTATGTCAATGGATGGGGAAGAGATGCATTGAAACACTACCTATATTAAAGTCTTCTTGAGTTCCATACAAAATGAATAACAGTGATTTAGATCCACCTGGGGAAGTTTTTCCTACCATTCTCTCAATACCATTTGCTATAAATTGGGAGCCAAGTTATCAGTAAGATCTTTCAAATTCTTGCAAATGCACACTGACGCATCTTTTGTGCAAATGGCCATGAACAGTATCACATTAACACATATAGCCTTCAGATTTTTAGATCTATTTTAAAACCAAACCTATTCTCCATTAACTGTTTTCAGGCAGTAGTGATGGTTCACCTGTTCTTGGACATCGCATAGTTTGGTCCAGTATTTGCCCCATCTAAAAACTCTTTTAGTTGTCAGTACTGAACTGCCAAAGCTTTCTTTCTATGGTCTTGAACTGCCAAAGCTTTCTTTCTATGGTCTCCATCTGCAAAGCAAATGGACAGAGGATAAAGGAACGGTCTGTAGCATTTTCAATCATTATTTTCATTGATTATGTCTAGGTTAAAGAATGGGAAGTATACCTATGCCTATGCAAAATACAACTGATTGCTTTGCATTTCACTCAGCGCCTTAGAATATACCGGTATACCCAAGCATCTAACCTTGCCAACCTCTATAAAATGCAAGAGGAAAAAGTGGTCTAAACAAACAAAATGTTGATCTGCCTTTTATTAATTTCATTTTTTATCTTCTTATGTACAGAAGTTTGACAGCTGTGACATCCATGGGCAATGCATTTGAAAAAGAAGACATAAATATTCAGAGACATATTAGAATGCTGTTCAATGTAAGCACCTGTCTACTTAGTGTTGACAGAAAATCATTTACTTTGCTTTATGCATGTTCTCTCCAGAGACAACAGAAGTCCTGTTTTATTTAAAGAGCTGATCCCAACATCAGTGCTAGCTTTGAAAATGCAATATATACAGCTAATTGTATTTATTAAGGAAATAATTTTGGCTTATATTTTCAATAATACTTAAACAATTTTTTCAGTCTCTAATTCAGAACTTCCTTCCCTTTTGGGAAATGAAGAAGGAAACAGAAAAGGGAATAAGGAGTATAGAAAGTATGACCTCAAGATGTCTTTATGATGTCATAAATGATTATATAAAAAACACAATATGATGAAAATAATAGACCATAAAATACATATAATCACAAAGGGATCACTGTCTAAGCTTTCAGTGGTCAATGCTCACATAAATAGTTCCACTAACTCTAAGAATTGACATAAACAAAGCTGATTTACATATAAAAATAAGGCAAATGAATGCTCAATGTCAGGGTATTTTAGGAGAAAAAAATATTTAAAGCCACAAAAAATCAGACATTATTCTATTTTTTAATAGTTTGCCAATGTCTGAGAATGTTGTAACTCCTTAAAAAAAAAAAAAAAAAAAAAAACCAACTTCCACAGCATGCACTTTTCCAAGGAGGGGAAAACCATTTTGCAATATAGTTGTATGTACAGAAACAGAAGTCTGGAAGAGTATGATGAGTACAAGCCAAATCTGTACAGTCCAATTGTGTCACTTAATTTTGTGTTTTACTTTTTCTGACAATGAGGTGGATATTCAATGTATTCACATGAAAAATATCTTTAAATCTCAGTGTAGAGACATGCAGATCAGAATAGGTTTGTGTTTGAAAAGGAAGGGAAAAGGAAGGGAAAAAGAAGGGAAAAGGAAGGGGAAAAAAAGGGGAAAAGAAGAGGAAAGGAATAGAAGGGGAAAGCAATGGAAGGGGGAAGGAAGGGGAAAGGAGAGGAAAGGAAGGGGAAAGGAGAGGAATGGAAGGGGAAAGGAAAGGAGAGGAAAGGATAGGAAAGGATGGGGAAGGAAGGGGAACGGAAAGGAAGGGGAGAGGGAGTGGAGGGGAAAGAAAAAGGAAGGGGGGAGGGGAAAGGGGTGGGGAAAGGGGTGGAAAAGGAAGGGAAGGGGAAAGGGGAAGGGAAGGGAAGGGAAGGGAAGGGAAGGGAAGGGAAGGGAAGGGAAGGGAAGGGAAGGGAAGGGAAGGGAAGGGAAGGGAAGGGAAGGGAAGGGAAGGGAAGGGAAGGGAAGGGAAGGGAAGGGAAGGGAAGGGAAGGGAAGGGAAGGGAAGGGAAGGGAAGGGAAGGGAAGGGAAGGGAAGGGAAGGGAAGGGAAGGGAAGGGAAGGGAAGGGAAGGGAAGGGAAGGGAAGGGAAGGGAAGGGAAGGGAAGGGAAGGGAAGGGAAGGGAAGGGAAGGGAAGGGAAGGGAGAGGGGAAGGAAGAGAGGGAGGGGGAGGGAGAGGGGAAGGGTCTCAGAACGAACACAGTCCAACTATTGATCTGAACATTTCATTCCATTTTATTTTACCTGACGTGAGTATGTAACGATGTTAAATCAGCCTTGATCACATGGCTTGGGTGAGTGGGGGAGGTTTGAGGAGAGCGTGAAATACTGGAACGAATCCTCAGACTCCACAAAGGTTGACAATGCTGCCACCTATAGACCAAACCTGACAACATCAGCTCGGCAAAGCCTCTCGGACTGCCACTCCACAGCAAAAAAACACGGTATGAAATGAGCAGGAATATAGGAACAGATTCAGACACCTGCTCATGCTTAATTCACCTGGTGAACTGATGGAGCAGCTACTTTGGTTTATCTAGTTCAATGCTTTTATATAATTTAATTAGAATCATCACGCTGCAACCTAACCTGCCTACAGAAATTATGAGCTGCAAGTCCAGACCCCCTATGAATCCTTTTACTCAATTAAAATTAAGCAGGTTTTGATATAATTATTTTTTTTCCTTAACGTGCACACAAAAGGCAATGAAGCATGATATGCCTTTTTTCATATTAAGTTAATTGTGTAAAGGCAGTAACACGGAAAAGATTTGCTGAAATAAAAAAAATTACACTGTTATTGCAGAGATTTAAACCTGTCATTTTTAAGATATTGACACATGGGTGATTAGATCTAATACCTTCAGATAACTTCACGACACTTTCCTAATATCAGCACTTGATACTAAAATACTGTGAATAGTCTTGAAGATTAATTTATAAAATCTGTTTGGAAAGAACCATCTGTATTTACACCTATAATTGGCCTTTTCATTGGTGTTTCCATTTATACGACGTATATTTTTCATATAATAAATCAATATTGCTATTTGATTGTCACTTCTGGCAAGTTCTCTTCCTTTTCAGTCTTGCAGTCCTTACTAAAATGCTAATCCACCTAGCTGGAGGAAAGTAGCCTGTTAACAGTTTTATTTTTCAATTGTGAATAAAATAAAATAAAATAAAATAAAATAAAATAAAATAAAATAACACATTCCTCACTTAGTCTGCCAATGTTTTATTGTCACACAGCAAATAAAGCAATATGAGCAGGAGGGAGTGCAGGGCAAGTGGGCAGCTCTCTATGTAGCCATGGAGTGGTTGTAGACCACAGAGGAGTGAGTAAATCCTCAGTGCCCCTCTACTCCAAAAGCTATCTCCACATTTTACATTAGAATCAATGAATTAAATGCAGAAGCAGCACTGTGGCAGGATTCAAAAGTTGACAGAAATGGTGCTGGCACCGTATCCCAGAAAAAGATAGGATTTCTGACAGTCTTTAAATTATTGCCTATCTGTAGGCCCTTGGAGAAGCTACAGGTTTTTTGGAGGACCTTTCCAAAAAAACTGACATTCCTTGTGCTGTACTCAAAACATTAAGGTAAATCAAGCTGCTATTTTCTATGCCCAGGCAAGTTCCTTAAAAATTAGCACCTGTGGAAAGGACAGGAGATAAAATGTGAAAGCAAAGAACACTAGACTCACCTCCTATGATTGTGGCAAGTCACATCCCTCACCATCTGTGCTTTGGGCCTTCACTTCTACAGAAAGGTGACCAGCACACGGATGGCCCCAGGGATGCAGCATGAACTCCTTCAGACAGATGTCTGAAAAGAAAACTTTGTTAAACTACAGATGGGATACAAGTTTCTGTGGTTTGTATTGGTTCCTCCATGCATTTACAAACAATTTGCCTGCTTTTCTTCAGACCTTGCTGTCTATACCATGCCCTCATTTCAATACTTTCTGTCTACCCACTTGAGGTAAGCATCAGTGTACGAAAGGGTCAGTTCTACGGTTTCCCAAACTTACCCACATTTTCCTTTTTTCCCACCTAAGCACTAATGAACTAACTTTCTATGGCAGTATTAAACCATCAATACTTGGGAAAAAGACTAATTAAACTAAATTTTGTTCTCATTTATTTCTGTACAATCCATGTACAAAAGCAAAGGCCATAATATAGCTAACAGAAAAAACAATTTTTATCGCTTGGGAACTGGAGTATCAGTTCTACAAAATGAGTAAGAAGTACTTAAGAAAGCTAGAAGGTCTTCTTCCATATTTTCTTAAAATTAATATTGGAATTCTTTTTAAACATATTTGTTAGTATTTCCCTATAAATCATGCACATGCATTAATTTGAGAATAAGTTCCTATTAAACTCAATAGTAGTCCGGTGATTAGTTTCATTTATAAAGAAATAGGGCCTTGCCTTAAATTCTGCATACACTTCTATTCAGTATGTTCATATTGTGAATATTAAATAACGCTAAATTACTCCTTTTTTCATAATAGAATCATCTTGACAGTTACAATGTTCAAGTACTAAGCAGCACATATTATGATGTCAGCTCCCTTTCATTCAGTAATTTTCTCCCTTTTAATATTCTTGAATTTTACCTCTCACAAGTAGATGAAATGATCCTGCCTTTGAAAAGTGATTTGGCATGTTCCTTAAAACTTCAAATCTAGTCAATAAGACTATATTCTCTCATGTGTCATTGTATTTGAGTAACATGAGTTTATTGAGACTTGCTACTTCTTAGTTCTGTTTTAGAGCACTGTGAGGATGTAAAAATTATTTCATCCTACATTCCTCATTGATAACAATAAACAGAACTATCATCACTACTTTTACCATTACCATGTAACCATCATGTTTAGTTTCATGTCAATGGAGTGGATGGCTGGAATGAGTCCAAGAGGACAAAAAAGTCTTCTCTTTCACTTCCCATTAGATATTGGATGCTCTGCAGCATGAAAAAAATTGCATGAATTATTATAGAGCTAGTAGGTACTGAATACAAAACCACCTTGCTTTTATTAAATTTCACTAGCATGACTCAGTCAAAGAAAAGGAGCCCAATCGCAGCTTCAGCACACCACTCTTTTAGGAAATATGTGTTGAGGTAGACAGTGAGCTCAGAAAGTCCAGGACAGGGTGGTTTTTTCTCCTGGAGATAGCAGGATCTGTGTGCAGTCTTCCAGGAGCACAGATTTCTACAGATGTCCCATAGCTGATTAAAAAAAACTTGTTCCACAGGGTATGGTTAGAAACCTCTGCCTTCTGCAAGACAAAACACAAAGGTGAAATTATTGCACTTTTCCCACCTGAGAATTTGTACAGTATTTCTGTGAATCAAATAGACGTTATTTGCAAACAATGTGGATTTGGAGAGAAACATGCATTACAAAGACAGAAAAATCAGGCATATATTTTATGATTCTATTAGTTGTGGTTTTATCTGACAACTCACAGGAATGTCACAATAAATAACAATCCAAAAAGAATAATAGATTCGTAGGCATTAAAGATAGAAAAGACTATTTCATAATGACTATTTCTTTGCAGTACATGATTATACTCTGCACATATTAGGCAATCTATTACATTGTCCTATCTTATTTTAAATTTGTCTTCAAAACAGAATGTTTTATAGATTTAGTCTAATAGATGTAAGATAATTCAACCTAATTTACCAGATAATATAATCATTCTGTAACGATCACCTTTATCAGAAAAGATTACTTCATTGGACTCCAGAAATATGTAACTATATCAAACCTAAAAATACAAATTAACTAAAATGACTAAAAATGCAGATTAACTAAAATGACTAAAAATGCAGATTAACTAAAATGAGACAGTCCTTATTAAACGCTGAACACTATGGTTAGGAAATACTGAAAAAGTAAGTTCTTACATTTATGACTCATTGTTTGTAGGTTTAACAACTCCTTTAACTACTGGTTAGATTTAGCTGTAAAAAAGTCCATTGATGTAAATACAATAGGACATTCCTAATGGGAGCTGGAATTAAAAAAAAAAATCCATATTTACTACAATAAATGTTATGCCAAGAAATTTTATAGCTACCAGAAACATAGAAAATACTACACCCAAAGCTAGAAAACTGTTCCAGTACAAAGCATGCCTAATATATAGTCTCCCAAATACACAGTATATCCCTTGTAAAGTAGTAAATTATGGTTGCAAACAAGGCCACCAACAAAATTTTGCTCAAGGCATGAATCATAAATTCTAACAATAATCATCTCCTGCATGAGGCACAACTACTTTGTTTACTTCTTATACCCTGTTTCCTAAACATGAAGATGAAAGTAGGTCAAGTAAATTTAGCATCTTTTCACATGAAGTATGTTATGATAGCGGGTGGCACAGCCTAATTTACAATTACATGAGTTTACATGAATATTAAAATATGTGTTTTCACTGTGCTGTGTCATTACGCATATTGACATTTTACCTCATAATGACATGGAATGATAGAAAACCCCAAGATTTGGTGAAGGGAGTGAGCAGAAGAAGGAGAAATATTTACCAAAATTGCAGCCTGAATGAAATTTCACATGTTAGGAAGGAGCTTCATATCATATTGAATGCTGATTTTTAAATTCTTTCTTAATACTTAGGGGCATGGGGGTGTTGAAACCACTGGTTTCTTTTATTTCTAGAAAGCAGCAATTCTATTGTAACTGTTTACCAAGAAAGAGTTTTTCTGAAAAAAATCCAGACTTTAACAGGCATGGGTTTTCTTAATGTTGGATGGAAATATAATGAAGTTTTAAATACAATTCATTGGGGAAAAAAAGCAACTGATTTTATTATAATAATTTTCTTTTATGGAAAGTAGAAGGATTTTGTTGTGGTCCCTTTTCCAACAAACTCCTGTCTACTGCTTTTCACCAAAACTTCTGAAATTGCATACCTGTACTATGTCAGAATATTATTTCTGAGACAGACAGGGACAAAAAACATTTCTCATGAGTTGAGGATGAATATGTTATTGAGACATTAGTCTACCAAAATCAGAATCTGGCTGTTTTCTTAATTAAACTTGCTTATTTATCCATCTTTGTTTAATGAAAAAGAAAGTAAGTTCAAGCAAAATAAATCCTGTTTTCAACAATGCATGCATATCTGCATGCATACATAAATGAATACACATACAAAACTGATGAAGTAGAAAAAAAGAATGGGAGAAGGTCAGATATCAGGTAATAATTCCTTCCACATAAAACAGTAATCATATCACATTAGTTGTAGAAAGCATTTAACAAAATAGTGTGTTACAGTATACATTCATATTGCCAGATGTCCAGTAGAGATTTAATAAATACAGATTTCCTCTTGAGCTTCGGAGCTTAAAGCTTCAACTCAACAAGCTCCTTTGAAACTAACTCATGACCCTCACAGCTAGTCACATGTTTGAGGCAAGCATGGATTTAAACTCTTTGCTGAGGTACATTCTGGATGAGAACAGAATTTGGCTTGTCATCTTACATTTCAGGAGTTCAGAGATGACAAGAGTACTTTAAACTGAGGCTTTGGATGCAGACTTTAAGAGTTATAAGACTTAAAAGACTTTCACTAGAGACTGAAACAGTTGGACGAACTGAGATATAGACAACATAGTCCCAATTTTCAACAACATACAGAATGGAAAATATGACATAAATGTCTAATTCAATTTCTTTGGTTAAATTAAGGTTTCGTGTACCTCAAATGTTTATGTTTGAGTACTGAGGTACCATTGTAATGAAGTATTAACTTTCAGCAACATAACTAGCACACCATAATAACTAGTTTTCGTTATTATTGCCAGACAGGAGTTATGAAATTCTGTTCATTCTCCTGAGAAAGAAAACCTTATTATAATTAATATTTACTCTCTGTTTAGTAAATGTGAGGAGAATCATCATTACCTCAAATCCAAAGAAATCTTGTAGCAAATAAAGTGTAAGCAAGTCTAGAAATGATAGCATGCCTGCAACAGCTAGTCAATGAAGGTTTAAGATGTTTACTTCTATAGAAAACTTATTAACTGTTTAAGTTTGTGGAACCTCCCTTTTGGCTAGGCAGTGGCAGCTTCCTGTACTAATACAGCCTGCCTCTTAAACTGTGCTAAATTCCTGAGGAAAGTTGTCAGTATGAAGAAGCAACCCTTTCTAATTAGGCTTTATTATAATATATAGCAGTATTTGAATATGATGCAGTTATCTATGTGGTTTGAAATCTGGATTGAAATGTTTTCTCACAGGCTGAGACCTTGTCTATAATTTCAGCCAAAGCACTTTTTTCCCAGTCAAGTTATAAAATACCGAAAACAAGGAATTAGAATGAAAAATGCAACTTCATAAAAACCAACAAAAACGACAATACTTTTCTCCTAGTTTGGTGAGAATAATCACAAACAAATAACGAGAAATATAGCTATATATTAACTGTGTTTGCCACTACAATTGTACCAATACAAACTAGAATTGAGGGAGTTTTGTTGTCTTCAAGGCCTACCAAAAGGCTTTGGGCTAAAATTTAGAGTTGGACTCCAGATACATTTTGTAATGAGCAGGAAGAATAAAAACATTCTGCTACCAAGTTAAATAATATTACTCAATTGTTTCACCTTCCTGTTGTCCAAGCAAACTTGGTTTCATAAAGAGAAAGTTGCTGAAATCAGAGGTTATCAAGAGGTTATGTCATTTTGTATTTGCAATTACTTTACCTAAACATGGCAATTTCAACAATTACTTACTGAAAAAAACCCACACCATTAGAATTCTGTATTTTTGCTTTGTTGCAATACAGCAGTTGAAAACAAGGAGCAGTGTCAACAGACACTGAGCAGTCACTGTCTTTTTGGATGTGATCTTTGCAAATCACAGTTTTAAAATCATAGGTATTAGTGATTTTCAAAAATCTTTAAAGATTACACGCAATATACAATATCAGACTGGCAGAAATAAATCGTATTTTGTAAGAAGAACAATGAGTTGAAGATCACTAAGCAATGAATTATGAAATCCTAAATGGGTTTACCAAAAGCTGCAGAACTATACGTTTAAATATAATAGGGCATCAACTGCTTGTTATCCCAACCTATTTGTTGTTGAGCATTGATCCTTAGACATTGGAATAAATCATAGTGTACAGTTAATTCCTAACATATAGTTGTATGGTATTCCCAGTATTACCTATTTGGTACATCAGTAAAAATAACCTCAGTAAAAATGGCTGTCCACATTAAGAAAGCCAAGAGAACTGTGAAATGTGTTGGCAAATGTAATGGTACTGGCACTTGCTCACAGTTATTGACTGAGATACCTTTCAACCTGACTGCCAAAAAGCTTTTAAGGGCAAATAACTTTCTGCCATAGTATAGAAATGTGGCACTGCATCACTGAAAGCTTACATTTCACCTCTGCACAGATGCTGAGCTTTGCACTTGTTCTAAATTCTTCTCCTTCTGGGACGTTTTATAGCTTTGCAAATATCTGCAGTTAGAATGAAACACATCAAAGTACCAAAGTTAGAGGGTAGAATAGCAACAGTTCACATCTTCTACTATGTAAAACCATAACAATGGGGTTTTACCCTCAGAAAGCATTTACCTTTCCTGGTGCGGTTGATTTTTTTTAAACAGCAGAGTGATGAACATGTCTCAGGTTTCTAGGTAATATGTTGAAATGTATATGCACTCTCCCAGGCAGCCTCACTGCATTAAAGAATGTTAAGTACATTGACAGTTAAACTCCTTTTGAGCTTTTGCATGCAACAGGACACTCAAATCTACAGCTAAACCCGACTCTGGTCAGTAATCCAGGAAGACAGATCATTTGCTGTAAAAATCTTCTAGTCTGGGCTAAACTACTGTCAGTTGTGGTGTAATGTAATTCTGGAAGAAGTGATGCATTCTTTCAGTCAGCTTGCAGGTACTTTGGGAACTTGATATCACACCTAAGTTGGTTTGTGTACAGGAAGGATCCTTTCCTACTGGTATGAATTCTCTCTTTTCCTTATGTAATACACTCAAAGTAGGCAGGATCTAGCTTTGGGTCATTTGAAACCAAACAACTTCAAGAGTTTTTTTCCTTGGAGCATACTAACATGGATCAGTTAGCAGCAGACCCCAAACAGACTGACTACTGTGTCAGTCAGAATGGTCTATTTTGTGTACACAAAATACAACCAACAAATTTCACATGGTTTTTTTTAAACATGTAAATATCTTTCCATAGAATGAAATACATAAGAACAGACTAGTGCTTAATGCTTGAATAGTATGTTCCACCTAAAGATCTCAAAATACTTACAAACTCCTTTCATTGCATGTGTGTTCACAACAGGTGCATGCTGGTTTTACTTTGTGGGATTTTTCCAAGGAAGTTATTCCTGGTCAGGAAATTACAAAATGTGAATTTGAAAACTCCATCAAACACTATTCTCTGATATCTTCCTCAATGTGGTTTTTTTTTATTTAAAGACCTCATGTCTTTTGTTGTGAAAACCAGAGTCAAGATAAACCTTTGCACAGCTACATATGTGTAACTGGGAAGCAAACAGAGGAATTAACAAATGAATGGGACATACCCCACCTTTATTATTTCCAAGAAGAAGTTTTATAGATTTCAAACCAGAATAACTGGGTTGGTTTTTTTAAAGGAATACACATATACTCCTAGTAGTTTCTGCATTTCTCATAATCAGAACACAGAAAAACACTGCATGTTGTTCAGAATGGCCAGGTAGGTGGTGATTCCCTGTGCCAATGTGGTGACAGACCCAAGTAAGACCTAAATATTTTTGGATTGGGTTATCAATGAAAGTTAATGTTGTTCTGCAGTTATTGAATAGGTTTTCTTTTTCAAGAAAGCATACTCTCAAGTTCAACATATAAATCACTACTAATCTCTGAAAAGTTATCATTTATAACTAATACTCGACTCCTTGTGTGTAAGAGCAGCTGTGTTATAATACTTAGTCAGTGCAGCCTGCTAGAGAAATAATGGAAGGATAAAAGGAAAATATGAGTAAAAGACTTGAGCCATGACATGTCCATAGTTTTGTTAATTGTACAAAGGTACATTTTCAGAGGTGTTTAAGAGATGTGTGTCCAAAGTCATTTCTGAAAGAAGCATAGTTAGAAAATTTCCCACAACAGCTGTTTGTTAATAAACTATTGAATTTACATATTTTCAAAATAAAGGAAACCAGTGGAGTCACCTAATTGTTCTTCTTCCCTGATTTAAACTACTCAGCAAACTTGTGAGAAACTGAGAAGCACTGTTTACTAAAGTAATGTGTAATTTTCATAAAGATCGAAATCCCATATTACCCTCACTTAAGTTTTGAGCTTTGAATATTATGTTTACTTATAAAAGAAACTTTGTAACATATTAAGATTTAAAGAGAATTTTGTAACCTTACAGATAAATATGGGGAAGTGACCTGTAAAATCAAGGCTGAAGTACTCAATGCCTACTTTGCTTCACTTTTTAATAGTAAAGAAAGTTGTTCCCTCTGCACACAACCTCAGTGGATGGAAGACCAGAACGAGGTTCCCACAATCCAAGAGGAGGTGGTTAGAGACTTGCTTGCCCAGCTAGACATCCACAAGACTATGGGACCTGAAGGGAGGTTATGGAGAGGAGGGTGCTGGCCTCTTCTCCCAAGTGACAGGGGACAGGACAAGAGGGAATGGCCTCAAGATCTGCCAGGGGAGGTTCAGCCTCGGCATAAGGAAAAAATTCTTCATGGAAAGGGTCATTGGGCACTGGAACAGTTTGCCCAGGGAGGTGGTTGACTCACCTTCCCTGGAGGTGTTTAAGGTGCCGGTGGATGAGGTACTGAGGGGCATGGTGATTGGTGGGAACAGTTGGACTTGATGATCCGGTGGGTCTCTTCCAATCTAGTGATTTTATGATTCTATGAAAATAGTTGAGTGATCAAACCCTTGGCATGACTCTGCAGAGGGGCACACTTAGTTTTTCTCACAACAAAAGCAGTTGTTCTGCACAAAGATCTTTAAAGGTTGTTTTTTTATCACTTTTACTCATTTTTATAGAAAATCTTATGAATACAGGGAATCTTGTTGTTATGAAAATAATAAATTATCCGAAAACCACATCTTTTTAATAACAGGTCAGTTTTTGTCACACAGGAGTCATCTTCATTACCTGTGTCATCACATCATTCCTACATCTGAAGCATGATAGAACAGCCTTTTATTCATATGTGGAATCTTTTAATGCAAATCCATCTTCTGTGTAAAACCAAGGCTTCAGTGTTGTAGGTGCAAGGAAGGGTGAAAAACACTCTACCAACAGATAACCATCTGGCAGATTCTCTGTCTCTCTGCTATCTCCATGTGATTTTTAGCACTTTACAAAATGTCACTAAGCAAACAGAGAAGACCACAAGCAAATCTCTAGTGTCACAAAATCATGTTTTATAAACTGTTGAGAAATAATGACATGTAATGAAACTCTATATGGTTTCCTATCTGTAAATGATTTGCTTACCTTATTTCATGTATAAATAAACAGAAAAGTGTCTGTATATTTGCTGGGTTTTGGTGATTTGTTTTTTTTTTTCCTTTGGTCATCATAATCAAGAGCTATTACAGCAATAGATCTTATCTGTAGAATGGCAGTCCTCTTGCACCTTCAGTTCAGATTTTTGTTTATGCTTGGCTGCAGTTGTGGCTGTTTCTGATAGTTTTAGGTCAGCCATGACAGACTATGCATGACACTAAATAAACAAGCTGGGAGTCTGGGACCAGGAAGGAATGATATTGGTGCTCAGAGTTTGATTTTCTCTAGTTAATCAATATTTTTATCCGGAATAACCCACAATGTAAAGTAACTGTCTGGCTATGCATATTATACTGTAAGGTAAAAAAATCCCCAAAAACTTAATAAAACCCCCACAACTTACATAGACAAGCAGAAAAAACGAATCATGCTCAGTCTTGTTTTGGGTTCTAGTAGGATATAGAGATTTACTTGTTTGCTGAAATTATTTTCAATCATTTCTTCCTGCCTCCTCCCTTCCTCCTCTTGGTTAAATTCCATTGCAGAAAACTAAACAGAAAACAGTCTGGTGTGGACTAGATAGGACACTTCCTTACAGGCTGCTCAAAGGCGAAAAATATTCAATGACCAATTTACTAAATATACTAATAGAAGAAGGAGTACAGTAAGACTTCACAAAAAAGGGTAAAATATTCCAGTCAAGTGAGTACCTGTTCCAGCTTTCTTGATTATACTGTCAGTCTTGAAAGAATTTATACATTTCCTAAAATTCCAGTTTCAATAGTCAAATCATTAAGTCAGTTTCTAAACTCAGTTTTCATTTATTTTAACTGTATAACTTGTCCCTGTGGTCATGGAGTAAAACATTAAATGTCTGTGCCTAATGGATGAAATGCCAAAGTAATAATAATAAAATCTTAGTTTCACGGATTTAAAAAAAAATCATTCATTTTAAGCCAGTCTTGGGAATAGGAGGAATAAGAGAACAGAAGCTTTCAAAGCTTTATCTATCTGAGAATGTTGCAGAATAACCAAACAAAAGCACCTGGGTACCTGACTGATGCATTTGAGTAGAATAAATTTATTATAAACTCTTATTTTCAATATGCATACCTGGAATCATAAAGATACTTCAAAACTATGTAAATGATGAGGATAATAAATTATTTTCTTGTGATCTTCCACTTATTTAAAATTTGACCCTGAAAGTGAATAGCAGCTGCCACTCAATCACTGGCCTACTCAGTGCAGTTTGTAGTGCACAGACCTTACTTTCAGAAAACCAAAATATCACAGTGTCTATCTTCTTTCCAAAGCCCCAGAGAGAAGTGAATAGTTAGAAAACCTACTTGTACTATAACATCCATAGAGGTGGACTTTCTGAAGCCAGATTACTCGTGTGTTCTGTGTTGGTTAATGAGAAGATATTATTGTGAATAGAACCTTCACCAGTATCTAGGAAGATGTCTGGGTCCTGTTTATAATTCAACTAATGTGGCTCACTAAATTACCAACTAAACTGTTTCTTAAGATCATGCTGGCATAGCAATACATCCCAATTAGTCTAGTAGCTACCTAAACTAAACCATGGAAATGCATGAAAATGCTAGCGTGAATATGTTTTCCTTGAGCTATGCTATACCTACTGCCAGAACCTATCCTGATCTTTTGGAAAACAAACACAGGGTTATCAAAGTGTCCAAGTTTAACACTGCCTAGGGTTATTTTGCTTTTAAATTGCTTCTAGAACCACCAAAATAATCTCAGATCAGTCTATGAAAACCCAGACCTTCAGAATCAAACCTCTGCCAACACTACTATGGTTTAATTAGCTGCGCATTTGCCTCCTGGTCAGATCCAATAAATATGCAAGTACTGGCACAGCTGCATCTCAGCATGCATACTTAAATTTAAAATGTATCTTTTGATTCTCTGGCAGTCTTGGCATTCATTTACTTTGCCAGAAGCTGCATCGAATCACAAAATACTTGTCTAGTCGTAATCACAATGTACAATCATGAAAAACTGCTACCAGATTAGCTTCTTATGTTACACAGTAACGGCATAAAACTTGTCATGCTTGCTCTACAGTTACAGAAAATGATGCTCCTGTGCTCCTCATGACTGAAAGGTATTCTCATATGCCCAAAAATGCTGAATTCTGTCAAAATACCATCTAAATCTTCTATCGATATTAGTTGCACTTGGATGTCTTTACCTAAAGAGATATTTTCATAACTACAGCAGTTGTTTTATTTAAAGGATGCAGAATGAATTTGTTTTGTTTTCTCCACCTGCAATTAACAGTTTTAAAGAACAATGATCTTGCTAGTCACCAATGATGAATTATTAGTTATTTTTATCAAAAGAAGGGAAATGAGAATGTCATACAGACTTTCCCAGACTTTCTAAAGGACACACAGAAAGTCCGGGAAACAGCACTTTTCTTTTTCAGTATTGGCCTCTCAGTGCTAAATCCTAGTCCAGTTAAAAGGAGCAGAGCGGAGAATATCTACAGACACACGTGTACTAATAAGAGTTTCAAGTGACCTGTAATTCTTGAAAGAACAGAAGTCGTGAAGGTATGACACTTGTTTCTGTTTTACTGATATCCAGACACACTGATTATTAACATCAAAGACTGGGTCAGTTCAATAACCAGTGGATTGAATGATTCTTTCTCATGTTCTTTTTTTAGACAGTAAGTTGATAGCTGTTCATTCCTCATTCAAAACAACCAAACAACCAAACATCTTCAGTGATAAGTATTCAGATTTACTTCCACAGTACCAGATAATTAAAGGTATTGTTCTTAAAAATACAGATTTACAGAAGTGCCTCAGCAGCTGAGATGTCTTGCTTCTAGGACAATCAGAGTTTTCACATCACATTTCCAGCAATATGATAAGGTTCTCTGAGAAACTCCTCAGGACACACTCTTTGTGTGAAATCCCAGAATCACTGAAGCCTATGGCAAAATTTATACTGACTTTCCTGGACTAGAATGTCAAAGCATTGTTAGATTCTGTGCACCAGACCATAAGACTTTTTTAAACATTAGCTTTTACTGAATGGAAGTAAGGATGGAGAGAATAGTATCCTATGAAATACAAATAGCACACATTTATTTTTATATGGAAAGTATCTTAGATTAAGAACACACTTATTCATCCACTTTTGAAAATTAATACAGAGAATAGTAGACAAAATGAATGCTGCTGTATTATGAAATCAGAGGGGCTGGTACTGGCAACAGAAACTGTACTCTATTTTAAAAGAGCAATAATTACCAGTTCCTGATGTCCATTGGATCACTGAAATCTGCTCGATCTGCTGGAGGCTAGGGAGGCTCTGCAAAGGGATCTGAACAGGCTAGGCTGCTGGGCAGAATCCAGTGGCATGAGGTTTAACATGGCCAAATGCCAGGTCCTGCACTTGGGGCACAACAACCCTGTGCAGAGCTACAGACTGGGAGAAGTCTGTCTAGAAAGCTGCCTGGAGGAGAGGGTCCTGGTGGTGTTGGTTGACAACCAACTGAAGGCCAATGTCATCCTGGCTTGTATCAGAAACGGTGTGACCAGCAGGTCCAGGGAGGTGATTCTCCCTCTGTACTCGGCACTGGTGAGACCGCTCCTTGAATCCTGTGTTCAGTTCTGGGCCCCTCACCACAAGAAGGATGTTGAGGCTCTGGAGCGAGTCCAGAGAAGAGGAACAAAGCTGGTGAAGGGGCTGGAGAACAGGCCTTATGAGGAGCGGCTGAGAGAGCTGGAGTTTTTTATCCTGGAGAAGAGGAGGCTGAGAGGAGACCTCATCGCTCTCTATAACTACCTCAATGGAGGTTGTAGAGAGGAGGGAGCTGGCCTTTTCTCCCAAGTGACAGGGGACTGGACAAGAAGGAATGGCCTCAAGCTCCACCAGGGGAGATTTAGGTTAGACATTAGGAAAAAATATTTCACACAAAGGATCATTGGGCACTGGAAGAGGCTACCCAGGGAGGTGGTTGATTCACCTTCCCTGGAGGTGTTTAAGGCACAAGTGGGTGAAGTCCTGAGGGACATGGTTTAGTGTTTGATAGGAATGGTTGGACTAGGTGGGTCTCTTCCAACCTGGTTGTTCTATGATTCTATGAAAACGGAAAGCAAGCCTTCTCATTGTGATTGTTCTCTATTGCACATTAAAAAATGGCCAAAATTTTCTGTGACAGCTTCTTGCCTTGCTTTGCTGGACTTCTGTATTAAGCAATGTGTTTAGGAATCTCACAGTGGGTGGTGAGTGGTGAACTGAGGAATATTAGAGAGAATGTTGCACTGGAATTCAAAACACTTTCTACTCTTTCCACTGAGATTGCCTTCAAAACATCTCTGCTTCAAATGACTGAGTATGCTTCAAGTCTATAGTGTAAATCCACCAGCTGAAAAATCCTCACAATGTGCTATTAGAGAGCGCGCAGAGTAACCAGATAAACAGTCATCCTTTCCATCAATGGTGCAGGTATCCCACTATTTTTTCTGAAGTCTACAGAGGTGGGCTGGTCTGTGGTTATTCTGTTGGAAAGGCAAGAATTGAATTCCTCCTTTCTTTCACCTCCATCCAGTCTGAGCTATTTAGGAAAGACCTTCCCAGGACAAATATAGATGATATTTCATTGCACTGTAGACCAGTCACTTTTGCTCATCATGGCTTTCTTAAAATAAGTATATTTATTAATATTTTTAGAATCTGATCTTTCTTGTCAATTCTTTCATTTTACTGAACACATTAAGTTGTCTTTCACAAACATTTGCATAGCAGCACATCAAAATATGTACTTTTTTAAAGCCAGATAGGGTCCAACTGGTTGAATCTGTAAATAAAAATGCAGTGATTTATTTTTTATACAAATATCAAATGTAAACTGATAAACCCCCTGCAATTCTTATCAGGAATTCTCATTGCAGATCGGAGAGGGGGGGAAATTATTGAAACATTAGCTGCTTAGTCTTTTTATTTAAATGAGAACACAAACAGAAGGCAGAAATAAAATCTTTGATTTCATAGCAGGATTCTCAACCTACCAAGAAACAATCCCAAAGCTCACACTTGCATTTTATGAAGCAAGATCTCTTAAAGTAAAACCAGAATAAAGAAACACACATTGGTCATCACATTTTTTATAAATTACCATCAAGATTTGTTCAAATATATTTTAAAAAATTCTATCATACTACTCTGAGAATATAAACTCTGTTAAGTCACCTATTCTTTTAAATCTTGAGTGTCAACAAAATTAATAGTTTGCTGTACCCTTAAACATCTTGTCTTTGAAAATTAAAAGTCCACCTGAGAGAAAATCTCTTATCTTCAGATAATCAGAGATTTAGAAATATCAAAGATGGAATTGTCAACACTATATTTTCTCCTGAACATTAAAGGCTGCTCAGTGGTTATTCTGTTGGAAAAGCAAGACTATTCTGAGGAAGAAAATTAGACATTCATATAATGTCCAGAATATTATTTTCTGACAAACTCAGTTGATGAAAGACTGCACTTGTCTTTTCAGTATAGTTAGACTTCAGAAGAATTAACACACTTCCATGAAATAGGAGAGTATTTCACAAGTCTATATGCACCACATATAACTGCAAATCCAGAATGTGTATTTTTCAAATGTTAAAGGGCCTTACACAGTTTAGTGAAATACTGAATTATCCTGTCCAAAAAACAAATTGTCAGCTTCAAGGGAAACACCAGGATTTCACAGGAATTTTTTCTGCTCCAAATTTGATCAAAATTCCCAAATTCTAAAATTCTTACAGAAAATAGATTTCCAATTCAGGATCACCAAAATATTTTACCATGATAAAATTATTCTTTTCTCATTAATACATAAACAGTGCAATCCTAAGTTCTCAACAGTATTTTCTCTGGTATACAGTAAACTTAAAACGGATGAAAATTATTAAATATAATAAAAGATAAAAAAAAGTTGATTTCTTCCCAAGAAAACTTACATGAAAGAGGTATGTTCCTCTGAAATTGTTTGAAATGGGTTGATTTGTATTTTCTAGTGGAAAACTTACACAGAAAATTTCTCAACAAGAACTACTAGAGATATTTTCTCTGAACTGTTCTTATGTTTGGATTGATTTTGCTTGTTTGTTTTTTGTTTATGAGTCTACAAAATAACAAAAGTAATCATGTATTCTTCAAGAATCTCTAGGAAATAGATTAAACTGACAGCACTGATACTGCTATTCATGTTGAAATAATTACCAATTTCAATGTTATTAGTGGTGTATTGTATCACTATTTTAGACTGGCTAGGATGAATGTAAAAATCTTTTGGTGACTTTTGCTCTTACTAAAATTTAATTAGTCTTACTTACTGACCTCATGTTTTATGTAATAGTACACTCGAAAATGACCTCATAAATTGCTACTAATATAAGGTAAAGTACTCCTTTTTTTTCTAAAAACTAGCCTAGCATAAAAGATTTTTTAGGGCTTTTTAACCACTTTTGCAAAGTATTCTTATAATTGCTAGCATTATACATTTCAGCATTACCTGTGGGACCAACTGCCTTTGAATTTAATTGAAGCAAGAATGTCTTACTTTGACAAGGTCACTTTTTAAACTGTAGCATTGCAGAGGCTTTTTGATTTTTACTTTCTGAACTACATTTAACCTGTAAAATCATTGATAAAGAATTATATCTTTGCCATCAGATATTAGTAATGATTTAAACTGAAAATGTTACCATTAATGGGCATATAAATTATGGATTATGATGATAAGTACTAAAATCTGGAAGGCTGTACCTCATTAGTGAAAAAAAATGTAACTATGGCCAATGAACATCAGTTTCCATAAGCTACTTAAAATGAAGTGTTTAATTCTACAAATTTAGACCTATACCGTTAAACTGACTCCTGGTTTGAGTATAATCAGAGCAGCTGAATGGACACTGTTGGTTTACCTTCACAAAAGAAACCGGGGAAACTAATCAGTTTGAAAGCTCCAAACAATTTGAATCTCAAAATAAAGATCCAATATAACATGTTTCACCTTCATTTAATCACATTAAAGAAATCAAATATAAGAATTAATAACTAGGTACAGAAACAAAAAAAATCTCAAGAAGGAAATTAAATGCACATTTTTGGCAATAAAGCATTTAGCTGTTCAAATGCATTATAATGTCTGAAGTGAATTTTCATCACTTCAAACAAACATTACCAAACTCAATCTGACAAAAGCATGGCATTTTAGGAAGTAACTTACAGTCTTAGAAATTAGGGAAATTAAGCATTTTACGTTTATATAAATGACTGTTTCTGAAAGCTCGTTTTGGAATGGAATCCAGAAGAAAATATTACATCTGATAAATAAAAGGAAGCTCAAAGATGTTTTAAATTTTTTTTGTACATTTTTTTCACAGTTCTCTCTTTCTATAATATTTTTATAATTTTTATATTACCTGTTTTGCTCATATTGGCATTAGAAAGGATAATAATAAAAAAAATATATTGAAAAAAAAAAAATTTAAAACTGCAGGCAGATGTTTTTAATACAATTACTTTTCTGGAAATGTGTCATAAAATGCCACATTTTTCAAGATGAGATTTTTAGCAGGATTTAAAAATAGACTGATAAGTCAGAACTCCAGTGAATGACAAAAACAGAAACACAATTTTCCAGCTATTTTACTAGAAGAAATGTCACAGAGAGATTTTTAACCCCTTAAGAAGGTTTTTTTCTTAAAGTTAAGGAAAAATTATCATGTTTTACTTTCTGACAAGTTTATTTCATTTAATAAATCGAAGTGGAAATGCTGTTTCTGAGAACACAACTAACACCTATTCTTTTGTTAATTTTTATATACAGATATAGAAAAATAGCAAGGTAAACAACACCATCATCAACAAAACCCTCAGTGTTTAAGCATACACTGGTGGCATTTTTCATTCTTTTCAGGAGCGCAAATGACAGATATATTTCAGTCTAGCTCCTCTTCCACACATGGAAATCAGAGGAAGTATGACTAATTTTTTAACTTAAGGGAAAGAATTTTCTGTCGAAAGGTTTGAAATAATAGACATTAGACATTCAAAACTTCCTTGGGCAAAATTTTTAACACTGGTCTTCATTGTGTTTAGCATATCTCTGCATTTTTCTGCTCCATGCACACGTTTAGCAACAAGTTAGGAACCCTTTAAGGCAAACAGATCGTCGGACATAACTAGTTATTGACACACTTTGTAAACTGTTAAATTCTAGCACACAGCTTTTGCATTCATGAATCCATGAGTCATATTTCCATAGGTAAAACAACCATACATATTTTCTGTGCATTAATATATGTTTAAGGGTTAGCGCCCATTAGTGTGCATACAAATGTATGTTTTGCCCTGCACAAAACTTTGGTGTGCATTGATACTTCTTTTGACTAAAATTCAGGTGTCAGTGTTTGCCTTAGCTTTATGGGATGACTATAAGGTTCACAGTATATTCTGTGAAGTATAGACTATAGATATTTTTTTAAGAATAAGTAAATGTTGGGATTTTTTTATTAACCTTTACACAACTGCCTAAAGGCATTCAAATATTTTTTTAAGAGAAAAACAACATAACAAACTTAAACATTCCCACAATGAGCTATACAAAAAATGAGTCCCAAACTTTCGAAAGTATCTTAATGAGGGTTAAAGGTCACTGTTAATTAAAATAGAAAGGACTAGGATCCTGTTTCCATTTTAATGTGCTTCATGTTTATGTTTTGCTTTCAGCAGAGGAAAGGCTGAAACAATTCCACTTAGAAGGAGGTTACAAACAGGCTGAGTCTTGTGGTTGACTGGAAGAAAAAGTTTGTGTTCCACAGGGTTAAGGTGAATATGAGTTCACACAGAACAGACACATGTTAAGTGCAAGACTTATAGCTGACATTTCAACTTAAATCCTTTCCTAAAAATTTCAATCTGGGCTGTGGCCTGAATTCCAATTCTTTTAAATTATGTCTCACAGATACAAAATAATAGTTGACTTTTAATTTTTCATTTCTTCACAGCCATTAAAACTCAAATTTTATGAAAAAAAATCAATTCTAAAGATGTGTTCTCCCTGCGATTAGCATAACTTTAAACAGAGGAAGATACTAAATTAAAAGATCCCTCTAATAGAAAACAATTGCCAAGGTTACTCCTCAAAGCAATATGGTGAACCATAACCTTTGTTCAATCACTTCAGGATTCTGAATCCCAAAAACAGCAAGTCTACTACTTTTCCAAATTTCATTTTAGTGGCTCAAAATCAGTTTTATGATTCTAAGGAATTGTTGGCTTCTTAAAAATGCATATACTATTGTGTTAAACACATTATGTTCCTAACCTCTATCCATACAAATACTTGTTGACTAAAAAAATGTGTTGCATACTAAATTGTGAAAGTCTGTCTTTAATCGACACATTCACCTTAAAAGTGTAAAAACTACCAAAATATCTTAAGTGGAATATAGGATGCTTTGGGATACGAGCCCTCAGCAAATAATAGTTCCAGGTTAAGATACAGATAAATTAATTAGAAGTCAGTTTTCATAGTGAAGGTCACCCACAGTGATGAAAATCCAGATATTTTGGTGAAACGTGATAATAATTACATCATTCAATATTACAGTTAGATCCTCTTAACATGTGACAATTATAGACTTTCCTAAATTGTCTGATATACGTGAACAATAGAAGAAATGTCAGTGATCATGTTTTTATGTCCAGAATCTCTAAAATATGTTTCAAAGTGGAAGATGTAAAATAAAACACCATCCATCTGTAACTCTTAAAATGGTGAGTCTGGAAAGTCTATATCCCCATTTGCTCCATAACAACTTGTTCATTAGTTCTAGTTAATGAAAAAGGGGGAAAAAAAATCATTCAACCTGAAGCATAATGTAAAATCTGTTTATGCAAGTAGGTTATCATCTTCAAAGCTTACAAAATAAAATACCTTTAAATTTAGAAAATAATATTTTACTGAAGATGACACTACCAACTATGAAAACTAAAACCTCAGTAGCAGCATTTTTGCCACTGAACGTAAATGCTTTCATTCATGTAAGAAAGGTAATCAAGGGATACCCATGCCAAGTAGTTTATTTCACATCACATTAAGCAGTTTGTGGGACCTTTGAAAAACCAATTTATAATCAAGACTTTTCTTTAGCTTTTTTTTTCCTGGTAGACTGTAAGTGAAACTAATATGAGTTGCCCTGCACTTGGTGTTCTGAAGTCATCCTGAGAGAGGGATAGACACAGCTTACTTGTCTGACATAATTACTTTGTATACCATAGAGAAAAATTTCAGTGGACTAGTGGATAAATAAGGCATCATGATTTTCACTCATGCAGGCACTGTGTCTCAACAAGATGACAAACTCAGGCACTGCCCATTTGTTTAGAAAGGCACTATTGTTCTTGGTACCTTGTTTCTGTCATGGCCAGCCTGAATTTTAGTTGCTATATTCTTCTTACAATTGTACTGATATTTTTCAGTATAAAGCATCTACTCATAAAGGGGATAGTTGGTCTTGAAGTACTCTCCTAGGTAAAGTAAACTTTCAGCCAAGCAGATTATCAGAGCCCACTCCACATCAACCCTTCCTAGGAGTTTAACTCTGTGCACTCAAGGCCAGTTCTCTGAAAGGAGAGATCTATCTGAGAAGCCCCTGCTGACTTTGGAGATGTTTGAGAAAACGATGGAAGAAAATGCAGCAGGAGCGCGTACGTCCATTCGCTGGGAAACAGTTTTAAGCAGAGGTTGTCATGCCTGGTTCATGACAGCGCTGCCTTGCAGCGATTGCTCTGGACCCTGTGAGTCTGGATTCTGACCCTGACCCATGGACTGACACTCTGGCCTGACCTCGGATATGCCTCATTACAGTGGGCTTGTCTGTAGACCTGGACCCCTGTCTGAGCCTGCTTACTAGCATTAGGCCTGCCCTGTTCGCCTTGCTCTGGTGCTTTGGGACAGGACCTTTGTCAATGAGGCCACTGCCTTGTCTGTCCTTCTTATTGTGCCAGGCTGCTGGCCATCCTAACACAGATGTCATTAATCAGAAATATAGACCTATATTTGAATCAAGGAAATCAAGAAATAATAATTTTTTTTAAAAAAAAAGGGGAAAGGGAAAGGGAAAAGTGAATTCAGGCTATGAACAGACTGTATATGCTATTTTTAAGGTGAAAATCAGTCATTTTTTTCCAGGTGCAATAAGAAGGGCCAGCATCTGCAGCACTTAAATTTGATGGGAACTTAACATCTCTGAATACAGTTTGTGAAAAAAATGGCAGGTCAAAATGTCTCATTAGTAAACATTTTTATTTTTGTTTTACATGTAGTGGTAAACCTAGAGGTCATGGAAATATTTTGCTGCATCTGAGAAAGTGTAAATATTTCCAGGCACCCTTCAGAACTTTTAAAGCCAGAATGAGTAATTCATTGATGCTCTATATCAAAGGAGAGTGGAATTCTTCTTAGGAAAGAAGACATTTCTACATTCTGTTCTGGTCAGACTGCCTCAGCTCTATTCAGACATTTGCACATAATCAACAGAGGCGCCTCACTGTGGGTCTTCAACAAATTTAAGATTTAACAGATCATTCTATTTCCCTGAAGTAATGGAAGAAATTAGAGGTAAATAATTACATTCCAAAAAGTGTATTTGGCACTGGAAACTTAATAACTCAGATGCAAAATAATGTAGACAGGATACGCAAATAATGTCTGAGTCATATTTACACCATGGAATTATATCTCAGTATCCATATGTATTAGCTTTTGAAAGGACACACTCAAGATCAGTTCTGCAGTTTGTTCAGATATCACGTTCAAGATCAGTGAGTTGTATGGTGCTAGTATCTGTATGCTGTGTTCGGTATACCATATCTATAGGTTGCCTGCAGTATGCCAGTGACATACAGAAGACAAAGAATAATGCAGACATATTCAGTGACACAGTTGCTTAGTGGGTATAAAACTGTCATAACCATTGATTTCAACAATCTCTGACAATAAACCCAATCCAGGAACTTCCCAGTGTTGTTTTTGGTATCCTGTTATGTAGTGTTCACATGCTCACCACAAAATCCTGTGAACATCTGGGAAATAATGCCTCTGGTCTTCATCAAACATTTCATTCCTTGTTCCATGGTTTTCACAGTTCTCAATGAAGAACAAAAAAATACCCTGTGAACAAGCTTCTAAACTCCTGAAGAAATAACTAACAATGGAAAGGACCATAGCCACCACAGGGAAAAAGCACTTCTGCTAACATTCCTAAAAGTCCCTTTACCATGTACTCCTACTTACTTTGTAATGATTGCATGTTTTCCCTTCGGGCCCACTAAAGTGTTTAATTGCAATTACACTCATTTACATAGCAGATGAGGCTAATTGCTGGTATTAGTTACCAAATGTATGCTTGTATTGTGAGGGTAAAAAAATGCCCTACAGAAGAGAAAACGACTATGCCTCTAATTAAGGAGCTATGAGTCAAAGTGAGCTTGTTCAGAGATGTAAATATAGAATCAAGGGTTTTCAGAGTTCTGCAGTGCGTTTTATTATACCACTAGTTCCCATATTCCAGAGATAACACTGGAAGACCTCATAGTACATACAACGAACTATTCTAATTTTCTCATGATCACAAAAGCTCAGACAGAGATCTAGATTTCTAAATTTTTTAATTAGAAGTAAACATGAATACCATATTAGGAAGGTTCTTTGTATTTAATAGATACACTGAACTTATTATTTTAAGCAGTCCCATCACCTATTCTTTGTGATAATTCCCAAGAAAATAATTTTTACTGTATTCGGTGCTCAAATTGTCTTGTATCAATAGGCTTCACTTTGCATGCAATTATAAAACAAGAACTTTTCAGATAATATGCCACTAAAGTGAATGTGAGAAACATCAGGCCAAGTAGAAACCCAGATGAACAACAATGCTTGCATTTGTCTCTGGATAGCTTTCCTAATCTAAAAATTCTTGTAAGACTTGCATCTATACCTCTGTATATCTACCTATATACAGAGAGAAGGGCTAGTCCCGGATAGTGGAATGAAGATATGCTAATTTCAGAAGGTTACTCTGCAAACAGAAATGTACCCATCAGAATCCCTTGGACATGATTGAAAAGATTACAATAAGCACTTAAAAATTAACACTATCAAACTGTGCTTTAATTTTTTTTTTTCCTTTTCCTGGAAACCTATCAAATCTTGACAGCAGTTATACTGTGGGTATGCAGAACCACTTCATAATATGTTTAATATTATCACCTCTTATGTAGTTTCCCATTAGTATACTATGTTTTTCCTCTGTTTTGCCTATGTTGAAATTAAAATTCTTTTGATTTGGGAGTGGCTAGCAAGAAGCATACTTTTCTCTCTCTTTATGCATTACCTGAAAGGCTAGCAGTTTGACTGGACTCGTGAGAAGGGTTCCTGCATATTCTGGGAATACTATCAATATATAAATAGGTGAACAAATAGCAATGTGTGTTAAGTCAACCTAGTTTCTTTCTAGCCTTTCTTGGATTTAGATCTCATTTTTTTCCAAGCAGTAGTCATCACTAGTTGGACATCAGTTTACCAGGTGAATGAGGGTTATGAACTTCAAAAGACATCACAGATTCACAACCATATAATTTTATAATGCCCCTGATCTATACCTCAGTTACAGAAAGCACAACACACTATGGTATTTACTTTATAAAAGCAATATTACTTTCTATTTCTGCAAATATTGAAATCAGTTCAAATTAATCTCTGAATTTACCACCTTGTGCCCTAGCTTAATTACAAGTTTTTTCTTCCTCCAAGTAAACAGTAATTGCCACCACCATGCAAAAATTAATTCCAACCTCAGAAAAGTAAGCTTGCTTTTCTGCTGCCTTTCCTATCACATAATGTAGATCCTGTGTCACCATTCTGATACGGAAAGCTTTTAAATCACAAAGGCTGATAGAAATGAGAATCTATCCCTCTTGCTTTTTTTAGTCTTGTTATTCCTAGATGGTGCTTTAAACTAGCATTTGATTCATCAGTGTTCAGTTACCTACATGGGTCATTTCATAAAATAAGCCAGGCTGTGAGCCACATTATCAGTTGTTCCTCATTTTCTTTCTGAAAAGAAGATGAAAAAAAGTTTTAAACCACCCAAAATACATTCCATGGATACCAAGGCCTCTCCCTTCTGAGTGTTTATTGTCGTTAAATATATACCTTTGTAGTACTAATCCCAAATGGTTTGCTGACAGGGGTCATGCAAGTGTCATTTTTCAAACTTGTGTGAAAATCCATTTCACGTCATCTTCCCCTCTTATATTTCACCTCATTTCTGGAGTACTCATGCAGCATAATTACTTAGCTGGAACACAAAATGTAAACAGGACATCCTCTCAGATAGGAGATCCCAACATGTTGAAAAGTATATGCTTTAGGTTTTACTCAGTTTTGGAAAGTATCCCAAGACTTCCACAAAAAGATACTGTTTCTGTTAATGTGGAACATAAGCTTAGCCCTTAACATAAAACAAAATGAAACAACATCTGTCCTTACAGTCTGACTGTTTGTTCCATCCTAGTATAATTACTCTTGCATGACAGCAGCCCCTGCAGGCTATAGCCTTGCTTACTCTACTTTGCCCTGAAAGTACATCCAGTGTTAAGAGATGAAATCACTGCATCAGAACTGCTAATGAACATTCATTTAAAAAGGCTTAGAGCTACAGCACAGTCACAGTTTTATAACTATCTGGGATTTTTGATAGCATTTTGCAAAGTCAAATCGACCAAGGAAGATTTGTTTCCCAAAATCACAGGTTTCTAAACAAATCCCTGGAGCTTCCAAGGGGAAAATTTGTCAAGGTGGGAGAGAGATCTTTTTTTTCTCCTCTTCCTTTACAGGAATAACAAGGATTTCTTCTTATGTATGGTCATTATTTTAAGGCTTATTTGTTTTTCTACCTAGTGGCAATACAAGCGCAAATGAGCATAAGAAGAGAGACATGCTTTAGTCACTACCCCTCCAGATACCATGGGGATGTAGAAAACCAAAATAGTCTTGTCCTGACAGAAGTTGTATATTTTCTGCCACTGTGACCAAAACAGGGTCAAAGTAACCCAGCTCCCAAATTGAAAAATTACTCAAGAAAGGAGAGTACACACCAGAGGAGTGTTCTATTAACTTTTTCAATATTTTCCATAGATCTGGCACTAAAGCAATATGCACTTTAATTCTGCTTCTGAACTAGTATCTCTCTGACTGAACATCTCACTTTCTCTGGTCTGTGGATCGGCAGAACAGATGCATAACAGTTTTACAGACACAGACAGCCATAAGACCATCTCCTTCTCTTGAGAGTATGGGGTCTGCTTGGAAGACTGTCAGAATACTATTTTTAAAATTTAGTGCTACAGGGATCATCATAATCGGATCTAACCTAATCTAACCTAATTTAATCTAATCTGTCTATAGCCTCTCAGTGGCATAATTGAGATACTGATCACACATGCCTTGGGTAATGTTTACACCTAAACACCTAACTGTGGATTATTGTTGCTAAGTGCTTTTCTGAACATGTAATTGCAAATAGCATTATGATATTAGCTGTAGTCCTTTACTACCTTTTTCCATACAGTCAAACAGCATGAACGAGTGACACCCTTTGGTTTCACATTAAATATGAAAATTCATGGCTCATAGTATCAGTCTAGTTTTCCATTGATATGTTTGTGGTTTTGAGCCCTATGTGGTTGATGAAGTGCATCTCCAGGTCAAGGTTTTCCTCCCATTCTGTACAGTACTTTTATCCTGAACTCTCCAAACTTTCTGTGATTACAGAAGTTGTGATTTATTATCTTCTTTTAGAGATCAGTTGCACAAACATTTCAGATGTAAAATTTAATGAAGTAAAATACAGTATTTTCAAAAAGAAAAAAAGAATAGTTGCTTTAGGATCAGTAGTCTTGATCCTAAAGTGTGTTTAAATTTAAGTAAACCCCCCCCCCGATCACTGAAACAAGAGCCAGACTCCCACATAGTGTATGTTCCTGAGAAATTGCTTTAGAGTAGGATGGAGCTTTTGTTGAGGGACCAAATTCTCTGCTTGTGTACTTATCAAAAGTACACAATAGAAGACTTACCTCTAAAGACTTATGGCTCCTAGGCAGATTCCTTAGAGTCACACCATTCCTTTAGTAGGAGAGGCACTGTGAAGAGAATAGTAGCCACAGCTTCTAGTGAGCACAGACAATAGTTCCAGAAGTCTTTGCCAAAATTGTAGGTTCATCACCCAGTGGGCAAAAACTTAGCAATAAATGCTATTAGTTCAATTCCATGCCTTGAAAAAAGCAGCGTAGATTGTATCTATATTTTTTACCCTTGTAACAGAAAGAATTGTGTCATGAGAGAATGTTCCTCGGCTTTTTCTATTCATTTGTCTACGCTCAAAAGCAGATCTTAGGATTTATAAGGCAGATGACCCACAAGCTCTAAATTGTATCTCATTTATTTCTATATGAACTCTGGCCTTGTCCATTTAACATTGCTATAGTTGCTCTGTGATGTGGAATGAACAGAAAAACAAAGAGCTAGAAGAAGGTAAAAGATTTGGCACCATCACCTTGAAATTTGTTGGCAGCCTTAGTGTCATTATGTTTTTTAATGAGGATTTCTTTTTCAGTCTTTAAAACTTGTTGCCTCTCAGCTGCACGATTGTGAGAATCAGCCAAGTTGAAACTCTCCTATTATTGGTAAGACTACAACAGTCCAAATCAGTTGCTGATTTAGAAATGCTATGTGTAAAAGAAAGAATAAAATAAAAGAGCAATATTATTGATTATTTGTTTAATCAAAATTTATTTAAAATGTCATATTTTTAAGTTTTTTACATATCTGTCAAGTGTTCAACAATTAGCCTTGTCATGTCTTTGCTATACTTTTTCTCTCATTTTCATTCATAGATTCAGCAAGATTTGGACACACAGCAAAACAGCACTGGTAAGATCTGAGCATCTTCTAATTAGCAGGAAAACCATAATCTTTTTGGACCCATGCCAAACATCTGAGAGCTGGAAGCAAAAGAAGCTTTCCTTGAGAAGACCTTCAGTAGCAGAAATACCTTACAACCAATAACCCAGAGAGACAACGAAGCGCAAGCATAGATCCCCAAAGAGCATACCATGTGTAGAGGGATGTAGGCGGGGCAGCCAGAGGACATACTGATTCAGATGTCCCTCTTGCAACTTCCAGTTGTAAAACTTCTGTGGAAGTCCCATTGGTGATTAAAAATGTTTTTGTTTTACATCCCTTCAGGAGGACAGCTGCGGAAATGTCCCCTCCCCTCTGTAAAATGAATCTCCCCTGGATAGAATGGGTGTAGCTGTTTGTGCTAATATCTTGACCTGCAAACCACAGGACCACCCAGACCTTGCAACTAAACTGAAATGATTGCTATGATTTATGTTGGGAGGTTTCCTCTGCAATATATCCAGTCTTGAAGGAGACGAAGAAAATACATACATTTGCCTATTTAATTTGGAAATGGAAGACGTTTATGAAGTATACTGTAAAAAGATTTCAAAAATGAGGGTGATAGCTCAAGACATAGTCTCCTAGATGCCATACTTAGACAAAGACTATAAAGGACACAGAATAATGCACAGTCACTTGACCTGAAAGGAAGTTTAAAGTCTCAAAATAGGGAAGTAAAGAAAAGGCCACATGTAGAGCCTGAGAGGAAAAATAAGTCCTGGAAAGAAGGGTTTATATGTCTAGACCATTTCTCCCTAGTGCAGTCTTCCAGGTAAGCAAATTTGGTGGAATCTAAATCCTCTTCTTTGTCAACCAAAAATGTTCTCTTTGAGGATCAGTGCCCAAGTCAGACAAAAGCTTTATGCTTTGTCTGAAAGTATTGACATAACCTTGTGAAGATGGAATTATTGGATATCCTACTATGAAAAATATCCTAAAAAACCCTAAAATTATATCCATTTTGCTTTCCTTTTAAATGCTCATGGGAGCTGCTGTACACAACTAAGAGCATTTCAAAATGCCAGAACAGGATCACAAACTGTTTTACAGGTTCTGAAATGTTCTTATCATACATAGTATTTCTATTTGAATCCACAGATATAACAACGAGTATCTGCTTAGAAGAAGCAATCTGAACCTATAACTGTAGTAAAATAAATGCCTAGAAAGTAAAAAAGTATCACAGATAAAACCAGGTATTTCTCTAAGGTCAAGTACATCACACCATCAGCTAAAAGGAATATGATAAACTGGAGTGAACAATGTCTTCTGATAATTTCCAGCAACACTAATTAGTACTCTCAGTACTGTTGTTTTATACCAATACCTGAAAGATATATCTGGTGTACATTGTGTGATATATGAAGAAAACTAGAGGGTCTCTTTCCCTTTAACAAAACAAATTTAAAAGTCAAAACGCCAGAGTCACTCCATATTCCCACTGCTACAGAACACATGAGAACTGCTAACATGAATTATATGATTCTAAAGGGAAAGTAAGATACATAAGGATTTAACATGTACTAAGCAGCATGACTTACGATTTGCACACTTATCACAAGATCAATGTTAGGAATACATTAGTCTAATGTGTTGTGGAGCAGGGTTTACAGAACTTTTGAGTATTCAGGGAGATAGTTAAAATCAAAGGCCGCAGGGCCTCAGTTCCCTGAAAATCAGTCACTGGCAGTGTAATCCTCTATCAGTCACAGATCAATAACAGTTTATCAGGCGTTCAATATAAACTCTCCTTCAGAAGATCACAAATTTAAACAAATCCAGAATATGAAGCACCTTTTAATTGTAAACCTTTTAATGGTTGTTTTTAACCAAAACATTTGTAGAAAGCCAGGCCTTGCCAGGTATCCAGCAAAAGCTGTGTATTTCCAACAAAAGCAGAGATTGGTTTCTAAGATGGAAGATGTCTATTGGACAAAGCTGTATTGACAGCATATTTTCTTGATTAGACAAGGGGAATTCTCCAATGTCAGTAGCTTCCAGGAGATGGCCAGGATCAATGGGTCAGAGAACCCCCATACCCTCTTTAAGAATACACAGCTTCAACAACTTTTTCCTTTGGCTGCATCCATTTAACTGTCTCTTTGAGCAAAAAAAACTATTAGTTGAAAGTCTTGCAAACCCTGCTCCCATGGCACATTGGTCTGCAGTCAATCCATATTCAGTATTCATTAAGGTTTGTACTCACTATATGAGTGGTTGATAAGGCAAAATAGTCAGCTGTTTACCATCTGATGTTTGTCTTTGGCATAACCTGAAAAATTATTACCTTCCTGTAGTCAACTTAGAGAGCTGCCTGTGTACAGCAGGAGGCCCAAAGAGTGTATTGAAGATCTTCAGGATATGGGCTATGGGAAATCTTGCTTCATTATTGTAAGAGTTTACCCACAGTTGACTGCTCTGTTCTTTGCTATACCTTACAGCAAAAAGCAATGCATATCCACAGCTCAGTCTGCATTCATGCTTGTTTTCTCTGGTGGCTATGCTAAGACATGGATATATATCCCCTTTTCTTAACATCTTCAGACTCTAACCTTCTGCGGAAATAGAGGACAGGAAGCCAGGGATGGCAATACAAAAATTATCATAGCAACAATGATCAGAACTTTTCTGACAAAGCCCCAAGATTAAGTTCAGCTTCTTTATAATACCAAATATATTTGCTATCTGGGGGTTACAGTTATATCCTGCAGTGGCATGAAGACAGACATCTGTGATATAATATTCGTTAGCATGTGTTTTGCAACATTAATTGTCCCAATATAGTAAATACGATTACTGAGAGGGAAAGAGAGAGGCAGGAACAGAGAGTGACATAGGTAGGGAGGAAAAGAGAAAAAGCATATTGCATGATTGTATATTATTGAAATATTACGTAATACTTTCAATAAATTCAGGAATATTATGATTAGTTTCCTGACCTGATCGTATTTTAGTTGAAAAGGGAATTCTTTCAAAGTGGTCACAGGATTGTTAGGGCACATTGTCTTAAGTTATATGTATATCCATACATCTATGTAAACTGTAATTTTAAAAAACACTCTGTTCCCTAGTCCATTGGTGGACGGAAGGAAGGAAGGAAGGAAAGAGATCAGTGGAGAAGAATGTTTAAATAGCTTCTTTTTTTTTCACTCACAGGACAGATGGTGTGCAAACTACTGAAAAATAAAACCCCAACTGACATTGTATAGCAACTGTGTAGAGTGTCAACTATAGGAAGAAATGTTGCCACTGGATAGACTGTTTTACTAGAAATGAGGGAACTCTGGTTCTAAGACTGGTTTCCTATTTGCAAAATGCCTATGCTTTTGTAAAAGAAATCTCTGTACCTCAGTTTCTTCTTCTGTGCACTTGGAAAAGTTAGACGTTTTACTTAATGAAGAGAACTACAGAGAGAAATTATGAAAACATTTTTGTGGGAAAGCCCTCTTAAAACACAAAACATTTTACGTGCTTATAGGAAGAAAGCTAGTTTCTTTAACTACTCTAGAAAAAATTTTGGGGTGATCAGAATTAGTATGTTATGATACTGCTAATAAGCCTAAGATTTTACCGACAACTGAAAGCAAATGAGATTCATAAAGTTCATAAAGCTTTATATTTTTGTCCAGAAGGCCAAGATTTTTCCTCTTTACATATTTTTGGTCTGCAAAAATTTTTTCTGTAATAAGGTTGACTTTCTTCTTTTTCAAGTTGATACTGTCTTCAGCCTGTGTCATAATGTGCCATTCTTTTCTGCTTTTAAGATGGTTTTGGGTTTTTTTCTTTCTTTTGAATTTTTTTCCCTTCCTTACTCAGTCATTGTCTTGAAGCCCTGGGAAGTGTTTGTATAACCACTACGATCACAATCTAGTCTGGAAAGTCATAGTTGCATTTCTACTTAGGATAAATCAGAACATAATAAAATTAATGTGATTTATGTCATTTTCGAAAGAATTAGGGCTAACTGCAGGGGCTACCTTGATTTTGATCCATTGTTTTTGGTTTTTTTTTTTTTTTTTTTAACAGAACAGGAAGAATCTCTCCAACAGCTACTACATTTTTTCCTTTGAGGCCCTTATGAAATAGCCACACTAAATTTTCAAAGTAGTCATGAAGATAATATTGTGCCTTTCTCTGATGTTTTGGAACCTTTCAAGGATATCAGCCTTGAAAGGAAGCATGTGCAAGTTTAAAGTTGCTATGATTGTGTTAAACTACTGCATTTTTTTATATACCAGATTTTCTGTTTATCTACTTGATTTGTGAGGGTGGGGAGGAAATATGACTGTGATATGATTCAAGTTGGTAGACATAAAAGTGCAAGCGCTTTCTTCTTGGATTTGCAATTTTCCCCTTTACTCAAAAAGACTTCTGGACTCATTCTCTCTGTGAGGATTTACACCTGAATGAACAGAAAAAGCTGAACAGAAACAATACCTGTGCTATGACATTCTCATAGACAACGCTGTGTATCCACTTAGCATAGCTTTTTCTGTTCATTAATCTAAGGCAACAGTTAATTTCCCTTGAATATAGCAGTTAAGTATGATGAGGTTTAGGGATTTTTTGTGCTGTGAAAGACTTGTGCTATAAGTTAAATCCTCATTAACTGTCTTGTCTAGTATCTCCATGGCACAAAGGCGCAAACAGAACAACATGCCTTCATAATACTACCCTGTGAAATAATTCCATCACATACCATGTTTTCAATATTTAAGACTGCCTAACAATATAAATGATACTAGCCATATACGTAACTGTAAAGTACATGTGACATCAGATTAGCTAACATAAAACAACTGAAGAAAACTTATGTATTGGTGCAGTAGTGGTGGAAATGAAAATGTTTATCATACTGTACAGATTAAAAGTTATGATTGCACAGCAACATTTCTCAGTTAAATGGTATGTGTCAGACAAAACACTGCACCAAACAGCAAAGAAAGGAATGTATTTTGTTCCACCATCCTTTTCTCTTTTTTTTCATTCTTCTGAACTAGCTCTCCAGTGTAGCTCAGAGGATACTTTATTTATGTCCCAACAGCTCAGGGCCTACAAACCAATTTATCATGTTCCTACCTTGCATCATCAGCTGTAAATGAATGACTTCTCCTGCAACTTTCTCAAGTCTGTTTGCTATTATGTAGATTAACACAATAAATATGCATTTGTGTGTATATGTATGTGTGAAAAAACACATTAATGGAGTACATTGTTATGTTCCACAGCCAGCTCCATCCAGGATCTGTAATTTAGCATTCAGTAAATACAAATGACTCTCCAGCACCACAAGGAAATTTTGTGTCTGTGTTCTACTAAAAGTCATATCAATTTTTCACTTAAATGCTATAAAAACAGATATTAGCTTACACTGCCTTCCTCATGTGATAATTGAAATCAAATTCATAGCTTTCTGTTACATATATATTCCCAACATTCACATATGATAGGGTTAGAAAGTCTGAAATAAAGTTGCAGACTTGGATTGCTTTGGGTCTTTTCTTTGATGATTTATATTAGAAGTCAATTCAGTGCAATTCTGAATCTTTGTATTTTACAGTTGTATGTGTTTTTTAAATAGGCATAACATTTTTGAAAAAGGTAATGTGAACCACATTCTGTAAAAAAAGTTGTCAGAATTAAATTGAGAGACAGTTTAATCACATGAGTTGCACGTTTAATCACATGAGCTTGTCTGCAAGCACAGGAAAAATTTTGACTAGCACAAATAACCTCTCTGGGCTGAGTGGAATGAATCTAGTTTGTAAGTATTAACGTGGGATTAAGTGTTTCCAGGATCAGGCTCATAAGCTGTTTAATTTATAGGCTAGTGATCAGTATGCTTATCTTTTTGACACAAACAAGAAAAGAGAGTAGATTTCTGCCTGCATTCCACTGTCTTAACTATTTTATTTTAAAAAAAATCCCCAAGCAACAACATGAAGTGTTCCAAACAGGAAATTTAAATCTTACAAAATCTTAAAAATTCTGGTTTTTGAAAGCTATCACATCCCTGTTTGGAATGCACTCACTAAGGTTTAATTCTGTAGATAGTTTCTGATTCTCTAGATATTTTCCAAACCCAGTTTAAGTAACTAGACAAATAAATAACTGGCAGAAACTAATGAATTAATAGGAAAGAATGGCACAATATTCTAACTAAATTGAGTTAAAGAAATGAAATAAGAAGCCCTTAACTATATCAGTTGCTTATATCTGGTCTTATTTCACTATTTGCTATCCATTTTGATAAGCAACCTTTCTTACCGATGAGACTATAAGATGATAATGTCATTCAATAACTCTCACACCCTTTCCTGCTATTTGTCCAGTGCAGGAAACTAAGGGTTTTCTTGTCGTGTGGATACAGAGGAAATATCCAGCAACCAAATACTGACCCTTGCATGCAAACAGGTCCATATCCTCTTTCCGCCTGACAACTTCCTTCCTGCCTGCTGGGAACAAATCTACTCTTCATTTTTTCTGAAGTTCTTTATACAGGTTACCGAGAAAGTCCTTGGGTAAGGACAAACATTTTCTTAATGTAAACTTCATCTAACAGCTGGATACTTAGGGTAGCCAGGCCCAAATTTACAGTAGAGAATTGTTTGCTTCTTTAAACTTTAATTGTTGCTGCAGCTGAGTCACGAAATGCTCTGTGCCAGGGATTAACAGATTTTACTGAGATGTCTGGCTTTATCTTAACAAAGACATATTTGCATTTCTGACATTTTGTGATAGGTTTAACTTAGGTCAGATGAATCTTATTAGATCTTTTCACTGCATTTTTCCACATTAACAAGAATGTAGCAGTCTTACTGCATGAAGAATGGAGGTTTTATCTCCTGTCTGACTTCTCTAAAGACAGTCACTAAGAAATAAACTCTCTCTTGAATGATATTACTGATCACATAAAAAGCAACAAACCAGCCAACAAACTGTTCAGAGCTGATAGCAATGATCCAGTTTCACAGGACTACTTTTTTTTTCCTGGTATCAACTATATTATTTATTCTTCATGTCATATCTTGATTTCAGAATAGAAGAGGAAAGTCCAGGCCACACTCTGTCTTACTCCCATTGTTCAGTTATTTGGGAAATGTCCAGTGACACCACACAGACTTGTCATTCCGTGCCTTGGGAAGAACCTCCTGAGTTGGTAACTAAGTTCTCAAGAAATTCTCCCTCAGTCAGGTGATTAGGCGTCTGATCAGGCTACTTGTCACTTTAAAATAGTTTCATTCATGCTTACCTTCAGAACTGTTCATTATACCATGACAAACTATATTAATATATGCCCATTAGAAAGCATCTTTTAGTGTAATTCATACATTTAAACATATGTGTTACTCACATCAGATAATCATAGAAGGTTTGTGTTGGAAGGGACCTTTAAAGATGGGACCAACTTTTTATCTATTCTCATGTACAACTTAAGAGTAACAATGTAAGCATTAGTCAGCAGGATCATAAACTTCTGTGTATGGTCAGAATCCAGCCCGTTCTCCATAAGTTACTAGAGAGTGGAGTCTGACATCACACTGCTGCATTGTGATACACTGCAGGGCGGCTGTAAGCAATCTCTGCCACAAGGAATTTCGTCAGTGTGCCCTGAAGTTTCTGTGAAGAAATCTTCATTTGGTAGCAAAACAGGACTGCTAGTCTGAAAGAAAACTGAATCATCACTGATAAATATCAAAGAAGTTGGGCAGGGGAAGACCAAAAGAGAAAGAAGGAGCAAGAGAGGAAAATGTCATATACAAAAGTGAAAGTCATTAGTTGATTAGTCATATTGAAAGTTATCATTACAATATTACAAGCGTGAACAATATACAACATAGATGATTAAAACAATATATCAATAAATACACTTTATACAATAAAAAATTGTTAGAAATATTTTACTTAGTTGTTTTTGTCAAACTTTTACCATTAATTACAGAGGCCTTATGAGGAAAGGCAGAGAGAGCTGGGGTTGTTTAGCCTGGAGAAGAGCAAGCTGAGAGGAGACCTCATTGCTCTCTACAACAGGGAGAGGTTGTAGAGAGGAGCGTACCGGCCTCTTCTCCCAGGTGACAGGGGACAAGACAATGGGGAATGGCCTCAAGCTCCACCAGGGGAGGTTCAGGCTGGACATTAGGAAAAATTTTTCACAGAAAGGGTCATTGGGCACTGGAACAGGCTGCCCAGGGAGGTGGTTGAGTCACTTTCCCTGGAGGTGTTTAAGGCACTGGTGAACGAGGTGCTCAGAGGCATGATTTAGTGTTTTGATAGTTATAGTTGGACTTGATGATCCGGTGGGTCTCTTCCAACCTAGTGATTCTGTGATTCTATGATGATTTAGATTAATCATATTTCTTCTTCTATAAAAACATCTGGATGGAAACAGTATAAAGTATGGTCTGTATTTTAAAGAACTGCAGCAAAGTTTCCTAAGTAAATCCTTCTAATACTCACGATCAATGTTTCCTTTAGTTTAATCTAAATCTAGATGACCTTATTTGGTATTAAATTATGACCAAATTATCAGGTAAAAAATAAGGGAACCTTATAAATTAAATTCAAAAATCTGCTATCAATAAGATGAGCAAATGTTATTGGAAATGAAATTGCAAAAGTATTACACTTTAATTACTAGTATCAATGATTATTACTAAGTCTTGGTAGTCTCAGAAATTTCAGTGTGAAATAGATGAGCAGGTTTCATACTGGAGTTACTCAGAGGAAGGATTATTTGCTCACTGTTTCACTTTTAAAAATGCTTAATATTACGGGTACCTGACAACTGGGTACACCAACTAGTTTCTCTTCTAGCATCTAGAACTCATACCAAAGGTCAGATAAGCTGTATCTCAGCAAAACATAAGAAGCTGAATTCCTGACTTTTCAGACAGAGTGAACTAGGGGCAGTGGGTTAGTTCTTGGACTGCATCCATGGCCTTGCTCCAGAGCCCAGCAGGAACTCCCCCGAGCTCAGGCTTGTACCCACTCCTGGCTGACCTTTGGTGCCATCTCCTTTATGGACTCCACGGATCCCTGTAGTGGCCCCATCTTTCTCTTTGTTCCTGGCCAGAGTCCTGGGTTGGACTCTGGACTTGGTTTATTCTCCTGCAGTACTGGGGTCTGTTAATGGGTCTGTGTGCAGAGTCCACAAGACAGAGCCTGTAGTGGATGAGGGCATAGCCTGCCCCTAGGTTGCTCTTGAGGTCACATCCCTCATGCTCCTTCACAGTCGCTCTCAAACTGGAGTGCTTCAATCTGTAAGTGAATGGAGGCAGAGATTCAAAAACAGTGTAATTTGTTGAATGAGAACATGCAGAAAAACTAGAGCATAGCAAAACTGAAAATCAGTTTTCACTGATATCTCTACGGGTAGGCTGGGGAAATCACTATCAGAAAAAACTGTTGGATTAAAAAAGGAGAGGACATTTATATGGGCAAAAAGAACACATGGCTATAAAGTTGTTACTTGAAAAGAAAAGAAAGGCAAAAAAAGAGAGCATTTAAGGTAATTCTTCAGTGTTTAAAATAGTTTTTGCATGAGATCTCAAGTCATCCAGCTGCAAAAATTTCTTCTTTCATATGAAAGACAAAACAGTGCAAATACTTTCTCAGACTGAGAAGGCTCCAAGTCTGAGATGGTTTAGCAATTACTGTGTCCGATGTTTTACAGTAAATGCTTTCCTAACAAGAACATAATGAAGGCTAAATTGCTTTTTCGCTTATAGCCAAAAAATTTGAAATAACCACCCAGGTTAAAACACTACCCTTACAACAGGTTAACCTGCATTCCTTAGCATGACAGCTACAGTGTCAAGTTCCGTGCCATATATGCTAGTTTTACAAATGAAGTAATTTAATAATTCATGGCAGGTATTGTTGAACCTGAGAAATTGCACATTAGATTTTGCTTGGAGTTGATTTCCAGGTTGAAATTTTCCTGAAGACAAAGAAAATCTGTTTGCACGTGTTACTCTGCTCTACACAGAAGTTGTGAGTCTGATTCTGATACAAGATGGAGTCAGGCAGCAATTTTTGGATTATCTTGTTCAGTCTTTTTCTTTTTTAAGCAACATGACAGATCTGGACTTTGGAAGCTCTAAAATACAAACCAAAAGAAGAAATTTCTAAAGAGACAAGTCTTTATTTCAAACATGCCTATATATCTACAAAGAATTGCAGAAGAACACTGTTTATCAACATAGTTTTCTTCAACAGACTGAGATTATTTCAACATTACAAGTTATATTGACTACTTAGAGAAGACACAGTGGTTTCTCCCTTCTTCCTGTAATTAATTATAGCCAGAGTAACTCATGAGTTATTGTGTAGCCATATCATTCTGAGTAATGAACTAGAGAGAATTACAGCCCAAGAACAGAATAAGGGCACATCTACTTTGGCATCACAGAGAAAAGATCTGTTAATCATTGCAAGTACCAGGGATGAAATCCTGACACAGCTGAACCCAGTGGAAGCATTTTCATTAATATGATCAGGATTTCTCCTGAGTTTTTAAATCATTACTATTTATGTTAATCTCACCAAAAAAATAGGCTGGCTGTATTTAAACTGTGGAATTTTTTGCTATTGTTCCTTTAAAATCCATGAACAAAAGTCATGTGGTTATGAGGTATAACTTAAAAACGAACACTTTTCATGCAAGTCATGTCTTTTGAAATCATTAAAAAAAAGGCTCCAAAAAGCAGCACTGCTCATACTTAAAGCACTTCAATATTGTCTATACATATTTCTCATTTTCTGATCTTCCTATTAGGATTCTATAGTATGGTATTTTTACTGATACAGTTGGTAACTTTATGCCACTGCTAATCTACTGGCCACATACAGATTTACTGGCATTAATATTATGACCTCAAAATTACTTTTTTTGTTTAAAAGAATCTAAACATGTTAAACTTTTACTGTTATATCTATACCACTAAATCTTCATATTTTTCTTCTGCTTGTGTACGACACAAGAAGAAAACAATTTTAGAAGGAATTCAAAGTGGTTAGTGGTTTTCAAAAAGCAATAGGAAAAAACAAACAAACAAATCACTTTCTTACTCAAATATGTGTAAAAGTCAAATTATTAAGTAATGATAATTTTGTAAGTTTTGTTTTGAAACAGTATATATAAAACCTAATTTATGAACAGACTAAAAAACCTGTCCTGTCTCCTGGGCAAACAAATATGAAGACAATTAATTATTGCCAAATGCCTCTTTCCTTTTATGTCTACAAAGGGAAAAGCACAATGGCAATAAAACCTAATAGCAATTTTTTTTTTTTTTGCTGGAGCAGGAGAATAGTACCATTGATTGGCCTGTAGTCCCACCTGCTTTTTCAGTTGCATATAATAATGTTCAATTCATGTTTAAATTGTTTTCTCAATTAAATATTGACTTTCACCTTTGAGGTTGTTGTATTTCAACATTAAATTCTGGAAACTCCCAAGTAGAATGCTATGTGTGCATACATCTGTTACTGCTTGTAACTATCACTTCATCACTTATGTAGAGTAATAGCAGTTAATATTTATGTTGGGGTTGTGCCTGGAGGAATCAGTCAGGTTACGGCAACAGTAAAATAATATAGATAGTAAGTATATAGCTGTTAGTTGAATAAAGTGCAACTCAGAAATAGTCAGAAATCTGTTGTTTTCATGATACCTCTATGCACTTTGTGACAGTAAAAAAACAGAATTAACACTTATTTTGCTATTTATAAAGTAGATCACTACATGTATGGAAAGTAGATTAAATTCTCTCTTCTGTCAAGTTTAAGAGTATGATCACAATTGTCAAAATGCAAAATACTTCAGCATTTAGTGGTGCTCAGGAGAAAATATGTCATTTTTTTTTTCCTGTAGATTTTATTTGTGTTCAAGGAAAAAGAAAAACAAACAAAAAACCAATAAGTTCCTGTTGTGGTTTAGCCTGGTAGCGAAGTATCACAGAATATCACATTCACTCACCTCTCTGACCCCTGATGGGGTGGGGAGGACAATCAGGAAGTAAAGACAAACTTGTGGGTTGAGGAAAAGGTAGGTTACTAGGATAACAAAGGAAGAGAGAATAACAACCGCAGAAACAACAACAATAATAATAAATATACAAAACAAGTGGTGCACAATACAAATGCTCCCTATTCACAGAGACCAATACCCAGTCTATTGCTGAGCAGCGATCCTCAAGCAGTGAACCTTGGCAATGGGCCAACTTCCCATTTATATACTGAGCATGATGCCATATGGTATTGAATATCTCTTTGGCCAGCTTCAGTTAGGTGTCTGGCTATGCTCCCTCCCAGCTTCTTGTGCACCTGTACACTTGCAAAACAGGGCAAACTGAAAAAAAGTTCTTGATTTCTTAGCAACAACTAAGAACATCTGTGTATTATTAACATTCTTATCACACTAAATGTAAAAACCAGCATCTGCTGAGAAGAAAGTTAACTCTATCCAAGCCGAAACCAGGACATTCAGTTCTAAATTTAGACTTATAATTGCACTTACACATCACTACAGCTTAATGTTATGGAAAAATAACTTAATGGAAGAAGATAAATCACAGAAGAATTCTTTTCTGTAGTCCATAATATTTTGTAATTCTGTTACTATGAGCTTGGAAAAAAATGTAAATCAATAAGTCTTACATAAGGATGAATCTATTTAAAAGTGAAATTATTGCTAAAATAAATTTCTGCCTTGAAATATAAAATAAAATTCCCTTTGCAATTTTGTATTTCAAAGCTTTCCTGGAACTGAAGATTGACAAGTCACAATTTCATTTGATCTTTCTGATACTATTATTGTCCGGGGTTTTAATACATTTTACATTGGTATATTCCCCAGATTAGAACTGTGCATTTACAGAAGTTTCCTTTCTATTTGATCAAACCATAGTTGTCATCACAATTCTACCCTTATTTACATATTGATTATACTTTTTGAAAATCTAATTTCTTAATTCAGACTCATTATTTCATTTTAAACAATTTCTTCTTTCTGGCCCTCTTCACATCCTTACTTATCTCATGTAGCAATAGAGAACAATGATGGTAAACACTTCACTTACTCTGGCTGCCTCCTTATTTTTAATATATCTGCAGCTTTCTTGTTCTGAAGGACTCTCATGCTTCAACATCTCTGTCTTTATCTGCTGCAGATGCCCAAGACTGTTACTATACTTCTGCAGTTTTTTCCCAAGGACTCAAGTATTCCTTGATATATATGTAAGAAATTGGCAATATGATATAAACAGACTGATTAGAAGATATTAAATGAATTGTCTAAAGATATAATTACTTTAGCTAATAACACTAGATTCTTAAACTGAATAATACTATTTCCATTTTTCTTGTCTTTGACAGTCATCTTCAGTTGAACATATTTCTTAGGCATGTAAAGTGACACAAACAACCAGCTATGAAATATGCTAAGACTTATAAATGTAATCAGAGCTTCAAATCCCTTTAAAAATGTTAAATATTTAGTGGTGAAGACAGCTACTTTTACACCCCTAGAACTTTATTTTCCTCCATATGATTCAAGTGTGTCAGTGATCACGCATGTCAGTGATGTAACTTCCCATTCCTCTCTCTTACTTTCTTGTTAAAAGAATTTTGAGAACTAAAACATATTGATCATATATCCAGGCTGACAAATAGCATTAATACTGCAGTTTGTACTTAGAGTGAGATCAAGAGAGACAGGTCTGTTGGCATTAGCATAAAAAGAAGTCTCTCCAAAATTAACTGACTAAGCATCAGTGTGTGTTTTTATTAGATATATTATTCACATCTTGCAAACAAATATCTCCCTTTTTAGGGAAAAGGGAAGTAGGAAAAAAATATTTTCATAACATTAATATATGTACACTGTAAATATATGTAAAATCTGAATGAAGTTTGTGTAGCAATAACTATCAGTAAACATTTTTCCTTAAAGTATTGAGCATATTCTGCCTGTAATAAGCTTCTTCTGTAAATCCATAAGCTTGCACCAGTAGCAAATCAGGGCCACAGAATGACTCATTCAGTAGAATTTTCTAGGAGTGTCCAAAAATAATAATAAAGAATAAAACAAAGAATATTTTTAAAAATCATCATTGACAAACTGATGTATCTCAATAATAAGACAAGAATTTTTCATTCAGTCACTAAAATTTGATAAACATTAATTTCTCATTTATTTGGTTTCTAATGATCAGTAAGTAATCTTTATTCTTCTCAAACTGGAAGAAAATATAAAATAAAATAAAATAAAATAAAATAAAATAAAATAAAATAAAATAAAATAAAATAAAATAAAATAAAATAAAATATTATTTCTGGCACACACACAAAATTGTTTATTTTCATGGATGATATAATTAGACTTAACATCCACAAACAAGAAGAATACAATTCAATATATTCCCTGTCCCACTCAGATCATGTAGTCAATCATAAACATTAACTGAAACAAAATGTTCTATGAGTAAATCAAAGGAAATACCACTGAATTAACTAAAACAGTGAAAGAAAGCTTGGAGTATTTCCACACTAATGTTTAATTATGTGGAGCAATGTCAAGAATTCAACAGAGTTCTTGTCCAATCAGTACTTCTAGCAATGTTGTTCCCTTAAAAATAATTAAATGCTGTTTGAACAATTAACATAAAAAAGTTTAGAGTGAAAGCACTATAAATCTGTTTTAGGACTTGTATTCCTTCTGTGCCACTTGGTAGAGAAAAAAATCAGTAAAATTTGTTCTTCTGAGAGACAGACAAGCATGACAAACATTTCCTTTAATAATACATCAAGTTACTTAACATAAAATCATAGAATCACTAGGTTGGAAAGGACCCACTGGATCATCTAGTCAAACCATTCCTATCAAACACTAAACCATGCCCCTTAGCACCTCATCCACCCATCTTTTAAACACTTCCAGGGAAGGTGAATCAACCACCTCCTTGGGTAGCCTGTTCCAGTGCCAAATAACCCTTTCTGTGAAAATTTTTTTCCTAATGTCCAGCCTGAACCACCCCTGGTGCAGCTTGAGGCCATTCCCTCTTGTCCTGTCCCCTGTCACTTGGGAGAAGAGGCCAGCACCATCCTCTCTACAACCTCCTTTCAAGCAGTTGTAGAGAGCAGTGAGGTCTCCCCTCAGCCTCCTTTTCTCCAGGCTAAACAACCCCAGCTCTCTCAGACACTTCTTGTAAGACTTGTTCTTGAGCCCCTTCACAAGCTTCATTGCTCTTCTCTGGACTCAGTCCAGAGTCTCAGCATCTTTCTTGTGGTGAGGGGTTCAGAACTGAACACAATATTCAAGGAGAAGCCTCTCCAGTGCCAAGTATAGAAGGAGAATAGCCTCTGTGGATATGTCATCATGATAGGAGGCATATCTTATTTTTGCTAATTCTTTTAAACCTGTGAAGCTAAAATAACTTCTCGTGGAAACTGAACTGCTGTGTTAGCTTTTGTTTGGCTGTCATGAGGCAGCTGCTATCCTTGCAGCCACTGTGTAATAATACCAATGTAAGGCAAGTGTAAGAGTTCCCAAGAGAGATTGGAATACTCATTGGGAGCTTGTAAATTCAATCTTCGGAAACTAACTGCATAGATAATTTCTTATGAGTGTTCTGTGAATGCACAGCATTTCAAAAGACACTGAGAACTGAGCTCTATGGAACCAATTATTATTTGGTGGCTATTTATTCCTTCTCAATGAGGGAGCTACTGAAAAACACCTGAAAGACAAAACAGTCATTGGTCCCAGCCAACACGGGTTTATAAAGGGAAGTTCCTGCCTGAGAAACTTAATTTCCTTCTATTACAAGGTTACCCACCTAATTGGCCAAGGAAAATCAGTTGATGTAATCTTTCTGGATTTCAGCAAGGCCTTTGATACAGTGTCTCACGGTACTCTCCTAAACAAAATGTCCAACATACAGATTGATAAACACATAATGCTGTGGGTGAACAATTGTCTGATGGGTGTGGCTCAAAAGGTCATAGTGAACAGGGTTACATAGGTGTCAGGGTTAGGTTATTTCCCAAAAGGCCTAGATTAAGGCACAAATAAGGCCAGACGCCATAAAATCTTGTGAACTTTATTTGCTAAAACCGCTGATAGCTGCAATAGGGCAGAGAGGAAAATAAAAGTTAGAATCCCTAAGCAAGAAGACGGTAGAGATGCCACTAATTACCACCACCACAAATCCAGCAATTTCCCGTCGGATCGGTCGCAGTGCAGGTGATGATGCTTCAAGTTCCAGGAAGACACAGAGGGAGCACACACAGCAACACACACAAGGTTGAGTCCACCAAACAACAAAGCAACTGAGCACCCTGAGCCTACTGAACAACAAAGAAGCAAGAGGCCTCCCTCTTTATCATCCCAATCCCTATGATTTCCCCAAACACCCCGCTCATTTCCAGGAAGGCATTGTCCTCCATGTGATCATGCCTGGGTGTTCGTGGTGGTCAGCTTGGTAGGCACTGCTTCGGGTGGATGTCATAGTTTTTCCGTTGGGGACAGTTTGTCTCTGTGGTTGGCAGCTCTTACGAGATCAGCTCTTCGTTGCAATAACGGTCTCTTATGAGATCGTTGAGGTTGACAGCTATGTTGAGCCAAAGCAGTTCAATAACGGTCTCTTACAGCATGCCGTGGCTCAACATTGCTGGCTTCATGGCAGTGTGAAAAATAGAAGGACAGAGAGAGAGAAAGGCCAGAATAGCGCACAATAAAACAACAAACAAAATCGCTGCAAATTTTGCAATTACAAGCATCTTCTTAACAATATCCTTAACAGATATTACAACCTTAACAAATATAAACATCTTACAAACCCACAAGTCTTATCTTAAAACTACTTAACCCTACAAAACTATAATATCTTATCCTAAAACTAATCAACTCTACAAAACTTCAACATCTTATAAAAGATTTTTAAACCTCCGACTCATTGCCCGTTGATGCCTCTGGGCCTGCCCCTGACACCTCCAACAAGTTGGCACGGCAACACGACAGTTTGCATTGTGGGCACTCATGAGGAAAAAATACACTTCTACAAAGATAAAACAAAAGTATCAATGCTATAATGCTAAGGGTATAAAAGACTGGGACTAATAACAACACTTTACAAAATACTATGAAGCGTCTGAGGCCCTGGCAGTCCATGTGGTCGCTGCTCTGCTCTGCTCTGCTGGAGTTGGGAGTCACATGTGCAACGGGACAATCTCTTTCCATGCCTCCTTATAAAGCAAGTTTAAGGCCTATGCGCATGTCCTGTTTGAGTCTAGAACTTCTAGGTGGTTCTATCCTAAACTTAGATAAAAACAAGTAAAAACAATTAAAATGTATCTGCAGGCCTTGATCTGCTTCAAGATGTCAGGTGAAACAGTGGATATGAGTTGCATGTTAGATACAACATGTTGTATTAACTGGATAAAGCAACGAATAATACATGGTAAAAACATCAACGTAGCAAATGCACGCAGCAGATAAAATAAAAGTTGTTTTACTCATCATACTCTGGGTAACCAAGACCATAAATCACCACTCACGCCATTCCATGTTTGAACGGGAACATGGGCTAGTTTTCTAATGTCTGTGGTCAGTTGAAGGACTACTTCACCTACGTCATATATTTCCAAACTGCAATTAGAGACATGTAGTTTTCCACATACTCCTACTTCTTCAGCTAGTAAATAATCCTAAACTATGGGATGTTAAAGGATTGCAGTGCACGTATGTTGAGATTGTTGAGTTAAAAGGTTTATAGCATTAGTAGTTTCATTGGTAATAATTTCAAAAACTGCTTGTAGTCCAATTATGTGGTTCAAATTAGAAATTGGTTCTCTTACCCCTGATATGGGTTCATTGGGATTCCAAGTGGCAGGACCATAATGCTCAATTATTCTTTTGGGAGGCCACTAATTTTCCCCCCACTTTTGTGTCCCTCCTATTTTAAGCTCAACAGATCACTTGTTGCAGGCAATCCTTTCATTCCCTAGCTTATCATATAGTCTTATTCACAACTGAGGACAACGTGCCTCTGGAAGAAGCTAAAACAGAGGTCGGATGATCCCTGTATAACAAATCCCTGACCAAGTTGCTGGTAGTTGTTTGTAGGCAGTATGTCAACAAATCCAATAATGACCTTTTTTTTCTTTTGCTTTGGCACCGTTAGCAAATGGTCCAGCTGCAGTCTTTGGGAATTGGAAATAAGTAGCATTCTCATTCCCCAAAGGGCTAATGAAAATGTTTGGTTTATTGTTTGTCCAGTTGGTACAATACCAGGCACCTGTGAAGTTCTTCCACTCACAAATTTGATGGTAAAGGTGGTACCTCATCAGTTCACTTTTTCCGATTCACCTTAAATGGCATGTCACACAAATACAGCTCAAAAAAATATAGTTGCTAACACTAATACCAAATTTTTATACATAATTAATTAGCAGACATTGCTTAATTCTTAATTCACTCAGATCTATCAACACTTATCTTTAACCATAAAACTATTCACACAATTAACATAAAAGGTATATAAACAATGTCTGTTGTACTTAGCGAGTTAAAACTTGGGTTTCCACACTATAATTACAACAAAGCTCATAACTATATGTAATGCAGCCAGAAGTTGTCCTGCTGGACAGCCAATCTCAATCCAGTCAAGTCTTCTGTGCCAGGTCCAATTCATTGTGTGTAAAACAAAAGGGAAAATATCTCTGTCCTACTAAAAGGACAGAAAGATCCATCTGGTTAAGATTCTATGTGGTTTTCAACAGGGATCTTTTGTCTTCCAGGTGTACCTATTAAGAGGTGTGTCCATCACCAGTGGCACTTTGCCTACTGTGGGAAGTTTGACCAAGACAGGCTATCCTAGAAAATGAGATGGATTGCTGGGGCAATGAGGACCATGAAGGGCTGGCATAATTATTGGAGGTTTTGGACAGAATGCAGTGATTTGGGGGCATCCATTTGTTCCCCAGTGATTGTTGATGTTGGTCACTGCATCCCATGCTCTCTCGCCCCACTCTGGCTTATGCAGTTTGAGGAAGCATTTTAGTAGAATGTTTGTTTGTTCCACAATTCCATTTTCTTGTAGGTAATACGGATCATGAAACACCCACGAAATTTCCTCCAGGGCTGCCCACTCTTGGACCACTTTGACTGTGAAGTGCGAACCATTGTATGATTGGATTGACTGTGGTTTAGGGAAAATTCCAAACCATTCTCTCAGAGCTTTTATTGTATTTTCTCCTGTTGCTTTAGCACATGCTTTAGCTTGCACTAGCCCAGATACTATCTCTATGCTGACCAGTATATAGCACTTAACTTCTGATTTCCGAAAGGGACAAATGTAATCAATCTGCCAGGCCTCCCATAGGCCTTTTCCCTCTTGTAATTGCAGGGGGTCACCCTCCAAAGGGTGTCTGTCTAGACAAATGTGGTATTGTTCACAGGAAGATATACAGGTTTTGCATTCCTCCCTGGTAACTGGCCACCCTTCGGCTTGTGCCTCACAATAGAGGTCCTTAACCCCTGAATGCTTCCGTTTTACATGTAGCCATTCTAATAAATTCTCCCAATTTTCTGCTGTCTGGGTGATTTGTAGGGGAGCCAGTCAGGCTAGTTCATCCACCTCAGCATTCCATCAGCTCACCAGGGTATCATCCCATTGATGAGATGCTACCCATGCTACTGCAAATTTCCCATGTCTGGTAATGGTAAGGATGTCTTGCCATTTTATCTTCTGCCATACAGGTATTCTGTTGACTTCCCATCCATTTTGTTCCCAGAATGGAAGCCATTCAGTGCAACCTTTGAACACAGCATAAGAGTCAGTATAGCTATAGACAAAAAAACCAGATTGAGCCTCACGTTGGAAAACACTCCACACAGCAATTAGTTCTCCTGCTTGTGCACTACTTTCTCCTTCAGTAATGATTTGCTCTTTGGTGTCTACCTGCAGTGCCACAGCTCAGTATTTACAAATTTTTAACTCTTGCTTTGACAAGGTATCTGTAATCCAGACATTTTTTAATTGTCCAGAAAATGGAGGAACTACTTGTATTACAGACAAAAGCTCAGGTATTTCCCTATCTGAGTCTACCTCATCTTGTATATTTAACACTTTTGTGGTTCCTTCGGTTACAGAAAAAAATTCACAATAGTGTTCTATTTATGCATACCATTTTCGCATGGAGGCTTTCTGGGGCATCCCATCAGGGGGTGGAGTTCCTGCTAAAACTGCTTTGATCACTTTAAATGGGCCTCGCAGAAGTATAGGTTGTTGTCAGATGGTGCTTTCAGCTTCTCTTAGAGCTAGACCAACCACAAATAAGCCCTTTGCCCAAACTGTATATCTCTTTTCAGCATCTTTAAAACTATGAGAATAAAAAAAAATAGGCCAAACAGGACCCTCTGGACCCTTTTTCCACAAATGGATTGACAGCCCAGTCTTGGCAAAAACCCATTCAATTTGAACCGGATCTGTTGGGCGAATTGGACCCAGGGCTTGATAGGAGCGTCTTCAAATACCAATAGCTGCAAGGCCTCATCATGGGCCTGAGTCCATTCCCACTGCACTCTCTTTCTCAATAAGTCATAAAAAGGTCTAGTAATAATTGAAAAGTCAGGAATGTGTTTTCTCCAAAAAACAAGCAACCCTAGTGCATTCTGTAAGTCTTTCTTTGATTCTGGCATCTTGATTTGATCGAGAGAGGAGAGAGTATCTGGTGGGATACACATCACGCCTCCCTTCCTAAAAATTTTACCTCACTTGAAGGGGTTTGTATTTTTGTATTGTCAACCCTATACTTTCTAAATGAGTGATGATGTCCTTCTGAGTTTCTCTAACTTCTTCTGTTTGATTCCCTCCTATGAGTACACCATCTATATATTAATAAATCTTCACCCTTGCTTTTTTGGGGATTGCTTCCAACTCTTGCACTAGAGCATGTTGAGCTAGCATGGGGGAGTGCTTGTATTCTTGAGGGAGTCATGTAAAGGTGTACTGCTGTCCTTCCCAGGTGAAGGCAAAACAATCCTGGTCCCCAGGCTCTAAAGGGACCATAAAAACATATCTTTGACATCAATTGTTGCCATGACAGGGTGTGATTGTTCCTGAATGGTTGCTATCAATTCAGCAATGTTTGGTACAGCAGCTGTTAGTGGACCTGTATTGGCACTGAGTCTTCTGTAATGTATTGTCAATCTCCACTTGCTGTTTGGTTTTCAGACTGGCCATGCTGGAGAATTGAAGGAGGAGTGAGTGGGAACTACAATACTCTAGTTTTTCCAATCTTTCAGAACTGGTGTAATTCCCTCCCTTGCTCCTAGCGGCAATGGGTAGTGTTTAACATTTGTCTATTTGGAGGGAGGCAGGGTAGGTGCTACTTGCAATAAACGCACCTCTGTACCTGATGTTTTGGCCAATTGCCTGATCTGGGAAACACCAAAAGACCATGAGTTCCCCTGGGTGTCCTGCCACTGCCTACCCCTCAAAACATCTATACTTAAAAGATTTATCTGGAAAGATCCTATGACTATCATGGTGTTAACAGCGTTTTCTTCTCCTGGTAACCATCGTGTCACCAGAGTCATGGGCACTGACTGTGTTTTTCCCAAAGCATTTAAAACAATTAGGATTCTGGATGGGATCAGGATCCCACATTGTTCTGCTTCAGTTCACATTAGTGTGGTGATTTGTGCCCCAGCATCAATCAAAAATGTTGCTTGTATCTTCCTTGGTCCTACAACAACAGTAATCAGTAAGTCCCCTTTTGTATTGCAGGTGAGTTGTCTTACAATCATCCATTCTCTGCCTCCACCACCACCACCCGGGGGCGGAATGTCTGTTTTCCCACCTCCTTCTTTTCCCCAGTCATCTCCAACCCTGGGTCTATCAAGGATGGAGCACTAGGGGTGGATCTGAAAGTGATCCTCTGTCCAGACCATCTCTGCACAAGTTGTTCTGATTTTTGAGTCAGGAATCCATCCCTCAAGTCCCGAGGAATGGCTTTCTGAAACCCTAGTTACCACAATCCCTTTCAAGTTAGAGGTCTCTCCCTCCCAGAATTGTGACATCAGGGCGACTCCGAGCTTTGGTTCCCATTTGTGAATGATTGTTGCCTACGAATTTGCCCTGCAGCCCCTATGACCCTAGTTTCTATTCTCTGGGACGATCCACCAACAGGGCCATGTTTCCTCCCAAAATTAGTCAACTCCTGAGCTACCTCTCCCCATGTCCACACTTTCCTCTCCAGCTGCCAATGGTCAGGGTTCATTATCCCCTCCAAAGAGGCCATTATTCTTTCTGCATTGGGAGCATTTTTAATTTTCTCTTGCAATTGAATGGCAATGAGTTTCAGGGAATCAGGAAGTCCTCGTATCAGGGGAGTCATCCTCTCTGGATCCACAGGCATCATCATCAGGGTGCCCTGGTTAAGCCTGAGCTTCCAATCATACATCATCTGCAGAAAGGTTGCCTTCTGCACACTTTCCATTAACTGATCCACCGTACCTGCTATGGCAAGGGGATCTCCCCTCTCCAAGGCGTTCAGCCCTCCAGCCCAGAACACAGCTCTCTGAGTTAACGACCATGGGGCTCAGTGGTCACTGGTGGTTAGAAATACACCAGGACTCCAATATCCTTCTACCTCCCTTTCTGGCAACAAAATTCCATCACCTCCTGACAGAGACACTCTCCATACATATTCTGTTTTGGATTCTTTTGCAGTCCTGGCAAAATCCTTTTTCAGCTTTGCCAGTTCAGTTGCTGTAAATGAGACTTCTTTAGTGATAACTTGAGGACGGTTATCATCATTGTCCTCATACACAAACTCTGTTTTAATCAGTGGATACATGTGGGGGAGGCTTTCTACAGTTTCTTTTGCCTTCTGCAGCTCTCCTTAGGGATAAATTTGCTATATCCCCTTCTCCAAAGGCTTACTTCTGCCTCCACCAGTGTATCCATCTCCCGCAAAAGTTGCTCCCTCAGCTCATCTTTTAGTATCACATTTTGTCTCCTTTCCTCCTCTAGCAATCCTTTGGTGTTTTCCAATTGTTCCCACAGGGTGCTTATGGCCATCTGCAGGGAATTTATTACCATATGAGCTTGATAAGACTTCTACTTTTTCTCTTCCACCACAGCTGCCAGAATAACTCCTAACACTGCACAAATAATAGCTTTTCCCTTCCCCCTCCTAACCTTAGCTTCCTGCTGCAATAACCTAATCCTGTCTGCCACACTCTGTGGTTGAAACCAATGGGTTTTTGCCCAGTCTTGTCCCTGGACTGAAGGACGAGAACAATATGCTTCCAACAGATCATATAACTTGTATATTCCTTCAGCCCGTGAGGACACAACTGTCACAAACTTCACCGTAACAAACATCAGCTGCCTTCTGGGCGGCCATTCTAATGCAAAAAGGGGGTTCTTTACCTAAGAGCATCACACCTTAATGTCAAGTTTCCCCTTATCTCTCTCAGGAGATTTGATTTAAAATTCAACACAAAAGCAATGCAAAAGGGGGTTTCATCCTGAAGGGGGCCACACCTTGGTATGCAACTGTCCCCTATTCACCCTTCAGGGAACAACAGGTTTTATTCAACAAAAAAGGGGTTTTGTTCCTGGGACAGCCACACCTTAAAAATCAATTTTCCCCTTTTATTTTCTCTCCCAGAAAGTCACACCTTACACACATGCAATATCACTGTCCACTTTTCCCCCATTCACTCTGAGAAAGGCCACACATTAATGTAATACAAGGGGGGTTAGGTTATTTCTGAGAGGATTACATTCAACACAGCAAGACAGTACAGCACTCTTGTCTTGAGGGATCCTGTCGACTACACCAAAAAAAGATGTCCTGATCCAATATCGAGGAGGGTTCTTAAATGATCCCAAAAGGCTGAGATTAAGACTCAAACGGGGTCAGATGCCGTACAATCTTGTGAACTTTATTTGCCAAAACAACTGATAACAGCAATAGGACAGAGAGGAAAAGAAAAGAAAAATTAGAATCCCAAAGCAAGAAGACGGTAGAGATGCCACTAATTACCACCACCACAAATCCAGCAATGTCCCGTCGGATCGGTTGCGGTGCAGGTGATGATGCTTCAAGTTCCAGGAAGACACGGAGGGGGCACACGCAGCAACACACACAAGGTGTAAATTTTACACAGTGTAAATTTTGGGTGTGTCCTGTGCAGGCATATTTAGTTGGACCCTATGATCCTTGTGTGCCCTTTCCAACTCAGGTCATTTAATGACTTTTATAATTATGCATAGATATATGTGTGGACATAATCCATAATAACATAGATTGACTCAAGTGGATACAAGTTAAAAGAAACTATTGGGGTTTTCAGTTTTAAGAAAAAAAATCTTTATGTTTAGAACTATATAAAAATTCATGACCAATAAAATTTTCACATTTAACATGATCACAGAATTTTATTTCTAATTCAATTTTATGTTTAAATAATTTTTTATGTTTAAATTACATATCATACCTGGACTAACATAATGGAGTGTTCTAAGCTAGTAATGAGCTATGTACTGGGAAAGAAGTACATCGAAGGCTAGTACACTTTCGGATGTGCAGGCATGCATTACTGTGTGATTTTAGATACACTACCACAAGGAATGACAAAATTATCACCAACAATCTCTACTTGTAACATACTTGTTATGGTAGGACTGATATCTATATCACTCAAATTTCTGGTTCAAGCTCAAAGCTGATATAAAAGATGAAGAAATTTAACCACCATGGACTTAGTCTAAATAATTGAATGACAGTAGAAGTTATTCTAGTTTTCATGCTTAAATGAGAAGAAGGATAGTGTTGTGAAAGGAGAATAAATTGCCAGGAAGAGTATAAAAATAAGGGAAGCTGAGGACTCTAACTTATTATTTGTCTTGGTCTTTACCACACACATATGCTTCTGGTTCTATGAACATCAAACTCCATAAGTTATCAGTCACTTCAAATGTTTTATTGATGAGCTAATTACAGTATCAGTTTCATTTTCTCTGAAAATGAGTCTCATGACCAGAGATGCATAATCTTCATCACAGCATTCTGCTATGGAAAACTGGTTGGCTGACCAGGCCCAGAGAGTGGTGGGAAATGGAGTTAAGTCCAGCTGGAGGCATGTCATAAGTGGTGTCCCCAAGGGCTCAGTGCTAGGTCCAGCCCTGTTCAATGTCTTCATCAATGACCTGGATGAAGGTATCGAGTGCACCATTAACAAGTTCACAGATGATACTAAACTGTGTGGGAGCGTTGATCTGCTGCAGGGTAGGGAGGGTCTGCAAAGGGATCTGAACAGGTTGAACTGATGGGCTGAGTCCAACAGCATGAGGTTTAACACAGCCAAATGCCGGGTCCTGCACTTGGGGCACAACAACCCCAAACAGTGCTACAGACTAGGGGAAGAGCGGCTAGAAAGTTGCCTGGAGGAGAAGGACTTGGGGTTGTTGGTTGACAGCCGACTGAACATGAGCCAATAGTGTGCCCAGGTGGGCAAGAAGGCCAATGGTGGCAAAGAGGCCAGGGTGCTGGCCTCTTCAACCAAGTGACAGGTGATAGGACAAGGGGGAATGGCCTCAAGCTGTACCAGGGAAGTTTCATATTGGATATCATGGAAAAAAATTTCACAGAAAGGGTCATCGGCATTGGGCACTGGAACAGACTGTCCAGGGAGGTGGTTGAGTCACCCACTATCCCTAGAGGTATTTAGAAGACTGGTAGACAAGATGCTCAGGGACATGCTTTAGTGGCATATAGGTATGGTTGGACTCGATGACCCAAGAGGTCTTTTCCAACCTGGTGAATCTATGATTCTACGATATACAGAATATGTGACTGATCTTCAAGTTTATTTCTTGAAACAGTGTCCAAGTTCTTTATTCTTACTGATGAGCTTATTTCACTACGGTCATGAGATAACTAGAGCCAAATATGTGCAGATCTGGGATCATCCATAATACTATGTTCACAACCAAGTTGATGTGAAGTAATCGATGAATGGATAAACAGATTTTTGATAAAGGAAGAACATCACATACACAATGTATATATATTTTTACCTTACAGAACTGAACATTTATAGGAATTCTTGTGATCTGCCACACACATAGCACACTTTAAAAGTTTTCATCTCCACATTTCTCAGTGCTGTATTTTCCTGTTGCAAATATAGCAGATATTTATAGAGCAAAGAACAAAAGAAAAAACAGATACAAATACAGAAGAGTCTGTAATCCATCCAGTCGCAGTTCAGTCATTCATGTGTAAGGCATCACTGTTGAGAAAAGTGATGAAGGAAAGATTCACATGTTAAGACATGTTATTGTGAATCTGAAGATTGGCATTTTCTTCCTATTTCTTGAAAAGATTCATGCTCAATCTTCAGCACATCGTTTTGGGCTTGGCTCTATGCCAAAGAAAATGACAATCCTTATTGTTTGGTTCTGTGTAATGGAGATGGGTAGTGGTAATAAAACTGTACCAAGGAACTCTTATTCATTTGTTGTGAATTGCTTTGATATCCTCAGATGTCAGAAAGTATAAAGATGTAATTCATTTGTTATTGGTGTTTGTTTCCCATTTTGTCATCTGCTAATGGACATCACATCTTAAGAAAGAATTTCATTTTCAAACCAAATAAATTAGCAATCAAAAATACTCTTAAATATATGAAAGGAATATTGTGAAATGTATGTATGGCTACTGTTGTCTTGCTGCTTAAAACTGTCCTGCATATGGGTTTTCCACACATATAAGTGCAGCATAAAAGACAACATCATGAGAAACCTTCTGAGGAATTTATTAATAATCTTCAGCTATTGAGGTTCAGCTGAGTGAGCAATTAAACATTCCAAACAGCAATGAACCTTCAGAGATAATTTATGATAATTTTATGCACAAGAGCTCAGTGGCTTTTTAATTTGATAGAATGTTAGTAACATAGATTTCTAACAAGGGAGTTTCAGTGCTCCATACATCACTGAGATTGCTTAAACATTTCAAACGTGGTTGATGAATGAAGATTCCTCAGATGTGAGGAGATACAGAAAGTGTCAGAAGGTTGAGATTGTTCATCATATCAATTATTGAAAGTGGATGCATTGACATCATACTCCCAGCTCATATTTTATAGCCATTATAAAGACAGAACAGAAATAACAGACTTGGTAGACTGCAGTACTGTCATGATATCTAACTTCTTCCCTCTCTTATTACAGCACTGTTCTGTCATCACATGATATTAGTATTTCCAGGTATTTCTTTGAAAGTCATCCACAATATAATCAGCTAATACCTGGAAAACAGCCTATGTAGATCAAGACAGAAAAGGGAACTTAGATAGATAAAACAACATCAGTCTATACTCTATTTGTCAGAAATGCAAATAGTGTGTCATTTTTTGCTGAGGGAGAGTGGATTTCCCTACATTCTTTCACATCATTTTTTACCTTTTTGTTGCTTTCATAAAACTGCATAGGGTAGTACATTCAAACAAGTCAAATATTTTTAATTCTTAGAATATTTTCCCTTCATTCTTTTATTTCTTGTTTTGGCAAGTAAAATAGAATGTTTAAATCTTGGATTTCTGACATACTCATGACAGTTTGAAATACACTAAGCTAAACTAAAGTAAATAATGTAAAGGGGCCTTCTTTATTATATGAACAAAGATAAAATCTCCACTTTGAACAGAACACTTAAGCACTCAGATACCACATGTTTAAGAGAGCTGCCAGTTGGTGAGATTTTATTTGTTTTTAACACTACTATAATAATCCTGACAATAAGTCATCATTTCACATATTCAAACAGTTATCTTTTCATGCATGCAAAGAATAGAATGCTGAAAAATGATGGCTAAAGATGGATAAAAAAATGTTGCTAGAAGCAGGACAGCAGCTTGTTACTTAAACTCCTGCAAGTGAGAGATAACTTCACTTGTGTAAATCACTAATAGTCAAAATACTTTTCAAAGCTCATAAAATATGCAGACGGTTTGGAGAGTGACAGGTGGGAGAGAGGGTGTATTTGCACAGACCTTGTGGCTTCAACTCCTGCTTCAAACTATAACTACTATTCCCAGGTCAATGAAAAGAGTTGTCTGACCCTTTCTGTGTCTTCAGAACTATTGTTTTAAGAGCTGCACAGCTCTAAATGGGACCAGTGCTGTTTAATATCTTTATCAATGGTATTCACAGTGAGATTGAGTGCACCCTCAGCAAGTCTGCAGACGATGCCAAGCTGAGTGGTGTAGGTGCCACACCAGAAGGACAGGATGTCATCCAGAGGGACTTGGAGAGGCTGGAGGAGTGGGCCTGTGAGGATGTCATGAGGTTCAATAAGGTCAAGTGCAAGGTCCTACAACTGGTCAGGGCAATCCCCATTTTCAATATGGGCTAGGGGATGATGTAGATTGAGAGCTGCCCTGCAGAGAAAGACTTGGGGGTGCTGGTTGATGAGAAGCTCAACATGAGCCAGCAGCACGTGCTCACAGCCGAGGCGGCCAACCGTATCCTGGGCTACATCAAAAGAAGTGTGGCCAGCAGGTCGAGGGAGGTGATTCTGCCCCTCTGTTCCTCTCTTGTGAGACCTCATCTGGAGTACTGTGTCCAGTTCCGGAATATTCAATGTAAGAAAGATATGGAGCTGTTGGAATGTGTCCAGAGGAGGGGTACAAATATGATCCGAGGGCTGGAGCACCTTCCATACGAGGACAGGCTGAGAGAGTTGGGCTTGTTCAGCCTGGAGAAGGCTCTGAGGAGATCTTATAGCAACTTTCCAGTACCTGAAAAGGGCCTACTAGAAAGCTGGAAAGGGACTACTCATAAAGGCTTGTGGTGATAGGACAAGGGGGAATGGATGTAAACTGGAGAGGGGAAGATTTAGATTAGATATGGGGAAGAATTTCTTTACCATGAGAGTGGTGAGGCATCTGTGGATGCCCCATCCCTAGAGGTGTTCAAGGTCAGGTTGGATGATGCCTTGGGCAACCTGATCTAGTGGGATGTCTCTGCCCATGGCAGAGGGATTGGAACTAGATGATCTTTCATGTCCCTTCCAGCCCTAACCATTCTATGATTCTGTGATTCTAAATGCAGTACCAACAACTATCGACATAATTGAAAGTCTGCCACCCTTGAAGAATGGAATAAAAATTAGTAGAAGAATCACAGAAACTCATAAAGAAAATAAGTTCTATAAACATGACAATACTGAATCTCCCACTAGACATTACTGAACAATTGCAACAGAGTTGGCAAACAGCTTCCATGCTTGCCTAAAGACAAGTAGGTCTGAACTCGTGGCAATGAGGTTCTCTTCCTTGAAAAGTTTGCTTCAATTGAGTTGAGAGTTAGTTTCACTCCCATCCAAAGAGAAACCTTTTCCCAAAAGGATATCAAAATAGATCCAAACACTGCAAAATTCCCTGAAGAGGAAAAGAAAGAACTCCAAGTTGTGGAACTCCACAACTTATAAAACTTGACCAAAGAAAGTTTAAAAAGTGGATTTAATTCACCTAGAGAATGGATTGAAATGGCCCTCAAACACAAAAGGTTGGTATAGAATGAATATTATTGTAATCTCTAGGACATTGCTGCAAAATGAAATACTAAAAAGCACAGAAAAATACTCAAACTATGATGTGAACTTAATCCTGGGAAAAAGTATCTGTAAGCAAGCTGTTGAGAAACTTCTATTAATTGAGTCTTTTATCTTTTTAACTTCTTTTATCAAGTAGTTATTCAAACAACTTCCATAAATGCTAAGGATATTGTAAACCTTCTCTCAGATCTATTGATCTAGGTAAATTATCATGGTCTGTCTCTCAGTTTAATGGCACATAAGACATAGTTGAGGCTGAGAACAGGAAGAAGGTATTGAATGATTTCAAATGAGACATTGAAAGGATAAATCAATTACTTTCTTACACATCATTAATCATTCCACTATCTTCCACTATCTTGTAACCACAAGTCTTCTGGTTTATCAAAACAGCACTTGCTTGTCTCCCTGGGATTTTTCTCAGGAAGTGACCAGACTGGTAGGTAGGAAGGAAACAAAAACTGAGGTGATCCAAATGTTCTCCTTTCTAGGAATCTCTGGCCCTCCTAACTCTTTTTTCTTAAATGGTCTCCAATTATGGTGGGGGTTTTTTATTCAAAAGGTTCAAATTTCATAAGAAAACTAGACACTGATGTAAAATACTCCCATCTATAAAGTTACATGCTACAGGTATGGTTCATTTCCTCCTCAATCCCATGGTCACAAATCTCTGTGACGATGCCTCCTGGAATCCAAACCAGCCAAAGCATCAGTAACTCCAGAATCTATAGAGGGCTTGCACTTCTCATTTAATGCACTCAAATGATAGTACTTGGGAGTAAAAAATGTTTCACTTGACAGCCTGCCGTCACAGGGACGACAGGACAACATACATTTTAGTCAACTCCTACCAGTTCAGCTGGTTACTCTTGACAAAATGTCTCTCAGCTAGCCAGAAAAAGCTTCAAAACTAATCTCACTTCAAAATGTTAGAAAAGAATGGATATCTCCAAGACTTTCTGTGCATGAAATTAATTTTTTTCATTCATTTTTGTTTTGAGCTTAGAAGAGTACTTAAATTTTTTTCTTCAAAATTAAAACAAAGTTGTTAAGAAAATTACAGGTAAAGTGCAGTTGTCATCTGAAAATGTGTCCTGTCAATTTTGGAGAATAAATTAAATCTCTAATAAAGAAATGTTAAGTCAGCTTTCAGTGGAAATGTCAATGCAGCCTTTTTTACAGGGACTCTTCTAATGTTTCCATAATGTGTCAATCATTGTTCAAAAGTACAATTCTTTGTTTGTTTTCTTGAAGAGAGACACACAAAACAATTCTGAAGTCCCATTTCACTAATACATGTTAATGAAAGTTAAGTGCTAATATTTTACTCAACTGTAATATAGATACAAAAACCAATGCATATGTAAAAATTGTACCTGTAATGCTCTTTTTAACAGTAATATTATAGTTCAGTTTTGGCAATTTCATTTTTTTATTTTTGAGGCAAAGTTGGCAACAATTCAAAGTCATGGAAACATTGGGCAAACACCAGCAGCCCTTTCTTAGGCAATATGTCTATTTATATACAAGAATTAACCACATTTTCATAGGATAAAAATGGATATCCTAGATGCATGGAGTATCTTAAACTTCCTGCAAAACAGGTTAGTCTTCTTGTTTGCCCTAATGTTTTGATTTCCCATTCATTGCTAATGCTGTAATGAGCATCAGTCATTGCATGGTGGCTCAACTCCAACATATATCATTCAAATTCCTCCTTTTTATTAATTTATATTAGATCTTATGGATGGAATCTATTGTCTTTATAGAGCCTGGGATCTCACAGTAATTAAGTTCAAATTTAAAATAAACAATGACATCCAGTATGGGTTGTTGAAAAATCCTGAAAAGTTTCTCACCTAATATTATTACAGAATCATCAACACTATTTTTAAAATGGTCTTTAAGAGTATTTTTCTAACTCACATAGAATGTTTGCAAGTTAATTCAAATTGGAAGCCCTCACATCACTGAAACCTATCTATGAACACTTTCTAATTTAAATTGAAAGCCTCATTTGAATGTATTCTGATAATTTAAAAAATTATTGGAAACAACTACTAACTGTGCAGCTAAGCCTTAAAACTCTTGCTTAAAAATAATATGATATCTGACTCTCTTGCTCACAAATCTTGCCTGAGCCCTAAGCCTGGTCAGACATTTCTGTCAAGAAAGGTTTTAGTACATTTTTCATTAAATCTTTCTGCTAGTCCTTGAAATGTTATTATGCTTTTAAAGAATATAACTAAATGCAAGATTCTAGTTTTCCTTACCTACATTCTTTATTATTGTTTTAAATGAAGCATTATTTATGCATATAGAATCTGTGTGCTGTGTGTTCTTTCTTTCCTGGTAAGTTATGCTTTACTTCCATACTTCTTTCTCAGTCAGAGTGATCTGCAGTGTTTTCCTTACGAGAAATTAATTTTCAAAATAACACAAATTTCCTGCTGTGATTCAGCAATTTCATGTAAAAAGCATAATATTGATCTGAATATATTTGCTGTTTCTAAACAATAATCATGTAGTCAGTGAAAAATAGATGTACAATTGTATAAACCAAAGCTGTAGTTCTAATTTGAATTTTGCAACCTCTATTTACACTTTATTTTAGGTTTACATATTTGTCTTTATAATGATGCTTCTTTGATAATTCATTCTAACGACCTTACTTATCATTGTAAATACTTTTTTAACTAAGAAATTATCTTGGTTTTTACTATAGGAAGAGGAGACATAAAAAATTTGATCCAAAGACACAGAATTTGACAAAAAATCCAGCATTAGGATAAAATTAAAATTATAACTTTGTCATTATTTTTGCAATTAATCCCAAATCATTCTATTGTGTATTTTTGATACTACACGTAAGGGTTTAAATGAACAGGCATTGCCCCTGTGATAAGCATTCTGACAGATTAAAACTGTTAACATATTTTACAAATACTTCTCTGAATTTTGTATTCAATTTAAGTAAAAATTAATGCCAGTGAAACTTTATTGCCTAGGTGTCTGCAAAAATGAACACAAAAGAACTGTGAATATTTCTGAATCCAGCTCATTTTAAAAACAGCATGAATAAAGCTTTTTGTACTACTGATCTATCTCTAAATATTATAATTTTTTTCTCAGTAAGAGCTGGCGCCTTGCTACATGTTTACAGCCTCAAGCAATATCATTTCTATTTTGAAACTCTAGTTAAACACCTTAAACACCTGAGCAGTACTCAGACTGATAATTCATCAGCCTTCACTTTGAATGCAGAAAGATTACTCATCTGAGTAAAGTTGCTCAAGTATAAGAATTTGCAAGCTTGAACCTTGTATTTATTGTTCTCAGACTGTTTAATTCCTGATTTTGCCTTATAAATGCTAAAGGGAAATTTAATGAAGACAATGCATTTTCAAGCAAAAGATTAAGAAAATTACTTTATTCTTTTAACAAACAGATGTATTTTATAACACATGTATAATTAATTTCATAATGTATTTTTATATGCAATAAATGCAGAATAGAAAAATATAGAACAGTTCTGTAATTTATAAATTTATTGAGCAGAAAATGACAGAAATCCTCAAAGTATTCATCTGAAAGTGCCAGGTGAATACATAGAACAAAGCATATGCTTTTGTCTGATATATTCCTGACATGAAGGAAAAGATAAATGCAGGAATACCTGTAACAAAACTTCTCAAAGCTCGCTCATTTCATGATCAAGACCTCAGTAGCAAAAGTTTAATTAAAAAGATGGTGCAAGAGAGCTTCTTGCTTCATTTGGGATGCCTGAGAGAGCAGTCAAGAAGAAAAACGTGGCAGTGAAAAGAGAACAAAAAAGCCAAACTGTTTCCCACCTATTAGTAGACAGAGTGATTTCAGAATGGATGTTACAGAGAGAGAAATTGTATGAAGGATTTCCAGAAATTTAAAAAAAAATGGTAAAGAGACATTAAGGAAGACTTCATTCAAAACTCTGCTATGAAAATTTGAGACAAGGACTGATGCTCACAGACAAATTTAAATGACCATTACATTACCACACATATATCTAGATATTACTTTCAGAGAGGGTAGCAACGCCAGCTGCATGTATACACGTACACCTACATCTGCTAGTAACACACTAATTATTTTTCATGTTGACAGACTTGAGAGCCTGTGTGAACCTCATGAATTTCAACAAGGCCAAGTGCAAGGGACTGAACATGGAACAGGGCAATCCCACGCACAAACACAGGCTGAGCAGAGAATGAATTGAGAATAGCCCTGATTTGAGGATGTTGGCTGATGAGCAGTGCACGTGTACCTACAGCCCAGAAAGTCCTCAATCTTGCATCAACAGAAGTGTGACCAGCAGGCTAAGGAAGGTGATTCCTCTCCCTCTACTCTGTCCTACTCTGCTCTGCTCCCATGAAACCTCAGCTAGAGAACTCCATGAAATGTCCAATTAAGTACAAGTTTGGAGTGTTGTTTTTTTCATTTAGGATGCTAAGGAGGTTGTAGAGAGGACGGTGCTGGCCTCTTCTCCCAAGTGACAGGGGACAGGACAAGAGGGAATGGCCTCAAGCTCCGCCAGGGGAGATTTAGGCTAGAAATTAGGAGGAAGTTTTTCTGAGAAAGGGTCATTGGGCATTGGAATAGGCTGCCAAGGGAGGCAGTTGATTCACTTTCCCTGGAGGTGTTTAAGACACATGTAGACGAGGTCCTGAGGGACATGATTTAGTGTTTGATAGGAACGGTTGGACTCAATGATCCAGTGGGTCTCTTCCAATCTGGTGATTCTATGATTCTATGATTCTAGCTGTTCTTCTTCCAAATTCATTCCTGCTTATATTGATTGATTAAGCATGTTTATGTTTTTCACCCCATTTTACACAGACATAGCTATTTCATTTTCACTGGTATAATAATTGGTTGTATTAATGGGAAGGTTCCTGCATTTTAACTGTCTTTCACATAGGCTTTCTACATCTACAGTTTCTACTGATTCATTATGCTCAGCAGTATGCCTTTTTTTTCTACCAATAGAGGTGAAAATGTAGAAAAAATAATATTGTCTTCCTTATAACTTTATTTTGAAGTCTTAGTTCTCTCCCCATCTCCTTCTGTATCCTTTTTTTTCTTTAATCATTCATTTCTAACTTGGAAACTTGTCCTTTATAGTGTTCCTACTCTGTTTTATTTTCTAGTACAATAACCATGCTACTGTACAGTAAGGTTAAGTGTGAAGGATAGGTAATAATTTGTTAGTGTTTCAAACAGAATTCAGGGACATTTCACAATGTTTTTTTGTGATTTGGGCTTTCAACTTTAAAATGTGATGTATAATTGACATTTTGATACTTCGAGGCCATGGTGTATTCTCACACTTCCATGAAAAAAACCCACAACTTGCTGACACAATCAGGAAACAGATGGTGACAAAGATCTTCTATTTAATATGCCAATCATTATGCTTTGCTTGCATATTATCATCTCATTCATGAGGCCATTATATGAAGGAATTTTGCTATGCCTCTGCAAATCAATCAATATTTTTTCAAAAAATATTATTTAAGTCTTTCTTATGCTTTCTATGTTTCATTATATTTGAGGTGGAGTGTTTATGCAAATTTATTACACTCAAAAAATGCTTTGACAATCCTGTGGCTAGAATAGATGTCAGCAGTGAAACATTCACTATAGATAGCTTCAATAGAGAGACTAAGAAATGACTTGGCAACTGAAGCATCGACATTTTCATACTTTGCTGTGGTCCTTAATCCAAAGCCAGTGACACACTAAGATACTATGAAGGATGATGTTGAGTAGGAGGATGGATTCTGTAATGTGGCCTCATATCTACTAAGACCTGGACTTTAGTCAAAATTTCTGCTCAAGAAAACCACAGATGGCAGATTACCAATATATTTCAGTTAGAGCTAGCACTGGATTTGAAATCATTGAGTATCTGAGCCAAGTAAACCTTTTCTTGAGCTCTGAAAATAGACATTTCCTTAGAGAGTGTCTGACTCAGAGTCCCATCATATAGGAGTGAGTTCATGCACTCACACCCCTCCTTGGACAGCTGAGGTCTTCTGAAGATGTTTTAGCATGTTATTGCAAATGGTGAGAAAAGACTGGTTCTTTCTCCTTTATTTCTATCCTGCAATGTCCAGAGAAAGTTTCTTCCTTCATAAATGCCAAATGTTCATGTTTAGAGGAAGCTGGGGTATAGTTAGCACCATTTTTTTTTAATGTCTCATTCCTACTCTCTATTTGTCGGTACCCCAGCTCCTAAAATGTTTATACTTCCATTAGAAGAAGTAAAAAATATTTTTGTTTCTCTTCAAAAGGAATAACATGAGGAAAGAGACACAGTCTGTAGCTGGACTACTTACAAGTGCCTGTTAACTGGGACAGAACATGCCTCAGACCTGGATATAGCCAGGTAGTTATTTGAAAACTTACCTATTCCTCCTGAAGCAGATGGAAATATGCAGTGGCTTCCAACTCGTATGCTATGTGGGAAGAAGAAGGAGAATGATTTTGTGCTTAAACTTAGAAAGGAAGCTATTTCTGGAGGAGAAGAGGGAATTTTATGCCATTATTCAGCACAATCGAATGCCATTCTGGGCACAGTACACTTCAGTAGCTATTTCCATGAGACAGTTCTCACATGAGGTAAGATGGTCCTCTATGTGAGAAAAATGAGCCTGTTTCTCTCATATGCATCACAACATAGTTTATGGTAGCCTTTCAGAATATCACTGTTTCTTTTCCCATGTAATTCCCTTTTCCCATTCTCCAGCCATTTTAGTCTACTTGCAATGCACTCTGCTAGATCAGATCTTCGTGGTCTCATAATGGGCAGTTCTAAGTCATTTTGTTCTACTCCCTTCATTGTGTGGCATTCTTTTAGCTTGCCCAGGAGGTTCAAGGTTCAACCGGAAATCCTCAAAGTTGCAATTCTGTGTTCCTTTTAATTAGTTAAGAAAAAGGAAAAAAAACCCCACCAGACCCAGAACCCCACCAAGCCAAATACACCATTGTATAACATATGAGCTTTTCTTAAACACAGGACCAGATTTATAATTTGTTTCCTTATTTATCATAGACAGGGGATTACACACCTTGCACTATCTAGACAGCAGTCTCTTGGGATGTCAAAAGCCAATGTTACATCAGCTATTGACTCTATCCAGGCCCTGTTATGTACAATGTCACAGTAACAGAGCACTTCCTGTTTGTGCTGGGGGAACTCTATTCATAATGAGCCCATCTAGGGTGTACTCAAATTGTGATAAAGAGCTCTACACAGAGGCTCCTATTTTAGAGAAACAGGTGTTGGTTTTGATTAGAGACAAATGACATCATCCAAGGGAGAGGAGAAAAAAAGCAAAGGGAAAGGAAGGCAAAAATAGAAAAAAGTGGCAACCAGACACAAATACATTTGCACATATAAAGCTGTTCTAATGAGAGCCAAATTGATTTGACATTCAGTGGCAGTTTGAAGCCAAAAAAAGCAAAGCAGCCTACAAAAGGCCCAGCTCATTGTTTATGGAGTGTCATACTTCATCATCTGTGAGACCAATAAAAGTGATGGGAAGACCTTTCAAAGCAGGGAGTTTGCACAGAATGGCTGTGTGGATACCATTGATGTCAGATCCAGTAGAAGGATTGTGAGCTATTTCCTGAATTGAAATCATGTTTGTCAGATGAAGTAGATGCTCTCTGTAGAGTATATCTTTGAGAAGAGGATTTGGTACATTATAAGAATTCTTGGCTGATTTCTCCTACACAGACATAGTCACAATACTCACCCTATGATGGGTACTGATCATCAAACTGTCCAGAAAAAAATAAATACAAGAGAAAAAAAAAATCTACATAAACATACAAATGCAGCTTCTAGTACAAGGAAATTAATCCCTTTATGAAAAAGACCTTTGTGCAAAGTAAATTTATGTAGGCACTCCTTTCATTATTCCTTATTTCCACAGATAACTTCGTAATTATTTTTACAAGCACAGTTTTTTACTTTTTCATTAAAATAGTGGACTCCTGTCATTAGTAGACAGTAGAATATATTTCATCACACCCTGCTTTCAGTTAGAACACCTGGTGAAGAGTGACATGTTTATCAAATATTGGTGAATGCCAACATGAATTAAATAAGCCTGAAAAAAAAACCCACGAGATGCTATTGCCTTATACAGGAATGGATGTGTAGAAAGCAGTCTCTCTCTTCCTGCCTTCAATTTACGAGCTCAATCTAGATATCATAATATTGATATTAAATTCTGATACTAGTGATTCAATTTAGATTTCACTAGAAAATCTGTTTCTTTCTTGGGAGAAAATTCAGGAATTTCAGACTTCCAAGTCTCAGTTCTCTAGTGACTCCCTAGTATACAAATAGAAAGTGATCTTAAATTAGCAAGTCTTTAATCACATTTAACATATAGTATCAAGTGTGGCTTCACAACTCAAAAAACACTATCAGGGTGACCAAACTTACAATGGATACTACAAGTATGGACAAAATACCTGAGAGACAAGACACACGGAGATGAGTCTAAGCGAATAAATAAAATATCTTCTTTCATTCACATTAAAAATAAAAATCAGGTTTTTTTCCTGTAAATATTTGAGCTTGTGAGTAAATAGATCAGTAGTTCAAAATGTTGAAATACTCACAAAAAGCCAACATTGCACCTGTATTAAACATTGTGTTCTGTGACATATGAAGACAGTGTATATTTGTTATGAATTAAGTATGCAGATATAATTCCTGCTGTGTTAGCTTTATGTTTTAAATGATATGATTGAGTTTCTTTTGTCATATTTACAAGAATTATAAGCTACACTGGAATAAATTACAAATTTGGAATACCACAAGATAGGTTTCTAAATTCACTTCGTGGTAGCACCTGGAGATGAAAGGCCATATCTGGTCTGCCACAGCCTTGACTTCAGTTTGGAGGAGAAATGAGGTTGCTCTGTGTCTAACACCCACTGTTTTAGTAGTCAGTCTGAAGTCCTGCAGACATGGCATTTAACTTTATTGAATTAAATATTAAAATGCAATCAGCATGATAATGCCTTCAACAAGTGGATTTCACTTTTCCCAGGCTATAAGCATTCTCATGGATAATTGTGTTGCAGAAAAAGCAAATAGGAAATCAGTAACTGAAGACTGAAGAAAATGCATTGCTACCAAATTTTGTTAAAACATTTAATATATTACCTTTTAGGATTCAGTGTCAGAATTATAACACCACAGAAGTGAACGCGAGCAATTTACATTTCCCTTAGAGCTATTGTTTCACACTGTCTGAAGATTCAGGCTATGTCTTTCACTGCTGAGAAATTATGTATTTTACATCAAGCAATGTAAACTTCTATAAATTAGTGAAAACAAGGAAGAGACAATTTTCACTTTAATGTAGCTAGTCAAGGTTAACCTCAGGCCCACATCTACCATTATATTGACAAAATACAAAGAGAAATCACATGATGTTAACAATGAAAGTATAATCTTTGCAAAGGAACACTGTATTAATTACCTGCTGTTCACATTAAAATCTTCCTTCCTTTCACATTGTGAAAAGCAATAGTTCTTATATGAAATTCTTCTGAAAAAGAAAGAACAAAAGTAAGTAGGCTCAATGTACAAACTTTTGCACATATGTTAAAAAAATAATAACTTATTGGTACAAATTAAAATGAATTATTTATCTTAGTTACAGTAATTTTTTTTTCACTTACTATTTGCTTTCTGTGCTATGTGAAGATCAAATATTATTTGGAGAAAAAAATTGCTAAGTTATGTTGAAGAAGGAATATTCCAAATTTTAAGTCTGGTCATCAACAATTTATGCATCAAAAGGTAACATTCACAACAGAGTTTGATTTTTCATACTGGACAGACATAGGTCATTCAGATGGAAAACTATTTTGAAGTAGTAGACTTAGGCAGTTGATTCTACGTAGTTAATCAAGAGGACCAAGAAGAACTGCTGATATGTAATCACCAGGTAAGAAACAGCTTTAGCTTTTAGAGACTCGGTCTTCTCTTTCTGCTAGTTGAAACAGCTGAGCTGAGAAATAAAGATTTTAGTTTTATTTTGTTTTCCTACCACTGAGAAGGATTAGCTCCTGGAACGTATTAACTCAGCAAGTTGTTATTTCTCTGTTGCCTGTAGTATCTGCAGCAGCAGCAGGGTTTTTTTCCCTGTGAAAGACATCTCTAACTAATCCAAAGCTGGCACAAAATTTATTGTCAGACAGAAAGGTGTAGAAACTACCCTCCTCTGATAACTTTTACTAAGCGTGTAACTTTTCATACCACTTCCCTGCTGGTAGGGTTTGGATAGCTTAGATAGATAGCTCCTGGGTGGTGCCTGACATAAGTTACTTGGCTCAGAAAGAAGACAAAACATAACATTTTATGTGCTTGTGCTTCTTTAGTCTTAAAATTGTTTCTATTAGTATCTCTAGGATATACAAATACACAAAAGGAACTGAATGAAATGCTACAGAAGTGAAAATATTCCTCTGATCTCTTTAAAAACCTGGTTCTTTAGATTTTTGCCCCTCAACACACTTGGTCTTATCTACAATAATGTAGTGAAAACAAATTTATTTGTATTCTTTTTACTTCCAGTGTCTACAATCTGTTTACTTGCATTCCATATAGCTAAGTCTGATTGTACCATATTTTATTCCATTTATCTATCTCCAGCTGAATTGCTTAGTAAATTCCAGCCTGCTACTCCTTTTACAGCTCAGTAGAGTCGCTGAGCCTGCACAGGCACTGATAAACACATTCTGAAGAATACTGGGTTAAACAGGTATACTGAAAGCCTCACTGACACAGGTAATCTTCACCGCTGATGGCAAAAAGATAGTAGTACGGCATTAAAAATACAAGGCTGGATTTACACTTAGGCAACCAACAGAATTGCTACTGGGCTTGTAAACAGGACAGGTTAAATACAGACACTAAGGTAATAGCAAGCAGTTATACACATTTTCAACATAAACCTTCAGTGTAAAAAACTCTTATCAAGAAAGTGTGACTACTCATTACAAGCTCTACTCCTTAGAGACCAGTTATTTTTTTAAAGAGAAAATTTTCTTCTGCTTGGGAATATAGTTAGAATTTTTTTTAAGAGGAAGGAAAGAAAGATAATAGGAGTTAACCTGGAAGAAAACTGAAGTGCAAGTCCTCCTTTTCCTTATCTTTCCTACCACTCTGCACACCACTCTCTTGTTACAATGGGGTGTTTGGAGGCATATTTTCCAAAACAGTTTCCAGCTAGAAAACATTCACTCATGCCAAACTGTTCATTTTAAAGCTATGAGTTCCCTAACTATGAGAGGTTTCCAGATATTTCCTGTAAGTTATTAAACCTATCTATTCATTCAAAAGGCTATTTCTAAGTAGTGATACCAGGTCAAACTGTGCAGCTGGAAATGACCAGAGATCGAACTGTGCTTCAGCAACTTGCAAAAGCTGAAAATTAGTAATTCCTAAGAAGTCACATTGCAAAAAGTTCCTATAACATCTGTTTCAAAGAGATACACACAGTTCATGCCCATCATTTCCTGAAAGGAAAGAATCTATAGTGTAGCACATACATCTTCTGGGCAGGCTCTCTAACAGAAAGTGGTTTGCATACATATCTCCAAAACTATGGTTTTAACACGATGATTTAAGGAGTTCAACTACAACGTAAGTCTTGAATGGAGTTCAGTGGTTATTCTTGGTAGTTCAGAGTGGAAATCCAACTTAGATGCTCTGAAACTGCTCATATTTCTGGACATGTCTGCAGTTGGATAAATGTGGTTAACTTTTTTGAATAAAAAATGGGGAAAATGGATGAAGACAATTAGAGAAAATATATTTTCATTTTAAAATTGTTAATTGCATGCCATCCTCTGTATATTGCAGAATTTTTCTAGCTCTGAAAACCAAGTGACTTTTATTTGGTAGTCATCTTGAATGTGACTATTAGATGAAAAAGCTTTATATCAGGCATGTCAAATCCCTTTTCACAAGGAACCTGCAGCTCAGAAAACTTTGCATTATATGTATTAAGAATGAGCATGCAAAGTGTAAGAATCTCTTATGGTAAGATACCTCAACTATAATAAAACTGATATCTACAAGAAAATGTTCCCCTAACAGTAGGGACCAGTGAGAAGCGGCATTTTATTCCTGGTCTTGCCAGTGTTAAGATGAGTAATATTTTCAGAACTGTGAAAGAAAAAAACCCCAGAAAACAGTAAGAAAACAACTCTGCACTTTTACCCAAATGTACTTTTTGTATTTATCAGCAGTAATAACTATTCAACAACTGGGTTTTAATTAATCAGTTCATTAGTAAACAAAAAAACCAAATACCATCAAACTAGATAAAGACAGATTGCTCTTGATGGAAAAGTTGCTGGTGCTAATAAAAGCAAAACAGTGCGGTTTAACTGTAGAGCACCCTCCCCCAGCTTCTTTCCTCCACTGCTTTATTTCAGCCACTGAAGGAAGATGATGTGGACAGGAATATATGTGGAAAGAGAATGGTTCAGTAAAAAAGCTCTTTTCTTCTGCAGCTACTATTTTATTGTAGAACTATTTTTTTTTAAAAGAAAGGAAAATAAGGCACTTTTGCACCAGGTATTGCATAAGCAAACGCACCTTTATTTTCAGCATACAATGTGAAAGCCAATTGAGTGTCTTTTGGTCATCTGTGAAATGCCACTTGTAAAAGGAAGAGGCTCAGGTTCATTAGAGTTTCTTCTCCCCTCTAACTCACTGCAAGTTTGTTTTGGCTTATGAAAATAGATTTGATATGCTAACCAGACTATAGAGGTAGTGTTCATTCGTTCAGTGATATTCAGCAGTTTTTATTCACTTTTATACTCATTGCATTTTCACTGTTGGAAACTCATTTACATAATCTCCGTATGGTCATTTCACAGTAACTGTATGTGACTCTGGATATGCCAGCTAATAATTATCCTAAGCTATCTGAAAATATCTAACTACATAGTGACTACACAGTTATTCCTTAATATTCTAACTCTACATTGAAAGCCCTTTGACTGGTCCAATACTATGAAACATCAAGCTGTTTGCCAACAACAAAGACTATGCCTTTGCTTCCCAGCCTCTGCAGCTGAAGCAGAAAACACCAGTGTTTACTTAAAGAAGAAGGGGAGAAAAAAACCTCTCCTTCCCGTGCTTGATATTGTGGGTGTTGGAATAAATAGCAGTTTCTGTCATTGATTTTAACAGGAATTGAATCTGACTTTTTTTTTCATCTTTTTTATGCCCCATCTTCTTGCACTTCAGGAAAATACTTTATTTACACAATAATTGTCATAAAGCCATAATTTCTGTAGACAAGATTCTGCTATATTTTGTTATGTACTGTCCTAGTTTATGTTTCCCAGCATTTTTAATGCAGAGCCATTATGTACATGTCTGTATATTTTACTAGAAAATTAAGAGAGAAAGCAAGAATTTTTCCTTGTAATTTTTGCATGTCAAAATCTGCAGGTATTTTTACCATAGCATCCCAGCTTCCCTGAGCTTTGGCCACTACTTTCCAGAATTATTGTGACAGAAGATTGCTTTACATAAGGCTGTTTCCTTTATGTCAAAGGATTAAGTAATTATGTAATGGGTGAAAGACAAATTATGAAAGGCAGGACTTTCCTCTCCTTCCTCCTTAGGAATTGAATTAAAAAATGTCGCTGACTTTAATTACAAGTTACAAGATACTGAATTGTACAGGGTTTTAGAATTTGGCAGAGAGATGAAAAATCTCTGAATGGAGATAAAGGAAAACACAGAAAAGCCTATATAAAAATCGGGGGGAAAAACTGTTTTCTTTTATCACAGAATACACAGAAATAATATTTGGATAACGATTAAATAAGAAGGAGGAAGTCTACTCTATAAACAAGGAGTTTCTCAGGGTTGTGGATGTGTGTGCTATTTAATTGTTTTGGATTTGTGGCTAAGATTCCTTTTCAAAAAGAATGATGTGATCTAAAAAGAGAGGACAAGCTTGGTTCAGTTATAGCTTTCATATAATTACTACAAACTAATGCAAATTAGACTGTAGGTCTGCTCAATGTACATTTCTGTGCTTGCCAAATTATGTTTGGCAGTGTGGTCAAGCAATAACAGATGCACACTGTGCCTAGTTTTCTCGGGCTGTTCAATAATTAGGAGGGCCATGTATTATAATAAACCACATCCCCTTGGCTGAGATTTGGATGCAAATTGCACACTAATTCACTTCCAAGTTTTTTGGAAGCATACCAAAAGACATGAAAATTAGGGAAATATACTATTTACTTCAGGAAATGTGTTTAAAACTAAATAAGGCTCATTTGTAAGCAGTGTTCATCCATTCCACTCATATAAAAAAATTAACAATAAGTTCTCTTTCCTTTACACTATTTAGTTAATCTCTAATACAGAGAAGCTAATGTGACACCTCTGCAATGTTCATGGCATCTCTATTATTCTTATACTGAGAGAATACAATATAAAAGACAGTTATTCTGCTTTGTATTTCTCTAAGGTATTGCTGAGGTTGTGTGGATGATATCAGTTCAATGAAAGACTTGAATCACACTGCAAATTCTTTGCAATCAGTTGAGTTGTAATAGCATGCTGTTTATAGCAGAAAATTTGTCTTTTGAAAAGGCTGAAGATTCTTTACCCTTAGCTATTACACAAAGGCTGAATGGACAGATTTAATGGAAAAAAAATAATACTTAATGAAGGAAATTCTAGGAAATCCAGCAATGTAATGTAGTTACATGTGTAGATGTAACTACACCTGTCTCCAGATTCTGAAGAAATAGAAAATTAAAATAATTGAACTCATCGCTACATGTATTAAGAGGTACTTAGTTTGTCCTGAAAAATCATTTTACAGTGAGCTTCTTTGCAGTAACAGTTAACACGCTTAGAGAAATATAATGCAGCCTAAAAGAGGTGTAATAAGACATACATCTCTTGTGTTTATTGCCTACCAATTGTATTGTGATTGCAGTGAAGAGACAGGGTCATATATCAGGATGACTCTGTATATGCTCTAGACAAATACAGAAAAAAAGGCAGTGCAAATGACAGAAATCAGAATGCTTAACTGTAGTATTAAGCTTTTCGTTTTAAGAAAAGACATCAAAGAACATAATTATGTAAATATTTCCAAGTATTTTAAATTTTACAGTGATATTCAAACAGTTCTTTACAAGAAGACAACGAGGCAAAATATTTCTTGTCAAAAATATAAAAACCCCTTTCAATATATTCTACACTGCCAGCACAATTTTAGTGACTACAGTGTTTTGACATGGGTGACTTAGTTATAAACTAATTCACACGGGCAATAGCAGAAATCTCTATAGCAAAGCAAAAGTCAGGAGATTACTGCAGAAGTCTTAACTTTTAAAAAAATTGATAATATAGAAATATGGGCATAATGGCAGTAGGCAAGAGTCCTGGGATTAATTAGCTAGTTTTAGGGGGATAAATGAATGCTGTGACATGCAGCTGTGGCTGGACTGTTATGTTTACAGAGTTTCATTGTAGGTGTTTTTTAGGGGGTTGTCTAGGTGTTTATCCTAGTGGTTTGGTGGTTGTTGGTATTGTGACTATATCATCATAGACTAACAGAACAGCTACAAACTCTTGCTTCCAGTGTGATAATCAGAGAGTTAACTACATAAAAGCAGTTTTGGCAAGAGTACTGTTCACTCTGTATGTTGAAATTTAAAACAGGCTAAAGACTAGATGTGGAAAAGCAGCTGAGACTGTAAACTCATTTGAATCATTTAAATTAGGGGACTATGAAAAGCTTTAGGTGAATTTTGCAAAAATAACTGGGTTTAGTAGATAAGCTTCAACACAGATAAGACCGCCTTAAAATACATTAGTGGAAACAGTCTAAAGTATTTATACATAATGATGTCTTTTGAATTAGTTGTAACCTCTCAGGAAAGAATGATCCAGGCATTACTGTAGACAGCTCAATGAAGAGACTTGCTCAGTGGTGATTAAAAAAGCAAATAAGATGTTAAATTGTGTTAAGAAGGGAATAGAGAATAGAAGAAAGAAGATTACAATTCCATTATAGAAATCGATGGCACATTGATTACTGTATTCAGTTAGACATCTTATTTTAAAAAGACACAAATGAGAAGGTGAAATGAAGTACAATGAAAATGACAAAGGTGTTACTTTCGCAGTCACTAAATTATGTCAGCCTCTCCAGAAGCATAAGGGACTAAGTGAAAAATGTTAATCCTGATTCGATAGAATCATCCCTAGAAAGCTAGCCCTTTTTCTAACATTTATCAGATGCAAACTAACTCAGTTTTTTAACATTTATGAGAGACTGCTTCAGCATGATGCCAGTGTCACATCCAGGAAAATACAATGATGTTATAGAGATGATTTTGGACTCCAGTCATTCTCTTGTGTGTGTACTCATTGTAGATGCAAAGTATGTGTAAATCCAAATCGACACTTGAGAAATAATGCAATTTACATTTTTAATGAAAAATCTTTTTTTCAAAATTAGTCTTTCCACATGAAATTCTGTGTATCCCTAGTTTGTCACATTTTCTTGCAAAGGAGGGCAAGAGGCGAACCTGAGGTTTTGGGGGCTTGGTGGTTGTGGTTATTAGCACTTCTATGAGGAGTTTGCTATTCTTTTTATAGAAACAAATTAAATGATTAATTAGAATTTCTTAATAATTATTATATTGTATTGAAGTGATGAAAGTTACTAGATCTTCCCTGAGCTGCTCGATGTAGCAGGATATATACATAGCAGCTTCCCCAGACTTGGAGAAGACCTCCAAAAACGTCAAGTTTGTGCATATCTATGTCTGGTGAAACAATATGTGTGCATGTTAAACATTGAAAATAGTCCAAGAGCTGCCATTAATTTGAATTGATCTGAAATCATTAACTGGAACTGCCCTGCCAGGAAATTGAAAAATTAATTATTTCCACAACTACTATCTGAGATACTCCATATATTTGAGGAACACACAAGAAAATTGTTATCAGCCCTGCTGCTAACTTCATTAGAACATTAATTCATTAAACACAAAACACTGAAGATAAGGTGCCTCTACTCACAAGGGACTTTGGTAATACACCCATATCCAGTTATACTCATTCTCTGTATAAGGCAAATGCAATAAATAAAAAGGTCTCCTGAAGTGTTACTAAGTAAAATAATCTTCTAATAACATTAAGTAAACTACACATCAAGCTACGTAAACCTATATAATGATAAATGTCTAACAAAACTTTGAATACGGGGCAGGCCAAACACATTGTCAATTGTCTTGGTCCTGTCAGCTATATTCCTTCAGCGGTTCACAGTTTTTGTGATTTTTTCAATCTATTGTACTAGAGAGGATAGGATTACACTGGCACATATTCTATATCTATTACATGGTTGCCTTTGTTTAAAGCTCAATGGTCTCTGCAGATTCCTTCCAGTCAGTGCTCCTACATTCCTTATCAGAACTTTCCTAGACCAACATCACCTCTACTGTAGTGTCAGGTCAAAGTCAATATAAATAAATTAATTTCTCTAGATTACATTAATCAAATTACATGTTCACATCATTAAAATTATCACTATGACTTACTGTTTTCCCTATAAGTCTCCCGCAATAGCTCTGACAAGTTAGACAGAACTGAAACCAAACAATAATTTTTAATTAATTGATGATAAGAAATATTTTCAAAATTCATAGCATTCAAAATTTTCAAAGAAAGATGGGAACATTTATTTTCAAGCATTGTCAGATGAAAATGACCCATTTTCCCATTAGTCAACTGAAAAATTTGGATTATGGTTTCATTCTCATCACTATTATTAGCATGGATCAGTATATTGCTGTTCACTTTCCTGATCATTTATTTTTAAAGATAGACCTCCAATTTGCAAATATAGGTAGTTGAGTCAGGTGCTTAAGTACCTCCATACATGCGACAACACATGTCAGATCAAGGTTTAAAACTTGTTTTCCACTGAAAAACAATATATTGGGAGTACCACCTGTAGATTATTCTGTTTCCACCACTCTTTTTTAAAAATTATTTTTCACAAATCCTTGGGAAACTCAGCATCTTTGTTTGCTAAGATGTTAGACAGTATGCTTTGTTCAAGCCTGGGAATGCTCTAAGAATGGTAAAACAATCAAGGATAAATCGTTCTTTTGCAAGACTATGTCAGCAGTGTTACCTGTTTCAGCTCAGAACAATATATCAATTCTACAATACTGCCTAGGAAATCCCTTCAGTCTTCTGACCCCACCTTCATATCACAGCTCATAAAGGTAGCCTTTTTTTTGCTCAGATGTGAAATATAATTTCTGTATTTACCAGAGTGTTACATGCCCATTCTGCAGCTCTCCTGCAGTTCCCTGGTAGAACCAAAATCCAGCTTCTGAGACTGTCACCTGATAGCTGTGGAACCAGCAGAAGAAGAGTTTCTCGCTTACATCAGTTCTTCCTGGATAATATGGACTGTTGGGCAACATCATAGACAAACGTGAGAGAAATTAAACTATAAACTACTCACTGGAGAATGGTGTGACATTTTTGAAGGGAAAAAAACACTTACCATGAGATACAGGGTGATTCTCTCACATTGTTTCAGAGACTAAAAAGACCAGCAAAGGTATATGGACCATTCAACATTTAACAATGAAAAGTTCATATTCAATGCAAATAGAATACTGTTGCATTGCTCTTCATACACTGGCCATCACTAGCATTTTCAAGATATGACAGCTCCCCTTTTCTCCCCAGCATAGCTTCATACCAGGAGTACAGCTTTACGAGGAAGTGGGAGGGACTGCTCCAGACCATCCTATAGTTCAGCAGTTAAATTTATCTGACTGTTCAAATAGCCATTAAGCTGAAGAGGTGATTGGGCCCATGTCAGCCATACCCTTGGTGAATGTTACAGTGAATAATGTACCTGGGATGGGACAGAAAGAAGACGTTCCTTAATTTCTAGCTAGTGTTATTTCACATTTCCTTTGGGAAAAATACAACTTTCAAGAGCAGTTTCATGGTAATGAATCTTATTGTCCTAGGTTGTCTCCATGAAACCCAGACACGTAAAAATCACCCCTCAGAGACTTATGAGAAATCTCTCTTTTCAGTATTTCCCATGAGCTATTTAGGTAACTTTTAGTCTATGTTATATTTTTATGGAATCTAATGACAGCTTTCTATCCCCACAGATTTCATGTAGGTAAACAAAGCACCTGGATTCTAACAAGTGGCAGGATTGATGTTTCAATTATCAGTCAGTGTTTTGATGCCCCAAACTGCTTTGCAGTAAAGCTTTCTGTATTCAAGATTTTGATAAACTTTGCAATTTTAAAGAAGTGGGATAAAACTATCTCAGAAGTGGTTACAAAAGCTGGGGACACTTTTGCTAACTGAGCTGTCATTTTGGCATGGTGTCAATTCCCTGGCAGACTCCCTGAAAAAATACTGCATCATAAAAAAGACTGTGTTACAGAATCTTAGCATGGAATATACCTATGAACATGAGGTCAACCTGTGCCTATTATCTCACAGAGATTGAAATAAATGCAAACAAGCCAGCCCTCCGACCTAGCAGAGGGTTAATATAAAATTAAGAAGAAACTACTTCAGGGAGTAACATTTTTTAAACCTTCCTTTATAATTTTTGCTTATCAAGGAGTGCCCTTCTGGTATATCAACTGAGCCAAGACTGAGTTCTCAAATACTATGATGGCTTCTGTTAATTAGATAGTTTATCTGTGATAAGTTGTTGACACTGAGATGATTTGTGTTAAATAATTTTAAAATATTCCGTGGGGCACTAACTTAGATGCATTGTTTGTTCATATTCCAGGCCCCGGCTTCAATCTTTTTTACAACCCATGTCAGAAATGAAGTTGATGCTTTGCAAACTTCTTTAAGTCAGAACAACTAACATTGCAAAGATATTTTTGAATAACTGGAAACCTCTGTAATGATTTTGTCTTTTTATACTCTGGGCTTTAGTGTGATGATATAAAATTTGAAGAACATTTTTTGTAATATTTAAATACGTTAAGTTTTGCTTGTTTAGCACTTTTAAGTATTTCCTTTACGACGATTTCTCACTTGTAAACCCATTTCCATCCCCACAATTCAAGGGAAAATCCAGGAAAGACTGGCAGGATGTGACACTCCTTTCTACTAGGGTACCATACTTTCATATGTGCTCTATCTTTTTGGTGGGCTTTGCTTTCACAAGTAATATGAATAGACTGAGTTTTAAATCTGAAATACATTATTTGTTACAAAAATCAATGCATTGTACTTCAGCAATGCTTACTAAGTATTACACTATTTTACATGAAAAAAAAGGGCTGCACAGGGATGAAACAAGTAAATTCTTACAAGTACAAGTATTCTGGCAACATAATAACAGGAACACATCATTACGCATTTGTGATCTTCTCCTATGTAAATTAATTCCCCCCTACTATCTTGCTTCTCCATTCATGTAACTTTCCACCTTACCCTTGCTCTCTATTCTTTTCTTTCCTATCCCCCTTTCAACAAAAAATTATACCCTTCTTTCTGACCATTTTTATCCACTCTTTTCTTGTTTGTCTCTATTCTCTCTCTAGACTTCAAGCCCCAAATGCTCCCTTTTCCTTCTCAACGCCCCATCCTTCCTGAGTGGGAGTGCTGCCCATGCCGCTATAACACCTCAGACTCTGTTATGATCTCCATTCTGCATTTGCACATGGATACAGTCCCCTAATTGAGAGACTTGTTTTTTTTTTTTATTAAAAGCATTAGACATTTATAAGTAGGAATAACACTTTCAGAGACATTCTCTAGGTTAAAAGTTAAAAGGGATGTCAATCATCATACTTCAGAACATAAACAGATTGCCAGCGTGGGTTGAAAAGGAATTTTCCCCACATAAAATCATAGAAGTTTGCAATAGAAAAGTACTAATAGGTCAGCTAATCCATCTACCTGCCAATTCAATCTTCTTCCCTACCATTTATTTTGCTGTTCCTTTGGCCTCTCAAAAATCTCAAGTAAATGGACAGTAACTGCTCTCCAGTAGGTATTATACAGTCATTTAGTGTAACTAGTTTTCTCTCCAGATTTTTTCAGGTACTCAGTCTAAACTTGCTTTTATTACCTCCTCTCAGTAGTTTTAATGGCACTCCCATCATATTAAGTAAAATTTCTCTCCTGTCTTATTTTCTACAGTCTTCCAGTAAATATAAATTGTTGCGATGCCCTGTTTGATGATTCTTACCAAACCTCTTAGTCACCTTTAGCTGTACAAATAATTATTTTCAGTATCGTGTCTGCTTAAAATTATACTTCTGTAACTGTAAAGCACATAAGAAGAATCACCTACACCAAGACTGCAGTCAAATTAGAGCTTTGGAATATGTATACAAATACACATAAATAGATTTGTCAACAAGAACATCCATATATGTGGTACAAACACACCCATGCAAAATGAATGTGCAGTTAACTCTCTTATAATTTCTTCTAAAATAGCTCTTTCAGCTATGTGAATGCTTTTGTAGCACTCTGTCCTGAAATTCTTCATTCAGGAACAAAGATAGTTTTCCAAATCAGGTTTCTGTCTCTTCAGTAGTAAAAAATTTTGTTTGGGGATTCAGAACATTGATGAATGTTCAATAGAATAAAAAAATGCAGAGAAAATCTTTAAAGCTTGATAGGAAATTTAAACAGGTAAAAGAGGCCTGTATTTCCCTTCCTGGGCCACTTATAAATTATCCCACAGACCACTAAAATTAGTCAAAATGGAATGCTTCAGAAGGTTTTAAATTTCTTATACCCTTGCTGATAAATAAGGGGAAGATAAAATGCATGCATATAGCCCTGAAAGAGGCAGGGGAATATTTTTTCTGGGTCTTAAAGGGACACATAGTCTTGCAGATGTGAAGAGGACAGGGTGAGAAAGCATTACATTGCTGTCCAAAAGTGTCACATATGAGTCTTCTGTTATTTGTGAGGTTCTTAACATGCCAGAATGAATACAGAAGTAAAGCTTTTGTGCTCCGTGTTATTATTATACTACCTGAGTCAGGACACCAAAACAGAATGTCAACTCTTGTAGCAAATAGCTTTCATTAACTACCTCCAGTTTCTGTTTTCCCAGACAAGCGCAACTCTCCCTTCTTCAAAATCTCATACCAACATTTTTCTAGAGCCAAGGCTTTTGCAAGTGTAACATTTTACTATGGAGATATTTTTAAACTTTTATGGTCAAATTCTAAGCAACTGTTATCAGATGAAATTGTATGTACTCCCTAGCCCTCAAGATACTTCTAGATGTCATTGACCTAGAGAGAACAAGGCTGTTCACACAGCAAAAGCAGATTGCAGTCATCCTCCTGTAAAAGTATGCTGAAAAGTACAGTATAGAACTTTATATTATAGGTCAAATTCTATTAGAATTCTAGCAAGTAAACAGGCAATATACTTCAAATACAGGTGATTTAACGTTTACTATGAGGTATCCTAACTAGACACATTTTTGTAACTCTATTTTTACATTTCTTTACATCCTTTGTAGATTAGTGTAAACACAATTAATTAATCATGAAAAGCAACTCTTATGGAGCAGAAGCTGGATTTTAGCTTCCAAAGCAACTTTCCTGCCAGACCTGAAAAAATCTTATTCATTGTCAAGCAGTGTCACTCTTTGTAGCCAGCCTTTGATACCATGAGGTGCAGCAACCAAGAATTGCAGCAGTCTGCCTGGGTTTTTTTGACATGGATACAGGATTGAAATATACTGGGCTATTTACACCATCTGGTACATGCATTTCAGTTGAATGAAAGCAGATGAACTCCTGGGCACTTTGGTGATGAAACACCAGGAGAAAAGGAAACAAAACCCAAGAGACAAAAAAGTGTTAGGGAGGAAAAGAAAGCTGAACTCATCTAATTTATGGACTATTTAAGGGCATCTTGTAGGGTTCCTCACACTTTACATGGGGCTACGTTTGACCCCTTGCACATTTGGAATAGGAACATATTTGATTAAGCAGAATTTTCTAATGATCCTTTTTAGTTTTGAAATCTAGAGATCTATAAATATGTATATATCAATGTTACTGCAACTATGATTTGCAGCTGTCAATCAGTTTGCCTTTATGACTATAAATTTTCAGTTCACTAGAATTCTTTTGTGTAGTCTTCTAAGAAGAATAAAAGCCTACTCTATATCTCCACATTTTAGACAGAAGAGTAATGCATGATTAACAGTATGCCGAGAGGTGTCACATTCACATTAACACTGATGTGTGAACCAGTGGTCAAATGGCAGATTACATGTCTGTCACAACACATCAGGGCAGTGTTCCAGTCTGCCAGCTTTACCCTGCCCAGCGTCTTCAAACAAAGAGTTCTTCCAAAAACTGTAGCACAAAAAGAACGTTGAGCCTTTGGGGGAGGGAAAGAAGCCTGTCTCACGGTCAAGCTTTTTGAAGTCTTAGTAATATCAAATGGCAGAAAGGGTTAGTCACAGTCACATAACCTTGCAGGTTCATGGATGTCTATAACACAAATGTTACATATGTGGCCTTATCAAAGATTTGCTGCATGATAACTATATTACTGAAAAAGTATTACGGCTGGCATATTTCAATTTGGAGAAAGGATGCCAATTCTATCAAGGCTACAAAAACTCTTACCCTGTTCCAAAAGAGAAAGCAAGTTTCTGGAATATCATCTGAAGCAAGAAGTTCCAGTTCACTGGAAATGTCATGAAAAATGTTCTTCCTTTGTCTTATGGATAGAATTTTATTTGTCAAGTGGATAGTTAGTTAACTGCTTGATTTCTTATATAGCAAATAGTTACACTTGAAACTGAAGTGACTTTTAGTGGGTAATGATGTCTGAAGGCAATCCATATAATGAAGCAGAACATAGTCTCAGTCTCCTGGGATGTTTTCATATATTGAAAGCAAAATTTTAGACAATAACTGAAATATTGTTTGAAAAATCAGAAATACTTTCTCAATATTTAAAAATGCTTTCTAGGGGGTTATAAATATCATGCTCTCTTGATCAGTGCCTAACTTCTTAGATGTTGTAAGTCCCAAAAGATCTGTTCAACTTTCCTAAAAGTTTAACTGTTGTTCCAGCAGTAGTCTCACTGCACTGGAAGCATAAAATGGAAGATTTGAAGGCTAAAATATTGGAAACACTTAAATAACATAACAGTTATGTTCTGTTTTCAAGAACAACCAAGTTACATAGGTCATCTTTACAACATGAGTATGTCTTCTGAAGAAAATTATCGAAACACCACATTTGTGAGCAGTGAGCATACAAGCCAGTACTTGGACACAGTCCAAAATGAGTAGTTAGGTATTGCCTTGGTTCATCTCTTAAACATTAATTTATGTGTTCACTGTATATAGTGGACTTGATGATAACCTCTTAAAACATTTTAAGTATTGACTTTATCGGAATTATTCCTGATTTATAAAAAAGAATTGGAAGATGGAATCTACTTCTTACGTATGCATCTTCAATATTTTACATATACTCTCTTTACATAATAATACAGAATATATATTCTACATTCTATAAAATATTGCATATAGATACACAGTACTCCTTATGTAGTGATTACTTGGATTTTTACACTGGTTCTGCATGGATACATATTTCCATACACAATTATTACACAACTCAATCCTTTGTATTATCATTTCCCTTTTACTAAAATCCTTTCTGTGGTCCGAATTTAAAATACTGAATAATACCTACATAGTTGCCAAGATCTATGAATTCATATAGTGCATGCATATTTATTTTAAAACTAATATATTCCGGTGATAGGAAGTAGCTTTTATAATTTTCAAATTTTAAACTATAAATTGTTAATTCATGAAAAAATATACCACTGCTTTGTTAGTGAAACGAAGTTCAACAACATTCAGATGAGCCACAATTCAGTTTGTCAGGCTTGGCTTCCTTTCATAATTTTTTTTTCTTCCTGACACTGTGAACCTGCTGCTGCTGTCATAAGATGTAAAGTTTATTTCTGTACACATTTTGCATTTCATTTCCGTATGAATGGCTCCTATGTCTTGAGGCACAGAAATGTTATTTTCTGTGGACTGAATTTAGGCTTCTCAAAAATAACATAGCTATGGCATGTTACAAGCAGAAAGAGTAGCTAAAGGGTCTAAATTCTACCTTTAGCTAACTTCTAATTCACTTCAAATCATTTAAATAATTATTCTTAAGTTAAAGTCTCACTGTATGGTACAGTGCTATATATAAAAAACAACTACAGTTATGCAGCCGAGCATGGAGTTATAAATGATACAGCAGTATAATATTTTACATCCAGACAGTAGATGAAAAACTGCACAAGATAAATGAAATGTTTTCACTGATATTCATTAATTTTATTCTCATGTTCAAGACAGATAATCTTAATGAAATGTATTTTAAGCTCTCATAAATGCACATCTGAGAAATGTAAAAGGAGTGCTAGAAGTTATGTAATATTCTGGTATGAAGAAAAGAGGTGTACTTGAAAGAAAATATTCTCAAGAAAACTGGAGCTGACACATGTAGTTTATTACCAGTGAAGAATTTTAGTAAAAATAGTAACAAAGTAGTACTTATAAGTGGAATTTTCATTAGCATTTATTATTGGTCAGCTCTGTTTCTTTTAAGTTTCATGCACATTCTTAATAATGTCTGCATAAGCAATGTTTATTGAACTGTAGGACAAGATGCATGGGGAGAATTATGTTCCTAAAGTAGCTGTTAGGCATCTAAATAAAGCAACAATATTTTATTCTGTAGCATTCACAAAATCCTTTCTGAACTGATGCCTGCAGGTGCTCAGCATCTACATTTTTTGCAAATACTATTCCTGTAATGTCTTGTTAGACACATGCTGAACAACCTATACTTTCAAAACACTAGGAAAAGTATCAGCTAACACTCTAAGCCCATTGTAATTCACAGATTAATTTCACAACCCTGTATGTGGGTCCTGAAAGCATTGCCTATACTTAACTGCCAATTACAGACTGAAGTGATTTATATTATCTTGCTAGAGATTTGGTTTTTCTTCTGCAGTTCATATAAAAAATGATTTACATACATGGTATTACTATACTATAATGAGTCATCTGTTAATTATTTCTGACATGTAGGATAGTAAAAATATACTACTGTTCCAGTTATTAATAGAATTTGCCTATCATGATGAAACCCAAACACACCAGATTGCTGTGATTGTTGGAAAAATTGCCACCAACTCACATTTTCATCTATAAAATGGTGCAGGTATTTTTTTATCTGACTTCTGTGAAGATGAGTATAACTTGCAAGTCTGTCTTTACTTAACTGTTGACAAGCAGTGTTTAACGTATCTTAGATTAAGAGTCTTTCAGCAAAATGCATGATGACTACACAGGCTATCAAAAATAATCTTCAACCGACCACATGCTGTGTAAGGGTACCAGTGAACTACTTCATAAACAGACGGAATGCAAACATGCACAAACACACAAACCACTAATGCCATAACCAACCTCAAGCACAGTACAAACAAAATTCATGCCAAGAAACCTGCTTAAAAATTTATGTTAGAGAAAAATACACTTTCAATGCCTGAAAATTTATTTGACCACTTATTTTACAATAAACAAAACTATGCAAAGTCCATGATGACCTTTGAACAAAACTTCTGGCAAACTCCAGTGGCTGTTTATTGTTCGCTGTCCATGGGTAGATATGGTATGTACGATCTTTAGGGTAGCACTTCTTGTGCTCCATGCATGTCATCTAATAAAATTAGGCAAGATATACATGATATGTGATCATGTGTTCCCTATATGCTTATCACATTTATAAAAAGCAGTAATTATTAGGTAAGCATTCAGGTACTCAGCAAAAATAACAATCTAAATCTTAGAAGCAACTTAATCCTGATAGAAATCCACTTACTTCAGTATCACTTTGCATCTGTAGGTGAATTAATTTCCATATAGAATTTAAAGAAAGAGTTTCATTTTTATTGGACTCATCACAATGCATATTAGAACCACAACCGTGCTTCTGAAAACACCTAAAGCCTCACAATAGCATCAGAAAGCCAAGCACTTTGTGAAACCCTTGGCAAGCAGACTTGCAGCAGATAAATCTGAATAGAACTTACATAAGTGAAAAACAGAGAAGGTTGCTGTTAAGTAGAGAACACAGAGAAGAAAGTCAGAGTCTAGGACGTGTCTCTCAGGTCTATCATTTCAGTCTGCATGCCAGAGTTTAGTCTCAGGCTCCTCCCTTCCAATTTCTTCTGGGAGAGGTTGTGAACTAGGACCAGTTTAGCACCCAGCTTTAAGACAGGAATAACAAAAGATGTAATTTAATGAAAATTACTCCCAGATTCTTCTTATGTTGTTTTACAACTGATGTGGCAAATAGCAGCACAGTGTTGTGGCAGGCTCTGCACTGCATGGATGTCAAACTAGAATGATACTAACCATAGTCTTTTACTTGCTGGACCCCTGACTTGTTTTTTTTTTAACTTCTCACATAGGTGTTTACCTTCACAAAATCTACAGGAACGCTGTGATCTTCATTCCTTTGAAAAATTCGTTTCCACTGACAAAATGTTTGCAGGAAAAACTGTGGCAGAAAAGTGTAGATAAAAAGATGAACTGGTAGCACACATCTGGTTTCATAAGGATAAACCTACTCTATGCTAATGCTTAAAATCCCTACCCGGGCACAGGACATCCAAGTTGGAGTTCACCGAGTATCAGAATTGTATCAGAGAGTGAGCTAATTAGTAAGAGGTGCTGAGGAGAGAGGGGAAGTCTGGGTGTAACACAAATCCAAGCATAGTTTTGCTAGGCTTCCTAATGAATGGCTACTAAGAAATACTGAGGTAAATCTTTCCGGGCACATCTAAGTATCTCCACACTAAACAGTCTAAAGATCACAGCGAAAAAAATGTGAATGGTCTCAAGCTAGTATCAGAAAATTACTAGATTAATTGAAACAAGTTTCACTGATGACTAAACAGACTGCAGTGTGGGCACTGATTTATCTGTTCTGATGACTCATACTGGGACAATTTAACCAGTTGTCCAATCACGCAGAAGAAGCCACTGTCCCCATAGTAGGAACAGGATGTTCATTCCCAGATGCCTCTGTTTATAAGCATATTAAAATAAGTGCAATTAGTGGTCTTGCAAAGTAATACACAATTTCATATTGCAGATTGGCTGAAAGGTGATACGTCACCCCTTTATCCATACTGTTCAGCAGATGCCCCAGGAGAATTATCATCTAAATTCAACAAATACCACAATCTTCATTACCAGATTGCACTGATTAAACTAGTCAAATTCTAAATTAATTCAATTAAATGGGTGCAGTTTTTGCACTACAGTTCAGTCCTCAGAGAAGAACCACTTGTTAATTAGATTATTTACTGTTCTTTGTTTTTGTTAACACTTTACTGAAACTGAATATAAAGTTAGAAGTAAAGACCTTTTATGATTTTCATTAAAGTATTCAGTGTGTGCCAAAAACATGTTTCTGAATACTTTTCAGGAGCAGGAAGGTCTTCAGGAGAAGGTGGCAAACCAAGCTATCACTGATATTTTAGATTTATAGATAAACGCAAAACCCCCTATTTATCTAGATGGACATGGAAAGAAGTGGGAGTTCCTAAGGTGTGTTTTTTCTTTTTTTTGTCAGACCTTTTCCTAAATCAGAATTAAGTAATAAGAGAGTTCTTTTCCTTTTCTTTGTTCCTCAGATCTTGCTTATACACAGGGATGGGATACATGTGTCTCCCAGGGTGGGCTAAAGCCCTTGCTGAAAATCTAGCTAGGCTCATTAACAGAGCTTTGAACTAAATGTGAAGGGGGAGGGGGATGAGACCAGGCTAGACAGGAGCGAGCCTGGACGTGGGGCACCAGTGACTTGGAGATGGTGTGATGGTGAGGACCACCAGCACATCACCACAAAATAAATCGGGGTAATTACACCAGATGACAGTAAGGAAGATACCAGCACTCTGGTGTTAGCTACTAAAACGACCAGGCAATTGTGAATAAACTCTATTCCCTCTATGAGGGTTGAAGGTTTGCCAGCCCAGCTGAAGTGTATTTACACTAATGCAGGCAGCACGGGTAATAAGAAGGAGGAGTTGGAAGCTGTCGTAGGACAAGGAGGCTATGATGTCATTGCCATCACAGAAACGTAGTTGGATGACTCATATAACTGGAGTTCACCTATGGCGGGGTACAAACTCTTCAGGCAGGACAGGAAGGGTAGGAGAGGAGTTGGGGTAGCCATCTATGTAAGAGAGGACTTTGATACCGTTGAGCTTGATTATGGCGATGAGATCAAGTGCCTGTGGGTTAAAATCAGAGGAGCCCAAAAGAAGGCAGATTTTGTGATGGGAGACTGTTACAGGCCACCCAGCCAATAAGAAGCAGCTGATAAGCTCTTCTATAAACAACTGGGGATAGTCTCTAGATCGATGACTCTTGTTCTTGTGGGAGACTTCAATCTTCCTGATATCTGGTGGAAGTACTATACAGCAGAAAGGAAGCAGTCCAGGACGTTCCTGGAGTGCATAGAAGACAACCTCCTCACACAACTGGTGAGCAAACCAACAAGGGAAGGTGCCCTCCTGGACCTGCTGTTTATGAGCAGAGAAGGCCTTGTGGGGTACGTGGTGTTGGGAGGATACCTGGGACAAAGCAGTCACGAGATGATAGGGTTTTGTGTTCTAGGTGAGGTGAAGAGGGTGGCTAGCAGGTAAGTAGCACTAAACTTCCAGAGAGCAGACTTCGGACTGTTCAGAAGGCTTGTTGACATGGGAGACAATACTTAAGGGCAAGGGAGCCCACGAAGACTGGAAGCTCTTCAAAAAGGAAATCCTAGCAGCTCAGGAGAAAGCCATCCTCATGTTCTGGAAAAAGAGCCATGGAGGGAAAAAACAGCTTGGTTCAGCAGGGAGATCTTGAGAGATACCAAAAAGAAGAGAAATGCCTATGAGCTTTGGAAAAAGGAAGAGGTTTCTTGGTTGGACTACAGAAGGGAAGTGAGATCATGCAGGAAAAAACCAGGAGAGCTAAGGCCCAACTATAAATTAGATTGGCCAAGTCTGTGAAAGATAATAAAAAATCTTTCTATAAATATATGAATAATAAAAGGAGAAATAGGGAGACCATACAGTCCCTATTGGATGCAGAAGGAACAATAGCAATAGGGGATGAGGAAAAGGCTGAGGTACACAATGCCTTCTTTGCCTCAGTCTTTAATTGCAAAGAAAGTTGTTCCCTCTGTGTACAAACCCAGGAGCTAGAGGAGCAGAACAAACCTCCTATGATCCAAGAGGAGGCAGTTAGAGACTAGCTCGTCCAACTAGACACCCACAACTCCATGGGGCTGGAGGGGATTCACCCAAGGGTATTGAAGGAGCTGGCAGACGTGCTGGCCAAATCCCTTTCCATCATCTTCCAACAATCCTCGAAGACAGGGGAAGTACCACTGGACTGGAGGCTGGCTGATGTTGTACCCAGCTACAAGAAGGGTCACAGGGAGGATCCAGGGAACTACAGGTCAGTCAGTCTGACCTCAGTGCCAGGGAAAGTGAAGGAACAGGTGATCTTGAGTGCTACCATGTAGCACTTGCAAGACAACCAGGTGATCAGGCCCAGTCAACATGGGTTCACGAAAGGCAGGTCTTGCCAAATGAACCTGATCACCTTCTATGACAAAGTGACTCGGCTACTGGACGAGGGAAAGGCTGTGGATGTGGTCTTCCTGGACTTCATCTCACAGCATTCTGCTACGGAATCTGTCAGCCTCTGGCCTGGACAGATGCACACTCTCCTGGGTGGAAAACTGGTTGGATGGCGAGGCCCAGAGAGTGGTGGTAAACGGCGTTAAATCCAGTCTGAGGCCATTTACAAGTGGTGTCCCCATGGCTCAGTGCTGGGTCCAGCCCTGTTCAATGTCTTCATCAACAACCTGGATGAAGGCATTGAGGGTACCCTTAGCAAGGTTGTAGACAATACTAAGCTGGGTGGAAGCATGGATCTGCTGGAGGGTAGGGAGGTTCTGCAAAGGGACCTAAACAGGCTGGACCGCTGGGCAGAGATCAATGGCATGAGTTTTAACAAGGCCAAATGCCGGGTCCTGCACTTGGGGCACAACAACCCTGTGCAGTGCTGCAGACTGGGAGAGGTCTGTCTAGAAAGCTGCCTGGAGGAGAAAGACCTGGGGGTGTTGGTTGACAGCCGACTGAACGTGAGCCAGCAGTGTGCCCAGGTGGCCAAGAAGGCCAATGGCATCTTGGTTTGTATCAGAAACAGTGTCCAGGGAGGTTTTTCTCCCTCTGTACTCAGCACTGGTGAGACTGCTCCTTGGATACTGTGTTCAGTTCTGGGTCCCTCATTACAAGGATGTTGAGGCTCTGGAGTGAGTCCAGAGAAGGGCAACAAAGCTGGTGAAGGAGCTGGAGAACAGGCCTTATGAGGAACAGTTGAGAGAGCTGGGGTTGTTTAGCCTGGAGAAAAAGAGGCTGAGGGGAGACCTCATTGCTACAACTACCTGAAAGGAGGCTGTGGAGAGGAAGGTGCCCCCAAGTGACAGGGGCCAGGACAATAGGAAAAGGCCTCAAGCTGTCCCAGGGGAGTTTCAGGCTTGACATCAGGAAAAAATTTTTCACAGAAAGGGTCACTGGGCATTGGAACAGGCTGCCCAGGGAGGTGGTTGATTCACCTTCCCTGGAGGTGTTTAAGGGACGGGTGGCTGAGGTGTTGAGGTGCATGGTTTAGTATTTGATAAGAATGATTAGACTCAATGATCCAATGGGTCTTTTCCAATCTGGTAATTCTATTATTCTATGATTCAGATTTTAGGTCAGTAAGGTATATTCAAGTTCCTTTGTGATAACTGAGAATGACTCAGTGAATAAAGATGTTTGGTCTGGACATCTCTGGAGCTCTGCTACAGAAAATAAACTCATGGTCAGAAGCCTTTAAACCCACATACCTGTCTGTGTGTTTATTAATGTCATCCCTAGCGGTAAATGCAATATATAGTTTAAAAAAAATAATGCTTGATTTTTTTAAACTGGATTTATAAAGTCCAAATGTTTGCTTAGAAATTAAGCATTTTGATACTGGGGACTCTAGGATATGTTGGCGGTTTTAAAAAATAACCTACACCAGATGGCAGAGGTTAAAGAAATACTATAAAATATGGCTTCTATTCATAGAGTTCTCAGACAAACAGAACCCCAAGCAGAAAAAAAACTGTGAAAGTGGAAAACCTTTTCATTTGCTTACATTTCTCTTTGCTACTCAGCAAACCTGAGAGGTATTGTATCATCACGTATCAAGAAAGTAATATGCCAGATTGTTGTAACAGGTGGAATATGTTTGTTTGTAACACGTTGAATCTGAAATAAAGAAAGGACCAAAGTTACTAAAGGTTCTACAAAAACATTTACAAAATGTAAGTACCTCGGTTTTGTACCTGCAAAGCTTACTGCATAAATAAGAATTTGAGATAATAGCTCAATTTTGCACACAAAACATAAAAATTAAATGCTCCATTTTTCACAGGCTCAGTTAATTTGGCTAGGTGAACATATAAGCTAAGGAAATAATTCTGCATTTGCATTTTTAAATAAGAATTTCATAAACATAAAGGACAGCAACTTTTATCTAGACTTCATCCTATTTTATCTGAACTATATCATCTCTACACTTCAGCCTTAGTTTTTTAAAGCTTCTTAAAATTACAACTGTTTTGTATCTTTTTCATACTAACCTTAATCTATTATTTTTATAATATAAATGCATATGCATTAATATAATGCATATGCAAATAATATAAATGCATTTTTATAATAGGAATACTTCTGATATATTATTGTTACTTCAAAAACATCCACTGTGAACCCCAAACTATAAAACAAAATGTGTGATGTAACCCATTTTCTTATCATATATACAGTGATGCAATGTTTAAAATAGAGGAATAAAGCTCATGTGAACTTGGACACAACAGACCATGTCAAAAATATTCAGTTGCCAAAAATGCAGATGACATAAAAGCACAGAAATATACTAGTCATTGGATTTTTTTTAATAGAAGCTATTTTGTAGATTCTTAGAATTGATCAGGTGCCTAAAAATGTGGGTGGATAGCCAGTGAGGTCTTCAAGGATACCTAAATATTTCTTGAAAATCCTGCTTTGTTTATCTGAACAGTTAGGTAATTAATGATATGAAAGACATAGTTTAGTGTCTGAGGTAGACAGAATTAAATGTTCTCCTATACAAACAGTGGTTAAAAAGGAAAACAGCAAAGTGTCTGAGAAGGGAAAAGCTCCCTGGAGTCTTGTCTTTTTCTCTGAAAAAAAAAAAGGCAAAAAAATAAGCTGAAGCAAATGGCAAGCTATACACAATGAAAGCAACTACTGAGCAGCTCTTGAGAACATTCTGTAAAGATTTTACGTGTCTGAATTTTCTGAGCTACAAGAACATCACTAATGAAACAGCACTTCTAGGGGCACTCAAATTGATGGTTAAGATGGGTAACAAGCTACTTGGCCAATCTCAAGAGTTCAGCTAGAGGCAGGCTCTGTTTTTCACTTCCTTGAGCAGCTCCCAAGAGACAGAGAGGAATCTTGAAATTCAGAAAGTTCTTAAAACTACTATGACTGTTTCCTCCTTCTAGCCACTCTATCTTTGCCCCTTTCGCCAGTAAAAGTAGTGGCATTTTGCTGTGAATACAAAGACGCTTCACGATGGATAGAGTCAATGTTCATAATAAACTCATCACTTATTGCTAGGCAACACTGAGCAATGTGAATTTGTCACTTCTGTTTGGTGCAACTTTCAATTTCACCTCCAACTGTAACAATATAGCCTGCTATATTTTAGATGCCACTGTGGTTGGATGCCATCCCAGGAAAGATGTGAACTACTTCTGACAGGGAGTGAATGACTGGCAATGGGCATAAGCAGTTTTTTGATTCTTAAGCCTTGACATATAATTAATTGTTAGATTTATTCTTCCCTGAAACTCATAATTCATAATTTCTACTTACTGACTCCCTTTTAGAAAAGGGAAACGGAATGTGCAAATTTCCAGTGAGTCAAAGTTTTTTGCCTGTTTACTTTTATTCCTGTTGTATTTGCTCTGCTCATATTGCTCTGCAGCAGCTTTTTCAACCAAGTGAATACTATTATTTCTAAGGCATATTCAATTATTTGTTTGAATAAATATATTCCTTAACTCAGGAAACTAAGATTCTGATTACAATAGACACTGCGGAATACCCCAAGCCTCCAGAAACACCAGTTGTTAAGGAGCTCAGACTTTTCCAGAATACTGTAGTCACAATTTTTTCAACTCAAAAGAAACTCCCCATTTAAGATAAAATATATGTAATGCTATTACATGAGATATAGGCTTTTTTGATTACAGGACTGATAATTTTGGTTTTAAAATTTGTGTGTAGCTGTCTAACCTGGTTACTAGGTCTCTGCTCTTTGATCTTTGATGAACTAGGTCATTTGGGGGGCAAAAAGGAAAACTGAAAATTGACAATGCTTCACCACCTTTGGCTAAAATATTGCTAGAATTAGGGATAAATTCACACTTCAAATAAAATACACATTTTCTAAAAAAAAAATCATTATCTCCTGTTGTTTCTCTAAACGGTTAGAAACACTTCATAACCACATTAATTACAGAAATACACCACACAACTGAGACTCTTAGTAATAGTTTAGCCTTTGCATATTTTGACTGACCTACAGAAAACAAAAGGAGTTTCTGTAACTGTATGAATGAACCATTGCACGTGCATGTTCTTTTAAGAAAGGCCAAGGGTGCAGTTCTATTTTCTTAGCTCTGCTTTCATATTTATGTGTCTCATTTCCAGCTCATTGCTGATGCCTTAGTTGCACTATCCATCAACACTTTTATCCTCCTTGTTCCTCAAAAAGAACATAAAATCCTTTTTTATGTGGTGGTAATATTATTGCAAATAAAAGCAAATACCAAAATCTTTATTAGTCTGCCAAAATAATAAACTATTTAATAAAAGCATGCTGTAAAAATATGGTAATTTGCATCACTCAAGTTTCTTGCAGGAAATACAGAGAATTATTGGTCAAAAAGCACAGAGTGACAGCAATTATTTCTGTGGTTGATCTAATGCTGCCTGAAAATGGGTTAAAAAATGCACTGAGGTTTTGCAAGTTTACTGTCTTTAAATGTTTGTTTTTAATGCTGTTGTATACAGAGGAGCCTGGGAAAATCAGTTTTTCAAAGCCCCACTTTTTTCACCAGTCTTCTCCATAATGGAAGGAGAGACTCAATAGACACTATCAGAAATATTTACTGCAATGCTCAGAATAACTTTCTGACTCCCATACTGCCATAAGATTTATTATTCAAACATTTACCATTTTTATATTCCTTATTAATTGTATTTAGTTTGGATTTGTGTCAGCTTTAGCTATGATTTTTTCCACTCTTTCTTTCTTTCTTTCTTTCTTTCTTTCTTTCTTTCTTTCTTTCTTTCTTTCTTTCTTTCTTTCTTTCTTTCTTTCTTTCTTTCTTTCTTTCTTTCTTTCTTTCTTTCTTTCTTTCTTTCTTTCTTTCTTTCTTTCTTTCTTTCTTTCTTTCTTTCTTTCTTTCTTTCTTTCTTTCTTTCTTTCATACTTGCAGACAGATCAATGTAAAGATTTTGTTTAAGAAGTTCATTAGATGTTTAAAGTTAGTCACAGTATACTTTTAAAATCTTGTATCTAATATCTGATCCTTTTTTCTTGTAGTATTACAAACCTGACCGTTATTTTCTCACTGCAGTTTCTCTCCCCATCTGGCAGTTCTGCAAATATGTTATTGACAGAGCATAGAAAAATCAGTTGCTGTGGTGAGATCTAAACACTGCTTGTGATGCCCCTACATAGATCCCAAAAAAAGCCTGCATACAAAAGTAAAAATAAGATAATAATAAATAATAAATGTTTAATAATAATAATGAGTATAAATACTAATACAATAATAATATAATAACATAATAATAATAATAGAGTATAAATAAATTTATTCACCAGACACCAAGTATTTACCATAATTTCCATACCCTAAATGTTAGGGTTGATTTTTGGAACAACTGAGTTAAAAGGTTTCTGAAGTCTCTTCTTCATACTAATTTCAATGTTACTTTGTAACTTACACAGTTGTAAACCCCTACAAATCTCAAAGTACTTTCACTCATTTTACTGACAGAGAAACTGAACAAAGAACACCTGAAGTCATATGAATGATCACACAACAATCAACAAGTTATTAACCAGAGAATAAAATTCCATGATTCACATTACTGGTGCTGTCACGGTATTTTTGGGCTCTACTGCCATTGCTTCTTAAGCACAATCGAGATGCTCCACTTATTTACAGGATGAGACCTGTATAGAGATGAAATATTTTAAAAACACATTAAATATATTGAAATGAGTACTTCATGGAGCCCTGTTGGTATATTCAGTCATGCTTTAAACCATAAACCAACCAGGAATTATTCTCATTGCTTCACAGACTGCAGACTGCTGAAAGCTGAATTAAACCTCTCATGAAATAACGTTTAGGATGTCATGTGATATGTATGGGATAGATAAAAAGCACGTATGTTAGGAGCAGCCCTTTTTTTTTTCCCCTGAAGCTGTGGAAATTCTATCTTTGCATATCATAGAATCATAGAACAACCAGGTTGGAAGGGACCCATCGGATCATCGAGTCCAACCACATATTAATAGGTTAAGCATCTGTGAGCTTTTGTCTTGCAAACACCTGAGCTGGAGTACACATTCTGGTAAAGTTACCCATCTGTAGCAAAAAAACAGTAGTTTCTGAAATTGACTTGTTTGGATACAGCACACAATAACAGCAGTGTCTGGAGCAACAGCCCCCAGAACTATGCAGGACTGTGTACTTCAGAACAAAGGTGATCAGTCTTAAGACAACCTTACAATTGAAATACAAAACACATACAACTGTTTCAGAATATTCCATCATTCATCAGAGGTATTGTTTAATAAAAGCACTTGCATTGTATATGCATGGTATTTACTGGGATTGCTACAGTATGTATCCGTCATTAAGACAAACTCTACAGATGGGATTTTAAAAGACTTAGATAATTGTATGAATGCTAATTAGAGCCTTGTCTTTTCAGGCTAAGATATGTAATAAAGACATTATCAAATCACATTTTTCAGAATATTATATCTTATATTTTCTGTAAAACTCAGCAGATTTGCAAAGGTCTTTTAAGGATAATTTCTGAGCTGGGTTGCTTAGGTACAAAAAAATTAAGTAAACTGTCAAAGGTGAAACAATCAGTAGAAGATTCCTGTAGACAATAACTTGTGACTGAAAAGACTATAGATTACTTAAATTCCCTTCAGCTTTTACAAAAAGCCCCTAATCAAACAAATAAATAAACAATGTCAACCAGGCAATGACAACTAGTAAATTGAAATTAACATCCATTCAGCAAAACAATGAGATAGCTGTTCCTGTGTGTTAACAGCTGAGATGACTGTGGCCAAAGAATCTATGAAATGAACCCATGTTTCACAACTTGGCCTTTCAAGTAAATCTCTGCAGATGAATGGTAAACTGCTGCTCATCTCAGCTCTTATTCCTGAAATTGTAATAATTCTGTAAGGTTATTGCAGTAATACATTGACTGCAAAACTGTATGGTTTTGAAAATCATAATGCTTACAGTAAGAGACCAGGCATCCTGGTTTTTGTCTTTGCCTACTTTCTCAGAGATCTTATTGTTCAAAGCCAGTTCTTACTGATATAGTAATTAGAAATGTCTTTCAGACTCTTGCAAACTATTTACTTCAGAGCTTAAACAATATCAAAGAAAGCATACAGAACAAAGCAGTGTTGGAAAGGAAGTAACATGCCCTTATTTTTAGCACTTGCCCACTTGTCACTCTTGATCTGCCTTTCAAATGTAGTGTAATCTAATTTTTATGCATACTATATGCTAGTACAGACAATTTCCTCATTTCAGACTATGTAGAGTTTGGTATAGGCTTTTGTACTTAACCTGCTTCAGAAATAGCACTGTCACCATTTGCCTTAGTAAAGCACAGGACAAAGGAAATTGACATTTTTCTATATAGAAGTGAAAAGAATATTATTATCAAAGACTAGATTCCCTCTTCCCCTCCAGTTAGATATGAATTCAGTCACTTCAGGGTTTATTGCATAGGATGATTTTAAGTAATGGTCCCTCTGGTTGCAGGCTCTATCACCTAATAATTGACCATGACAGGAATTATATGTCCAAAGCCAAGGGGTATACTGAACAGCATATGTCAGGGTCAATTATAAGGTGGAAGACCCTGCAACAAAAAAGACTGCACTGATTAGAGCATGATGTTGACATGGGAGCTGATGCTTCAATGTTATTTCAAAGGGCACTGTCACAGCCACCCTTCCTTGAGGTCTCAAAATCAGAGGTGGATTATGTCAGTGCTTTATACTACGTATGATGTAATCAAGTTCAACAGGACATTGAGAGTTACAATTGATTTCTTGCTTTTTTGCAGTGATAAAATGCTTTCTCTGTGTCACTCAAAATTAAGCTTGTTGCTTTGCTAATTAGATCAAAACAGCTCCACGCTGACTAGATTAATTCTTTCTTGAAAAATCTGTATGTGGGATGAAGAGAATGTGACACAGTTAAAAACTGTTTTGATTGTTAAATTTATTAACTTTATTTGTACTGGCAAAATCGAACAGAATAGGAACAGTGGAATAGAGAGAAAACAGTCCTTTCTACAACTGAAAGCTAGTTAAAAGCATTTTATGGTACAGGAAGAATTTTACAGTGAAATAAATACACCAGAAAAGGTGTAGTTTCCTTATTCCCTCAAAACTTCAGCAGTTTTAATCTACTCAAATATTCCTAAGTAGTGATGAACTGCAGAACCATTTCACAAGTTAGTAACGATCTCAAATTACATACCACCACAGTAAAATACTGTAGTTAATTGTTAGTCATTGCACCAGTTCAATTCTCTGACTCTTTGAAAGCTGTTTCTCTAAACTTCTGCATCTCTGTAAAAATATCCCAGTCTTTTCTGCCCAGGGGTTTAGCTTGTGATGATGGAGAAGATACTGTAATCTAAAATCATTAACTAGATAGCTAATTTCTCTCTGTTTTCATGGGTATCCATGACCACATTTTTCCTGGGTGTTTTGCAGCTATCAGACAGATGGCTAACTCCCAACAAATTAGAGCCTATAATCTTAGATTCAAAGTTGTTGCATGATGATCACAATATAAGGACTTCTGAGTCTACAAGACCTTTTTCTTCTCCTCTAGAATGGTTAATAGAGCATAGTCCCAACATACAGAAACATTACAAATTTTCTGTCTTCAGAGACTTGATTAGCAGTTAATATGGATTCCCAGGAAACATGTCTAACTAACATGTAAGATAACTGGCTTTTGAATTTTGTACATGCACTTCTTTATGATACACTCATCTCTGATCTATTTTTTTTCAATGTATTTAAAATTCACGCAAATTTTAAACTGGCAATGTTTACTTCTTAAAAAATCCTTTTTCTTTTCCTGTATAAGTGAGCAAAAGACAGGAGTCTAAGACATTAAAGTTCTTTAACCTGTAAATAAAACATCCACACTGTTTTTCCATTGCAGTCAAAACACATATAGATATATGCAGAATTCAATCACCTTTGGTACTACAGGCTTTCTGGTGAGCTCAAGGTCCTCAGACACTTTTTCTTCCCTCATTGAATGCAATGAAGGACTTGATAGGGAGGAAAACACATTAAAATCCACTAGATTAAGCTGAACATTAAAAAGGTAAATGAAGGATTTTGCCAGTCAAACTCAACAGTTTCTCTTGGTGGCAATTACTGTTAGTGCTAACAGGATTAGCTGTATATACTTTCAGTAGTGTTTACACAGACTGTTTAAGAGCAAGAAGCCCACAGGCACAGTATGTCATCCTTCACATACAGCACTGATCACTGGAGCCATATCTGTGTGAATGGCTAGAGACAGTCCTGAAGTCACTATATACCCAAGTCCTGAAGTTGCTGTATACCTATTTCCAAGAAGTGATCAGTGTGACAAAGTGTTTGAGCTAATCTTGGAAGGCTGTATTATCTTGGGCATAATGCACTATTAGCATGGTTATGCAGCATTCAGGGTGAAGCTCTTTATATCTGGTGAGCTTGAAATTCAGGCAGAAGGACCTTGAGTACTTCTACACCCAGATGGGGAGATACAGCTCCTAAGAAAGTCCTTTCATTCAGATTTTAGTAGCACATCAAAACACCTCATGCTTCCTAACCAGAAGTTTTTTCCGAAAATTTAATTCCAGCGTATGTCATAGAAGAGTTGTTAATATCCTGTTTACTATGAAGTAAGTGAAAATTTGGGGAAGTTGTCAATGACAGACAGCTAAAGGAACTCTGCAGCCAGTTTCTCAGTTAAACAGACAAAAGTATCCTCCTGCAAAATCTAAAGAAATTTTTCTGTATGATACAAACAGCTTTGGTTATTAACAGCAGCAAAAATTCTGCCACCTGTTAGATGTGGAAAACACCCCTGACTGCAGGAGAGCCAGAGCAGGACACCCTAAAGAAAAGCAGTAGTGGCACATTGCCAGCTACACCCATATAAACCATAACTTTCCTGTTTCAGACTTGGCATGATAAGCAAAAGAGGAGATAATTTTCAAAATCTGTGTTTCAAAATGAAAAAAATTCTTCTAAGTTATGTCTGCTTTACATATGCAGTATTCCATTACATACTGGTGATTATAATAGGAAATCTTTTAATTAAGAACTTCAGCAGTTCACCTTTAACTGCCAGTCACTGGATAATTGGCCCCTTTTTAATAGGCACTGCAGCTCAGGTATGCTAACGTGACTGTTTCTCAGAATAACTTACTGAAAGAAAGTTATTTTTGGAACTCATTTATAAGAGAACTTAATTAGCTATTCCAGATCATTAGGGATACTGCATTGCGTTTTTAATCCTCTGACAAGTTCCTCCAGTTATATTAATTCATTATAATTATTTTCAACTTTCTAGGTAGAAAAGAGTGAGAAAGAAGCACTGAGCCTTGCTGGCTTTCTGTACAAACTAGCCAGTATTTCCTCAATAAGAAAGGCAGCTTTGGTGAATTTTATTGTTTCAGCTGCTGCTGCAGTGTAGCAGAATGTCTTGGGGCAATCAGCTTGAAAGATGATGCACTGTCTTTTGTCCGCTGTTCTATGGCAGAACCTTTTGAAAGCAATGACACTACACCAGAGCTATTTCTTCAGGTGAGAACGAACAGCTTTTCTCACTGAATCATTTGAAAACAGTTTTTTGGGGGGGTAAAATATAGACTTGTCTTGAAACCCCACTTTAGTAATTCAATTTTGACATATTTCACAAATTCCAGGAGACAAATCCCACTTTATTTGTGTAAATAACTACTGATATCTCCATCAAATGGAAGTAAAAATTCCAGTCTCACTAGCAAATGAAGCGACTTTGGTCTTGCAATGTAGTATGTTAAATCTTCTTCAAACAAGTCTGACTCGTAAGTGGAAATTTGTTTTTTTGAAAGCTGTAAAACTGAACGCAACAGAACCATCTGCTGAAAAAACAGCAACATAGTATCAGAATAGATAATAACAGACCTTTGAGAAAATAAGGGACTTGAGAATTCTGTTTTCCAGATCTTCTAAAATTGCTACTTAGAGGAGAGCTTTACAAGTCTTTGAATATTTGTTATAAGGCTGTGTGATTAAAGCTATTGATTTTATGGCTGATTTTTAAACTGCTTTTTTTTTTTTTTCCCCAAAACAGCACAATAACTTGTGTATGTGATTCTCAGACTTTCCAGATATCATTGCTAAGTATTGCAAATAAGGGCCTTTTAAGTATTAACAACCACTGGCCAAATTATTCCTTCTTGTGATAATAAAAATTAAAAATATTTCATTTAAATTCAGAAAAGATAGAGGTGATTTATGCTACAATACTTCTCCTTTTCCCTTTTTTTTTTCTTTCAATAAATCAAATATCTTTGTTCTGCCTTTTTACAGTTTCTCAGAGGTGTGGTTATTTTCTAGCAGTTCATGTGCTATGTAGTATTGCTTCAATCAATTGAGTACATCATCTAAAATCTTTGAGTACATGGGATTTACAGTTTTAATTCAGAACAAGCCACCATCACCTTTCTAAGCCAAAAAAAGGCCTAACACCCTACCAAAATCCCTGCCCTTACATCAGATTTTCACATCCAAGTAACCATCTTTCAGATCACCTAAGATGCTTGGAGAGCAGATAAACCTTTCCAAGAATTATGCATTAAGTCATCATCAGTAAACCAGAATGAAAACCAACTGTCAATGCAAGTCAAATATTCTGTCTCCTAACAGCTGGCATGTGATGGCCAAAGCATGAACTACAGATTTATTATTTAAGATTTGGTTTTTCTAATTATTCCTATGCAGAAAAATCCATGTTGTGATGACTAATCTCCACAGCTACTAGTTTTATATATTCGCCACTTCTTAACTTTTCAAATGCGTATTTAGGAAGGCATCACCACCTTCAAACCTGCCTATAAATTTCCACATTTACTTTACAAGCTCCAGTGACTTATTGTACAAATCATATGCAGTCTCAAATCACCTAAAAAAAAAAAGTGTTTTTTCCAACTATTTCATGATCTTTGCATACAAAATATATATGTCTCACTAGGCATTTCTAGTGGCATATTAATTTCTGTAATCAAAATCATTTTTCTTAGAATATTTTCTTCTCAATTTTCTTCCATCTTTTCTCTTTCTCAGAACTTCAGACCCAACAATTTGTGCTTAAGGAACTCGTTTTTCAGCAGCTCACACAAAGCCCAATTGATAAAGATTGTTATATAGCATTGTGTAATATGAAGTTACAGGGGCCTGATGAGTTAGCACTAGCAATACACAAAGCACATCCTTCATCCCAGACCTGAGAAACAAGCCTTTTATGTTAGCTGCACTGGTTGCTGCAACTAAATTCAATAGGAGCCAGGAACTAGCATTCCTGACAACCGGCAATTTACAGGCTGGATGACAGACATGAGTGGTGGGCACCACAGGGGGATGCAGAGCATGGCCGCTCCAAGGCTCACCCTCTGCACACCAAGCTCCAGTGACACAGAATCATAGAATCACCAGGTTGGAAAAGACCCATCGGATCATCGAGTCCAACCATTCCTATCAAATACTAAACCATGTCCCTCAGCACCTCGGCCACCTGTCCCTTAAACACCTCCAGGGAAGGTGAATCAACCACCTCCCTGGGCAGCCTGTTCCAGTGCCCAATGACCCTTTCTGTGAAAATCTTTTTGCTGATGTTCAGCCTAAACCTCCCTTAGCAGAGCTTGAGGCCATTCCCTCTTGTCCTGTCCCCTGTCACTTGGGAGAAGAGCCCAGCTCCCTCCTCTCCACAACTTCCTTTTAGGTAGTTGTAGAGGGCAATGAGGTCTCCCCTCAGCCTCCTCTTCTGCAGGTTAAACACCACCCCTGGCTTCTCATCCCAGTTCTTGATGTTCAGAGTCTGGATAGCCATGGGCCCTCAGACCACTGCCAAAACCACCACCACAAGAACCCCAGCAGCGTTTTATCTGGTAGCACAAAGCCTCTTAAAGTTAGCGTAGCAACCAGTTTTCCCTAAAGAACCCACAGATTTTTTTTTTTTTTTTGCGATTTAGATGAAATATCGTTATGTCTGGATTCATACACTGGGCGTCTCAGTGGGCTTCTCCTGGAACTTGCCTGCGGCATTGCTCAGAAAGAAAACCGGTCCAAACCGGAGAGCACGCGGCCGGATCAGACTCGTGGCCCGAGAAAGCTAAACCGGAGGGTGCAGAGGGACGTTTGGCACTGGCAGAGAGCACCGAAGCCGGCCCTCCCTCCTCGCCCCTGGACACAAGCGCCCGGAGGAAGGCGGGGACGCCGCTGCCGAGGTCTGACCCGCCCCTCAAGGCCCCCGCGGCGAGGAGAAGGGGGCGGAGGCAGCTCCCGACACCGCCATAGTTTCGAATCGTGTTCTTGGCAGACGAGGCGGAAGCCCCGTGCAGGGCGACGCCCGCCCCGGGAGGAGGGCCTTGCAGCCGGGTTGGGGCGGGGCGGCTCCTTCCCCGCCAGTGTCACCGCCCCCCCGACCCGCCCCGGGCCCGCTAACGCCATGAGAGTAGTGGCTTTGATCAGGTAACGGGGTGGGCGAAGCTGGAGCGGTCCCTTTGGTCTATTCGGCCTGGAGAAGGAGGAGACTGCGGAGAGACCTTCTCGCGCTCTGTAGCTTCCTCACGTGGGGGAAAGGGAGGGGCAGGTGCTGAGCTCGGAGCTCTGGTCCCAAGGGAATGGCGGGAAGGTGCCGGGGGAGGGTTAGGCTGGGCGCTGCGATAAGGTGCTTCACCCGCAGGGTGGGGGAGCGCTGGAACAGCTCCCCAAGGAAGCAACCGGAGCGTCAGGCCTGGCAGGATTCCATAAGCACTTGGCCAATGCCCTCAGGCCTACGGTGTGAATGTCCCGTGCAGGCACCGGAGGTCGACTCGGTGATCCTGGTGGGTCCCTTCCAACTCGAGATACTCTGATTTCTGTTTGCTGCTGCTCGAGAACAACCGAGGTCTGGTTTAAAGACAAAACAAACATGCAAACAAATAAACAGAAAGAGAACAACAAACTGAACATCTACAGTTATTTTTCTCAGACGACCTGCTTCCTGTCATCCCGGTCTCCTGGTTTGGGGGAGCGACCGTGTCCCCAGGGATTCCGGCCTTAGAATCATAGAATCACCAGGTTGGAAGAGACCCATCGGATCATCGAGTCCAACCATTCCTATCAAACACTAAAGCATGTCCCTCAGGACCTTGTCTACCTGTGTCTTAAACTCAGTTCAGGGAGTTCTGCTCATTTGCAGCTGAGTTTCCTTTCCGAATATCTTATGCTCTGGTAGAATAAAGTTCCTGAACTTTTGGCAGTGGATTTTTCTAGTGTGTCTTTCGAGAGAGATTTCATTTTGCTCATTGTTAAAAAAGTTTAGGTCACTCATTTAAATAGTTGCAGTTGGACACAGCCCTGGCTGTATTCTTTCCCACCAAACTGAGATTTGGTCACGACAATTTCAAACCATTCCAAACGTCACCCAGAGAGTAAAAGCTAGCACCAAATATTACCTCTTTTTTCAAGATTTACTTAAATAAAGAGTAGGAAAATAGCTTCGCTGTTTTTTCTTGTTTTATAGGTAAGATTTTGTCTTCCAGATTTGTTTATATTCTTGAAGCAGAGGAATGTGTTAAAGGGCAGGATGAAATAAAATCCTAAATGCAGGTTACTAGCATAATTGCTATTTTAATGGGCAATTTTACAAGGATGGATTTAGTTTCAGTAATAGTTTTAAAGAGTTTTAAGGAGACATCAAAGTGAGATCTTTGTAACAGAGCTAGTTTCAAAGATCAGAGGAGAAAAAAGGTATTTGAGAAGTTCTTCTTTTGAAAAGGTTGGGATTATGTATAAAACTACTTTAACCTGTTTCTTTTTCTTCTAAAATGTTGACCACGCTTAAAGTAGATAGTCTTGCTTCAAGGTGGTATTTATGGGGTAAGCCCTGTATTGTGTTTTATACCAAATGACAGACTTTTTAAAGCCCATCTTCTACCTAAAATACAATGTTTTTCAACTCTGTTAATTCTTCTAGTATTTTCTTACTGTAAGTGGTTACACTTGTCAATAGAAAGGGATTTGGCTCAGAAGTCTTTTATGGGCCTGTATCTTAATGGTTACTTTTTTTTCCTATTTTTTTTTTATAAGCCTACCTACAACATTGTCAAAAGTAGGCCTGACTGTGACCTAACTCCTTACTGTTTTCCACAAAAAGGCCTTCTGTGGTGAGAACTGAGAGAAATTCACAGGCTACCTCAGTACCTGCCTTCATCTCTCTTCTTAAAGCTGTTTTCATTCTTTTTTTTAGTTACGATCTATTAGACAGCAGACTCTGCTGAATCTACCTCCTTTCCTCCACACCATGGCCTGTCAGGCCTTATTGGTCTTCACCATCATATGTCTTACAGCTAGATTAGAAGCTCTTGTAGATAGGCACCATTTTGGGTTTTTTAATTCATACAGTTAGTTTTTAGGGCCATGGTAACAGTAATCCAAGAACTAAGTAACAATGCTGTATCATGTAATCCAGTAAGCACTCTACAAATTGTGATCAAGTAATCAGTGGTCAAACGTGGTAAATCTGAATGTAGCCTCATTCTAACATGTCATTCTTTTCAATTAATTTAAAAGATTAGTAGATCTATTCTAGCGTCCTTATTTTTTCATTTTAAAAAAAAATATTGAAATGCTGTAAGCAGCCCAGGCAATTATCTGCTGTCATTTTTCTGTAGTTGTGTTTGGAGTTAAAGTCAGAACTAGCGGAAGGCTTTTATTTTTTAAAATGAAGTAATTCAGAAAGAAAAGAGCCTTTGTCTCATTATGATTCAGTAAGGCTGAAATTTCACATTATGAAGTGAATACTAAGTACATTTTCAAGCTATCAAGCACAGTACCCAGAATTAATGAACTTTTTTAAAGTTGTTCTTTTTTTTGTCCATGTATAGGTTAGAAGAAAGTTGCATGTATATGTGAGAATACTGTGTGAGGTGGTACCTCGAATAGGAATCTTTATTATCATATTTATGTTTAATTTTATAGCACTGAAAGATAAGCATCTGTATTTCAGAAGTTTGTTATGTACAAAAAGGTGCTATGTTATTCGTGATACTTCTACTCTAGATTTGAGTTATATAGCGAATTAAGGTCATCATACAGAATTTTAGCATGGATAAAATCAGAAAGTGAGAGGAATAGCTGTGTGTCCTTTAATACATTTTCAAGCTCTTGAACAGAGAGCTAGATAAAAGGGGGAACCTTACCTTGAAAATGCTGAAAACGTTTGTTAGTAATAGTGTAGTCACAGGGAAGCTACAGGGAAACTGATGGTCTGTTGTAGCAAGGACTGCTGTTCTCCTGTCCACGTCTAAGTGACTTTAAGGCAAGAAGTAGTTTTTACAAGACAGCCTAGATCTCTTCTCCAGTTCCTTTCCTGGACTGTTTTTTGTGCTTTGGCATTTTAAAAGCTGCACAGAATATCCGAATGCAAGTGGTAGATTGAAGGCTGCAAGTCTGAATGTGACTTTTGTAAGCAATGTGCATTCTAGAGCACTCTTAGTTTATTGTTAGGCTATAATATTTATTTCAATAGTCATTAAAAATCCATGAAAAACAATATTTCATTTACACCAGGAGAGGAGGATTCTTTCCTCACCAGTAGTGGAAAAGGTTCCAGTAGACCTTGAATGAATGCCAAAAGTAATCGTATTCTCTGTGTTAAGAGTATCATCTCTTGGCTTCAGAGAAGAATATCATTCTGTTATTTTTTCTGCCTTTTTTAAAACAGTAGTGATTATTTTTATTTGCAATTATATGCAATAAAAACTGTATGTTCGATGCAGTGTCAACTGTGCATACAGCCTGTAATAATTACAGCTTTTGAGAATGGGAAGTAACTTTAAAATGCTGAAACTTAAGGCTGAGTATCCCATGAAGGATAAATGCTGTTCCTAACATGGTAGTCTTCATTTAAAAAGATTGCTGAGAAGTCTCTGGAGCAAATACTGTTGGTTTTTTTAATCCCAAGTTTCCTAATAATGAGTACATAGAAATTAATCTCTGCAGTAGAAGACAATCCTCATTCTGAAGAGCATCTAGTGTAAGTGGCTGTTTTTCGTGGAACCTCTCAAATTCGCAGTATGATACAGAACTGGATATGTTCTTTCTGGATACTATATGAAGCCATTATACATACATAGTAAATGTATGGTGAAATCAGCCTTTTCCTACTGCTAGTATTTTGCCACTTTTTTTAATCTCAAAATTTATAACCAGGTCTGATGTTACTTTTTAAGTAATTAGGCAAAAGTCATAAGGGGTAAAAATTCTAGCAGTACTTTTAATTGCCACTATTTTCTATTTCTTACAGTGGTGGGAAGGACAGCTGTTATAATATGATGCAGTGTGTTGCTGCTGGGCATCAGATTGTTGCTTTAGCCAATTTAAGACCTGCGGAAAACACAGGTATGAAGGCCATGTTTCTTACAGGAGATTTTTTTTTTTTTTTTTTTTACATTAGAAACAATGAGGCACAGTTGTACCTGAATTAAGCTCTTTTATGTGTTTGTATGTAGTTTTGCGTTATTGAAGGGCAATTGAGAAGTCATAAAAGGGGTAGAAAAAAAGAAAATGCTGTGGAGATGCATTACATGTATTTTTCCTCAAAAGGGCAAAAACCACAACAAGAGGAAGATAAGTAAAAGAAAGGCTTACATAATTTAAAAAAGGGAAAATACATATTCCTGCTAGTAAACAAAGGATTCATGCGAGTTCACTAGCACAGATAGATAAAGGAGGTAGAAGGATATCATCTAGTAAAACAAATGCTGTATTTCTAGAAATGCTTTGAGCTCAAATAAACAATTTGATCTACCAAAAATGTGCAGATTTGCTGCCACTCATTAATTTTTAACCTTGTGTATCTTCCTCTATTATGCTTGACCAGTATTTGTGAACTAGAATGAGGAACAGATCCCAACTGGAATCGACCTTGATGCATTTTTTTCCTGACTTTCCTTCCTTTTAGCTTGGGCCAGTTTTCTGATCAGTTCCTTATTGGCTGCATGTAGACTTACTTCTGTGAAAGATAATGAGAGAGACTCTGATAGTCTAAAGTCAGTGGTGATGTGAGCGGGTGTACTGAGTACTTTTTTGTTGGACTAAAGCATAAATTGAACTTGGAAAGGAAGTGAGTTTTTTCCCAACTGATAATGGAAAATGTTGAAGTATGTTAACATAAGTTAACTCTTCAGCATATGTTGAACAATTAACTGTGATATTTGGTAAATGTATGGTAAGAAGATACACAGAGAAAGTGAAGGAAACAGGGAGCTGCCGTCACAAATGAGTCAGATGGAACTGGCAAATCCTTGGGAGTACAGGAAAAAAATGTTTTTCTGGGTAACTAGGGTATAATAATCTCTAATCTTCTTGAAATGCATTGTCTTTAAAGTAATTTATCCACATCAGAAATGTAGAATATTGTCATTAAAATGCTCTCTTTAAGTGTGTAGTTAGAAATTTTGTGGAAGTTAATTGAAGTGCTTCAGGCAACAGCAGATTCTGTGCCATTCATTTTATTTTATCATGTACCGCTGTTGCCTGGAGAGTCTCAATTAATAAAGAAACTATGTATTCTGAACTGAATATCAGTTTAAAGACCTTGTCATATTCATGTATGCTGAAAAACACTGAGTTTTCTTTTAAAGCAACTCTTCTAGTGTAGGTTGGCTAGTTGTAATTATGGGTTTAGATTTGCATATTTTGAGTAAAAGTGTATCTGTTGTATGGCAGCAAATGAAACAAGACCGAATTGTTACATAACAGATAAGTTATCTTGATCAGTGTTACAGAGCTTTCTCTCTGCAGGATGTGCTATGCAGGTATACAGCAGAGATGCTTGATATGTCTGTGTAAATTTAGAGATATTCCAATATTACAAGATAGCATGAAAATAGTGAACTATATTGGCTTTTAATAAATGAAGTGATTTTGCCAATAGTGGAATATTGCTTTATCAATCTGTTTGAAAAATTGTCTGAAAGTTGTATATATGAACTGTTTATCAGTTACTATAAGATTTAATTCTAATCCATTCTGTCTTCATTTTAGCTGATTTTTTTTATCTGTTAGCTACCAACTACTTGTAAGAAAATCCAGTTAATTTTTTCTCCCAGTTAAGGGAATAGCAGCAATGAGTATAAAGGGTCTGGGTATTGTAACAGAATTCCTTTTCTTTTTGTGTATTAAGCAATAACAAAACATTGTAGCAGTCTATTTCTATTTTACCTAAGCTAAAATGATATCCTCTTCTTCTTTGATGATCATGATAACAATTTTAACGGTAAAGGCTTTGGAAATTTTGATTGCCTATTGGTTATTCTCAGTATTGCAGTGCATTCCAAATGTCTTGTTCCGAGTATGTTGAAATGCATTTGGGTTTGTGATTCTGAACTCTGTTCCTATTTAAATTACCATATAAATAGGAACAGGATTGGATCATTACGAGATTTTTGGATGAAGCAAGGAGGAACACTAAAGAAAAAATAGATACCACAATTTCCAAATAGGCAGCATATTTGTGACAGATGTCTTCCTCTCTATATGTCTGTTGGGTGGAGAAATCTGGTTTTTTTTTCCTTCCCATGTTTATAGAGATATTCTCACCAAATATATGTTTGTAAACAGAAAATATTAACATTTAGATTCTCTCAGTGCTTTGTAGTATTATTATCTGTAATTGTTGAAATAATGTACCTAATATGGTTGTTTAATTGTGGCAGGGCACACTGACGAGTTGGACAGCTATATGTATCAGACGGTAGGACACCATGCCATTGACCTATATGCCGATGCGTTGGATTTGCCACTCTATCGTGGTTTCATAAAGGGTACCAGTGTAAATACTGGAAGAGTGTATACCACATGTCAGGAAGATGAGGTTGAAGACCTTTACCACCTCTTGAAACTTGTTAAGGTATGCTGTATATAAAGAATGAAAGACTTCAGGACAATTGTATTACTAAACTAATTTATGAATTTGAGTAAATGGTCCACTTAGGTGTTTGAGGAGAGCTTAGAGAAAAAAATTGAACACTTATGCAAGTTTTATTTCTATTTATTTGTTCTTCCGGGCACTGTAAATATATAGTGTAACTTCATGGCTTTTCCCTCAATGTGAATCGGAATTATTAATCCTCATTTCAAGCCAAAACCTTGTTCTGATTTAATAAAAGTACCTTTAACAGGTGCTCAGCATATACAGCAAAAAACATAATTGTTGAACTTATCAATAAATGTTTACGTAGTTTCATATGAGAAATAACACATTGCATGATTACTGGAATGAGAGATCATTTGGGTTTTGTACATTTATCAGTGTACAGAAAGTAACATGTAAACATTTCCATTTGTGTACACTTCCACTTGGTAAACCAGAATCTGATATCTGTTATCTAAAAAAAAAGGATATAACGAGCTTATTTCTTAAAGTGCTTGCCATTTACTCTTCATTCTTTTCCAGAGTTTTTCATGTGGTATTTTACTTTCCACCAGAATCTTCTTGAAATAAATACAAAACCTCTCTTTGATTCCAGAGGTTTTACACAAAGTTTGAGTGAACATGCATTGTCTTTTCCACTTAATTGTGTACACTACTAAAAGAATACAATGTTCAGAAAATAATATCAATTGCTATTTTAATAAGAGTAAATGCATATTGAATTTTGTTGATCAAACTGGTACACTACTTCCTGATACTTCAACTAAAGATATTTTTAGTTTTAAATTCAGGTATTTAACATTTTCTAGTTCTCTTTCCTTCACTGAAATGAGAATTGAGATACATGAATATAAAAGCTTCAGGATTATTCCTTGTTCCATTTTAGAACAATTAACTTGCAGTTAAGACCGAAGAATGTGGTTTAGGTACAGGGTGATTCCTGAACCATGTTGGAATCAAATGCTACATCTAAACATTTTTGGCAAGGAAATCATGTTTCTCTAAAGTAAAATCAAGTTCATACAATATGTTGGAGTATGAGACTACAAAACAGGACAACAGTGCATCTAGGCTGCATGGCCTCAGGTTGCGCCAGTGGAGATTTAGATTGGGTATTAGGAAAAATATATTCACCAAAAGAGTTGTCAGTCACTGGAACAGGAGTCCCAGGGAAGTGATGAAGTCACCATCGCTGAAGGTAGTTAAAAGATGTGTAATTGTGGTGCTTAGGAACATAGTTTATTGGTGGACTTGGCGGTTTTAGGTTTATAGTTGGATTCAGTGATTTTAAGGGTCTTTTCCAACCTAAGTGGTTCTGTGATTATACTCTAAAGGGATTCACAGACATTACAATGGAAGGAGCATATCATGCAGTACAGGAATTGAAAGAATCAGTTTTGAACTGTGATAGCATTAGAAATTATGACTAGTATATGCTGTCTCTTAAAGCTGCATGCTGACAGCTTTCTGCTGCTGAGTACGATAATAAATTACTGATTGATTCAATTAAAAATCAGCAGATTAGTGGCAATTAAGATGGTACTTACTTTTTGGTTCTTGCTGTCTTTGGAGGAATGGATGCCTGACATAAATAGATGCTAATGTTAAATCTTGGCAATTGCTGCTTTGGAAGTGTGCGCATGATAATACTAACTAGTTGAAAGAGGTGTTACAAAGTCATCTGCAACTAAATAACTGTCTTGCCTATATGGAAATATTAATTCCACTCTATGGTACTTTAAAGATGTAAATATTAACAATATACTGTCTTTATGTTGGAGTTTGAATAAACATGCCTTTACAGTCAAATATATCTATGAAATTCTGGTGCAAAATTATCAGGCAGATGTAGACTACAGTAGCTGTAATTCTTTGCTTTTTTAGTTTAAGACAGACATTAAAATTTTTCTTTTGCATGCTAACAGTAGTTTTGAAAGCTTTTTTTATTTTTTTCACATTTATTTGTAACTGCAGTTTTGTAGCTTGACTGTGTAAGTCTAAATCACTGAGGATTTTGCTTAAGGATTTTTTTTTACCCAGATATTAGTAGTTTTAAACAGGGAACTCAATTTGCATTCTTTGGAAGGGAGGGGAGGAATCCTGTGGAAGCCTTGTCAAAACGTGTCCTTGAGTGGTCATAATTTCAAAACACTGGTCAAACGAACAGCTGTGGTTTTCTGTCAACTAGTTTGGGCCCTAGAGAACAGGAAAAATGCCTAGATCAGAATCACAGTGTGTCTCACTTTGAGTTTGTAAAGAATGCTTGTATTGCAAATACTTCTTTAGTAGTAAAAAATTAAAACGAAACACCTTTGAAAAACTAGTGTAAATTCAAAAGTATTTGTTGTTTTTAGAACAGTTAGGAGAACAAGATTTCTGAAAAGTTAAATGTTCCCCTGCAGTGCTGGGAAACCCAGGACAACAATCCAGTTCTAGTTCACAGGACTTGGAAGGAGGAATTAAATGCTGGTGATTGTAAATCTGCTAATTTTATTGTCACAAACCCAGATGATTGATGGGTGTAAAAGAAATTTATACTTATTTTTTAATTGCCTAATGCCCTGTTTTAGATTCTGTTTTCAATACAGGTTGTGAATTGTATCAGAGTAGTTATATGATGTCTGCAAGTATGTTGCTATGCAGTCCGCATCTTCTAGTATGATATTTACTTTGTGAGACAATTCTGAACCCCAAGGCATAATTTCATCTACTCTTCGTGTTACTGAATAAGCATTGTTGCTGCCTTTGTTTGTCTGTGTTTGTTGCTTTGCATGTTGGAGGTTTTTTTTCCAGCAAAGCAGTTAAGCACTAGTTTCTTAGTTATCTGAATTAACGTTCAGGTTTTTATGGTGGCACTGTCTTTGAAACCAGGAAATGAATGGGGAAACTGTTTCTTTCCGTATAGTGGCTGAAAAGGCTGGAGCACGGAGGCATTTTTATGAAAATTTAGGACAACATACTTCTCAATATAGGCATGTTTAATCACTTTCTCCCCTTTTCAGTGTAATTGTGATCTTGTCCAGATAATACATCAATGTTCTATGCAAGCACATACAGAAGTGGTATTGGATAGGTTGAATGTTGGGTTGTTTTCTCTATCTCATGGGCTATGGCTAAACTTCCGTTTAGGGCAATCCCAGCAGCTTCCATACTATATAAACCAAGGCAAGATAATTTGTTGTAGTTCTGGGACTCAGCAGAGAGTTCTGTCCTCTTCCAATTTTATTGCCTTATCTATTCTGCTCTGTGAAGGCTTTCCCTTTGTTTGGTAAGTTTCTACTGCTGGAGTAATTAATAGAATTTTTGATAAAATTTGGGGTTTTTTTCTTCTAGCTGTTTTTTCATCTTTTTAATAACACTTTTCATTACTTGAGGTTTTTTTAAATCAATGTTTCAATAATTGGTTCTGTTTAAAGTGTCTTTGTAATATATTTCCCCATGTTTATTATGAAGCATGCAGGTTGGTTTTCAGTATTAATGTTAGGTTTTTTTTCTATCAGAGTGCCTTTGGTGTCATACAGAACCCGTAAACTTAGAAAAAAAACCAAAAAAAACATACCAAAAAGCACACTTAAATGAGTATATTAGATCTCAAGACTGAAGAATTATTAATTAAGGTAGTATCTGTTGATCATCAGCTGAAAAATAAGAATTCATGCTTGATATATTGGATGTATAAAACATTTGAATAATATGTTCATGGCATTATTTCTTTTCATCAGTGATGTGGAAGGGTAAAGAAAGAAAATTTATCATAGAATCATAGAACAAGCAGGTTGGAAGAGACACACTGTATCATCGAGTCCAACCGTTCCTATGAAACACTTAAACCATGCCCCTCAACACCTCGTCCACCTGTGCCTTAAACACCCCCAGGGAAGGTGAATCAACCACCTCCCTGGGTAGCCTATTCCAGTGCCCAATGACCCTTTCTGTGAAAAAATTTTTCCTAATGTCTAGCCTAAATCTCCCCTGGTGGCGCTTGAGGCCATTCCTTCTTGTCCTGTCGACAGTATTTTCTAAAATACTGTCACGTTCTCGAGCACTGGTCTTAAAACTCAGTTACTTAGAATAAGTAAAATGCTTTCTAGGTATAGCCACAAAGAGCTTATTAATAAAGTGCAACTTCTGTATTTAATAGATACTTTTTAAGGTTTAAGGATCATGATCATGATTTAGATAGGAATGGTTGGACTAGAAGATCCAATGGGTTCCTTCCAATCTGGTTGTTCTGTGATTCTGTGATTTTTTTAAATGGATCCAGACTGATGTTTACTGAAGATGGGAACTAGTCACATCTAAGAGTTAAACTTGCAGTAACTGTGTAATTTTAAGTGTTATTTAAGACAATATTTTGTCTCAGACAAAGTATTTTTCTGAGCAGGTTCAAGTAGAATAGAGGCAACTTAGGTCATTGTTTAGCCTGGAGAAGAGGAGGCTGAGAGGAGACCTCATTACTCTCTACAAGTACCTGAAAGGTTGTTGTAGAGAGGAGGGAGCTGGCCTCTTCTCCCAAGTGACAGGGGACAGGACGAGAGGGAATGGCCTCAAGCTCCGCCAGGGGAGATTTAGGCTGGAGATTAGGAGGAGGTTTTTCACACAGAGGGTCATTGGGCATTGGAATAGGCTGCCCAGGGAGGTGGTTGATTCACCTTCCCTGGAGGTGTTTAAGACACGGGTGGATGAGGTCTTGAGGGACTTGGTTTAGTGTTAGATAGGGACGGTTGGACTAGAAGATCCGATGGGTCCCTTCCAACCTGGTTGTTCTGTGATTCTGTGATTATTCCGTGAAACACTCTAACTCTTGGGGTTCTCAGGAAACAGTTCTTTGGGATTTGAGCTGAATGGATGAAATACAGGGTTATTCTGTGGCCTTTGGATAGGGATTAATTCCTTCACAGAAGATAAAGCATGCAGTTCCTCTTTATTGCTAATACTCTTCCATGCTAAGAGAACAGTGGTCTTTCCACCCTTCTTCAGAATTTAGCTGCTGTGGCCAGTGGATAAAGTGAGTTCTTGGTTTCAGTCCGCTGACTGACTTTCTGTGACTTTTGCACAGTCAGAGGACTAGATGGTCCCATCATGAAAAACACATTCATAAGCATAACATACCATTATACTGGATTGCTTCACTGTTTTTACTGTTACAAAATGCATTTAAAAGAGACAATGTATTTAGAAACAGTAATCTATTAGGTGTCCATTTTAATAAGCTCTCAGTAGTCCCCGTAACTTCAGTAGTAATATTTAAATGATAAAGACTAATCATGTACTCTTAACGCATACAGATAAGTTTGCAGATTTTCTTAGGAGTCTTAAAGATCTCAATGTTGTTTTTTATGGAAATCTGATTGACTTCAAGAACATGTAATCTGAGGTCCTCAGCATGCTGTTCACTGAACCGGTTTTGCAGTTTATAAATTCAAACAAAGTGTAACTTCCCCCCTCTTACTGATGGGATTCAGAGATTTCAAAACTATGTAGTACAGACCTGTCCTAGTCATTATTTCCCATGTTTTCAGTTGAAGAAAATCTAATAGCTTCCATGATATGATTTGAGTTATTTGTAGATCTATAGACTAATACCTCAATTTCTCAACATTTTTTTGAAAAGATTAAATTATAGGAAGAGGTATTTGTCTTTGTTTTGAATTTCTGAAATAATCCTTCAGCCTTAACATTTTCCTCTATAAGTTAAGATTATTGCAAATCATAGAATCACCAGATAGGAAAAGACCTCTTCAATCATCAAGTCCAACCATTCCTATCTGCCATGTCCCTGAGCACATCATCCACCTGTTTTTTAAATGCCTCCAGGGATGGTGACACAACCACCTCCCTGGGCAGCCTCTGCCAGTGCCCAATGACCCCGTCTGTGACAATCTTTTTCCTGAACCTCCCCTGGCAGAGCTTGAAGCCATTGCCCCTTGTCCTGTCACCTGTCACTTGGGAGAAGAGGCCAGCACCCTCCTCTCCACAGACTCCTTTCAGATAGTTGTAGAGAGCAATCAAGAATATTGTGCCCTTGATATTTTGATAGATTAACTCTCTGTATAATTCAGGAATTGAAACATAGACGTTATGTACAGCAAGTGAAATTAGATGTCAATATTAAAAAAATATTTTAAAAAATTTCAGTGCTCAGTTAGCGAGAACAGTGATAGATAATACAATTGTATTTATTTTTGGGGCCCTCTACCTACTTATGTTGATTAGAATAACATGAGTTCACGTCTTAGAACATTACTTTTTCATGGTTTGATGTGAAAGTTAAATGTGAACTTTTAGAAACTGTGTGAAATGGCCACCTACACTGACAAGAAATAGTTAACTATGCTTCTTGCTTCTTTATAAAGTAAAAATTTTTTTGAGACAAAAAATCAGGTTTTTTTTCCTGTGGTGAAGACTTAAGTTCCTCTGCTTTTTATGATGACTAGATTTTTATCTGTGAGAATTCGGATTGTCTCTTTGCACTCATTATGTTCAAAGATTTTGGGGTTTTAATCAATTTATTTTTTCTTTTAATTCTGTAGTGGAGCTCCATAGAGCTCATTCCTCCAGCTATAGTATGACCATTGTCATCAGCGTTTAATAAGAGTGTGAATTAAGTGGAGAGGGTAAGAAGTTATTGCATAGTTGGCAGTGCTTTAAGCACTGTTAAAATAATTGTGTTCCATGTTCCATTTATAAGATGGGGAGTTGTTTAGTGGGGTTTTTTTTGTTTTTCTAGTTTGAATTTTAAAATGAGATGGGAGCAAGGAAATGTTTTAATTGACAGGATGCCTGTAACTCTCAATGTCTTATCTGGGCTACTCAGGAGGGGTCAATTTTTTTTTTACAGAAAGGGATATTGAGCAACATCTCTGAGGTAGTTTTTACCATAGGAAATGTTGAGCTTTATATAAACAAAAAAGTTGCTGTATTTCTCCCTGTTAGGTGTGTGGAGTTGTTTTTACTCGCTCTCAGTCTTGTGTTAATATTAAATAAGCAGAGACAGTCTGGTGGTGAAAAAATGGTAGGTGAGCCTGAGGGCTTGTTCTGGTCAGCTTTAAACCTCTGATTGCCAGGTTTTCCTAATTTCCCATTTCCAGGGCATCTCTAGCGTGACCTTGCCTGTTGAATATGATGTTCTGGGTTGCAAGATTCTCACATACATTTGGATATGGGCAGCCAGACATTGTTTACAGGACGCCAAATGAACCGTGCACTCGCAACAAGTTTGATAAACACACATTTCCTCCTTTTATCAGTGAGATTGCAGAACGTAAAGTATGAGTTTCCAGTTTTACTCATTCCCTTCAAACCTTTTCCTGTTTAAAGTCTGAATATCACTAATTGGATGATGATACATCCTTAGATTTTGTTTTGCTTTTTTTTTGTTATTGCTGTTGTGAATTCTACTTACTGGTCACTGACACTTTATTTCAATGCCTACCTTGACCAGGTTTTGCAGACTTTCAGATAAAAGTTTTCCATTTGTTCAGCGCAGAAAAGGTTCATCCCTGTCAATGTAAAGTGAATGCTAATTAACAGTAATGACTTCTAATCACTTTGCTTTTATACTGCTTTAGGAGCACTGCTATTATCCAATGTAGTTAAGTGAAATGCTTGTATATGAATCAACAATGCCGTATTTCTTCTCACAGCTATTGCTCCTAATCAAGCTTTGAATAAATTATGATAGTAAAAATGGGTTTAATGTGCTGTATTGCAGGGGGAGAAAAGAACTTAAAGTATCTTGTTAGATTTCTTGAATATTTAGAGAGTTATCTATTAACATTTTGGCATTCAGTATTGTAATTAAATGGAAAAATACATTAAAATGTTGAAATCTATTTTGTAAATGTTATCAAAACTTTTTTCATGGTTTGAGTTTAATTTAGGTGACATGCATAGACTCAGCAGCCTCACTAAAAGCCCCATTTGGATCCAGTTGCACATTTGTAGGAATGAACTACAAGATTTCTGGGATAAAATGCATTTAAATTTTACATAGAAAAAAATATAACTTGAGAATTTCACCTGTTTTAGCCTAGTGCTACAGTATATATTTATTAGATTAGTAGGTTAAAGTAATTCTATTGAAATTTTATTAATATCTGGAAATGATAAAATAAGATGAAACTTTATTTTTGGAAAGCTAGACTGTAAAAACCAGTGCTTATAAAAACTCAGAGCTAAAGAGATTATTAGACTAGATCTATGAAATTTTAAAATAATTCTGATTTAGAAAGAGAATCAGACTAAAGACAGAATATGTATGAATTTGAAATTTAGTAAAATTTTCCACTTAACATTGAATACACAGGGCCTGTACCAAATATGGCAAAACCTAGATGAAACCAGTTTCTGATGTTCAGGTCGGTTTTTGTTACTATTTATCTTTTATTAACAAGTTGCTTGCAACAATAAATTGCTTACAAGGAATGTGGGTCTTGCTTGGGAATATATTTCTGTTGTCCAGTCTTGCAATTTAAAAAAAAAATCAAACAAATGACAAGAAAACCCCTGGATTTTCTTTTTCTGTAGCGGTTTCCTTTCATGTAGTACGTCTTTCTATGCATGCTTAGAAATACAATTCTCCTACAGTTACCATCACAATTCATATGTATATGGATGTGAGTGAGTATCCACAGGCACTGTCTGTGATTTTGTTTTTGTTCATTGACTAACATAGCTGTATTTTGTCTGCTTGAGAATCTATCTATTACCATTAATTCATTCGTTTATTATGAAGTTATTACCCAACATAATTTGAAAATAGCTTCCATGTAGCCTTTCCTCTTTAAATGTGAATTTTAGAATTCTAGAAATCCTATGTTTTTTACTATAGTACTGGTAAACATGCTGCTTGTGGGTTTTGCCACCAGATTGTTGAAAAAGAGCAGCACCTTTTTTCTCTACAGTTTTATTTAAATAGATAGTACTATCCATATTTTATTTTAGTACTTTGGTTTCTTGCTTGGCATCTTCATCATACCTTCTAAGGATAAAAATGAAAAATATGAAAAATTAATTATATTACCCTGTGCTGAGGTAACTAGCTGCTTTATATTATTTACACTTCTCATTAGGCAATGGTAATATATGTTTTAAAATTTATTAGTGTTTAATGAGGTGTATCCAGGATAGGTAAGCTTTCATATAAATTAGGAGTAAAACATTTATCAAATTTGTCTTCATAAATATTCTTATCTCTGAATCTTGTTCTTTGCCTATAAATAATTTTGTCTTCTTATACATTTACTAAGTTATTTAAGCTGACTTATTAAACACTGTTCCCCTACCCCATCCCACCCCATCCCCAGCTCCTTGATGGGAATGTCATACCTATAGCAATTGTATGGTTACATTATTTTCAACTGGACACATACTGTTTCTGATCAGTATATTTAAAGGTGGTTCAGATTTCATTTGGTTTATATGGTAGCAATGTTACCATTTTGAAAAAATAGAAATTACTTATTTTTAACTGTCATTATGAAAAAGAATAAAACAGAACTGGCCTTTTAATGCTGCACAAAAAGACTGTACAGTATGGAGCTATTCTTTCTGTTGATAAATTCTGCCTGTGGAAGAATTGCATAACAGTCGTCACTCATTTTCATATTGATTATGAGTGGGATTCCAGTAATAGGTTGCTGTTTGCAAAGGATAAGGCGGTGCTATGATTAGTCACCTTTTATATGTGAAGTGATACAAAGGAAAATGCCGAAGTGTGCACTGCAGTATTCCTATCAGCTTGACAGTCTGTTATGTGAACTTTTTTTTCAGTCCATTTTCCTTCAGAAATACAGCTGCTGTCTTTTTACCTTATTATTGTCTTAGGTTTAGTGCATTTGCATGCTCTCCTAACTCCAGGTTCTTTCTTTAGTTAGTTATGTTCCTGACAGTCTTCTGTTCTTGGGCCTTGTCACCATTGTAACTCTTGATAACTGATACAACAGTGCCCTCTGTAGTTTCTCCCTAATTGGTTACTACATACAGCTGGTTTTGAGCTTTCAGGTAAGGAACAGGATGTTTAGACTTATTTATAGCTCAAACAAAAGCTCTATTTTTCTTAAGGAAACATTTTTATTTTTCACTGACTGTTTTACTTGCAAGAAAGGGAATAAAAGAGACTGTTCTGAGTCATCTTTTAGGTTTATAAGCTCCCTTGTCATTATCTAGTGAAAAATCTGAAATTTTATCAGACATTCAAGGTAGTCATTAAAACTGGATGGGATTTTCTGAGTTATGTAGTCTTTCCTGAAGTTTTTGTTTGAAGTGGAACTTCAAACCAAAATAATTTCAAATTTACTTCCTTCGTGGTTGATACCTCTCCTAAACTAGGTCTTGTATGATCTGCTGAGGACCTAAGACATGTTCACTAGCAGAGTACCTAAGCTTTATTAATGATGTTGTTTTAATTCATGCAGCGACTGAAGTAATTGTTGTTCATTAGCATTGATTTGTCTCCAAAACTCATTTACAATTTAGATTTCTCATTTACCTCGTTATAGCTTAATATGCAAATAACTTTATTCTGTGTTTTCTGCAGAACTTGTTGGACTGTTTCCATACTGAACACACATGTTCCCTACATTCATATACATGCACGTGCACACTCACATGCTGCCAATTAAATGTTATAAACTACAATAAAAAAGCCTGACCTTTGAAAAAAATAAATGCTTTAACTACAATTAGTTTCTTCTGTAACAGCATCATAAAAGTCACTGTGTGAAAAGTTAAATGGTTTTATTTTATGACAGGGAGTGTTAATGTATGTGTAGAACACACTCTTAGTGCAGTTCTATGAAATGAAAATCATAAGTCATTGCAGTAAATCATAGTTAATGATGTAACCATTGATGGCTATTCAAAACATTCTGGTATCTAATGATTTGTGTAAAACACATGACTGCCCCCATGCCTTATTTCGTTTGGGAAAGTACATAGATAAATACATGAGCTTTCTGTTCCTCAAAACCATTTTTTCTGTGTAACAAGTGGTAAGATTTTTTGTGGAATAAACAGCATATCGCAAACCACTGCTTACAGTGTTTGAGGTCTGCTAATAAATGATGATAAAGACTAAATTAAAATTAAGAGGTGAGATGCTTCAGCAGTAGAAGCTTTGATTTTTTTTTCTGCCTGTTTTATGGGTAATCTCTAGCATCTAGTCATATCACATCTTTAATTTTTACCATGATATTTTATATACTGAAATGTTGCTGGAGGAAGCAACTGTTATGGCATAATGTGCACTGGCTGATCCAGAAAGTACCCCATACCTACTAGCCATTAATATAAAACGATTACTGAAGTTAAAAAGATGACCTATGTTTTTTAAATAAAGCAACTATTACTCTGCTGGCAGAAAAGTAATGTTACATTTGGTCAAAATGACTTTATTTCACTCTAAATGTAACTAAAACTGTGAATCAAGCTTAATTCTTGCACTGATTGCATAACTAATGCTAATCTTAAATACTAATTTTGTTTTAGTTTCATTTTTGTTAAGGAGATTCTTCATGCATGTAGGGTTTTTTTTAATGGTAAAACAAGTATTAATTTTTTCTACAATGTAGCCAAATCATATCATTTTCTTGTAAGTTTACTTCATGGAGAAAGGGCAGAAATTATTAGAAAATGGGTAATAAAAGTTTCTACTTAAAAGTAAATAGTTACTTTAACTATGAGTTTAATATTCTTCAATGGAACTTTATCACAGTTCACTCTCTTCAGACAAATCTGTCATTCCGATCAGTAAGAATTTTGCTTAGAAAATTAATTCTTAAATAAAATGATGTTTTAATGAAGAAAACAAATATAGGTGACTTGTTATAAGTGTGATCTGGTTGGCAGTGAGAGAATGATGTAATTTTAAACTGCAGCCTTTGAGACAGGTAAGGTGCTGTCTATTTGGAAAAATTAATAAGGTCTATTTTTTTGCAATGAAACTACCAAATTAAGATTCAACATAATTAAAATAGTGATAAATGTAAATTGCATTATTGGAGACAATGAATTACAACTTCTCTGTCTACTGAGGTCTGGCATGATTTACCTAGTCTGGGCAGTGACAGAGCAGCCACTGCAGATCCTCTTACGGAAAGTCCTGTTTAGTCCACATGCTTTTTTCTTTTTAGTTAAAATGTTGATGACTTCATCCCATCCTACAATCATTACCACAACCCCAGCCCCCAAAAATATACTGCACTTCTTTTCATGTAGTTGGATTATGTGATCCCTCTTTGAAATATTTCATGAAGAAGAATATATGTTTAAGATAAATCTGTTGTGGAAAATTATTTTTGGGTTTTTTTTTTTCCAAATAACTTGCTTAAGAATGATTACTAAATAATTTTCAAATATCCTTCAGTAAAATCTAAGCTGATGCAGGGTCATTAAAGGTATTTCTTAAGGTCATCTTACGTTTTATTTCCAGTGTTTATTTAACTGTGAAATACCAAAAGATGTGGAGACTGAAAGTTGAGAATGTCTTTTGTGTAGAAAATAGTAAGCATCTACTCTGATTTACTTGGTTATCAGTTGCCTGTGCTATAACAATAGTTATAAGCAGAAAAATAAATACTACAGTCAAAAATGGAATATTATTTGACATAACAAAAAGAAATACTGAGTCTTCTCACTGAAGACATTTGTAAGAATCTTTATGGATGACCCCAGGTTGGTCTTTATGATTAAATTTAATTTTTAAGACTTCCTTTCTTAGGATATCTTTTCAACGACAATTTTTCTTCTACCTTTCTTTCTTTCTGTGGAACTTAATCACATGAGAGAGAATCTTTCATGGCATAGTATTTTTACAGGAAAAAAAAATAGTATTTAACATGGTTACTTGATGATGTGTTTTCCTAACTATGTGAAGCATAAATAGTATTTTCAGAACTACTGTTAAGTGTCAGTAGATACTGAGGAGTTAGAGACTGAAAACAAATGAAGTCTTCCTTTGAAGGATTTTCTATGCATCTGTTTGTTCTCTGTTCCTGAGGTTTCTTCTTTTGCTGTCTTCTGTGCCGTCCAGAGCCCCCCCGCCCCCTTTTTTTTTATTTTCCTGTATTGTTTCCCCCTTTTTTTTCTTTTCCTCTATTGTTCTGCTTACACAGTGACTTGGTAAGTTGTACTGCATGCTGTATTCTATATTTGACAGGTTTTGACCCCCTTTTTTTTTTTGTAACATACTTTTCATATCCAGAACAGCGACACACACCATTGTATTTCAGAAAGGCAGTTTATTACTCAACGTGCCATCCAAGTAGGTGCATGAAACTACCTGTCATAGCTTTGCTGTTTTGGCTTTTTTCATCTTCTGGCCAACATGCCAGCACAAAAAAAAAAAAGAATCAATGTGTATGTTGTAGAACTTGAGTACGGCCTGTAATATTTGTGTTTTTACAGAGTTAGATAGCTGTTGGTTTGTAATCTCTGCGATTAATGTATTAGTCTTTCCTGTTCATGTAGTCATGCTTCATTTTGCTACAGTTTGTTGTATAAAGTCCAGTGATATTTTTTTCTTTCATGTTTCTTAACTTCCTTTAGACCTCTACAGATTTCCAGTATTTTTGATATTTTTGTGTTACAATGACCCTTTTTTGCCACCTTCAGTACTATCCTTATCCTTTGGAGGCCAGATCTCTATTCTTAGGGAATGTCTGTCAGTCATTATTTATTACTCACTTGTCATTGTGACTTATTCATTGCTTACATCACCTTTCTCAAAAGTATTGCTTTACAGCAATGGTGAACATTGCTGTGAAGGAAAGATCAATAAATGCTTTCAAAGGAAGATTTATGCTGAGACTTAGAACTCCTTTTTAATACTAAATCTGTGCTGTTATTTATGAGATGTTTTTAATATTTTGACATCAAATGCCCTGTTTCTCAGAATAGAAAGATGCTATTTCATTAACTAACTTTTATGGAGCAGCATGACTTTGGCACTTAAATTGCACAACATCTGATTTTCTCATTTTCAATATTTAGTAGCTTTTCCTGAATGCTTATCTTCTGAGCTGAAAATACAGTTTCGTTCCCTAAGAAAAGTGATAAATCATTTATATAATAAACATTTGAAAAAAATTCTTTGAATTTTAGTGATACTGTCATGTCTGGCTGCATAAAGAGAGGAGAGCATGTGTTTGATATTTATCAGTTTGAAAAAAAAGAAAAAAAAATCTGCTTCTTCCCAAGCCTATTTAAATTGCTTTGAGAGTTTGATGACCCATGCTGTTTTTTTCAGAGCATTCAGTTCCAAGTGATATGGTGACACCTTGTGAAAGGTGGTTGCTCTGGAAAGCTATGTGACTATATAGTATTACATTTATTGTATTCCTTGCAAATTCAGGCAGCTGAGAATTTGAAAATGGCAAATGCCTAGTTTTGTGCTCTCTTTTGTCTTATCTTGTACTTCAAATAAGCTGGAAGTGCAAATTTTTATCATATTATATTCAATGTTAAATCATGAAGCCTACTGGAAGGAATCAGAGCAAAAGGGCTGCATAAGCGTGTAATATTTCTTGATTCTGCAATCTTAATATTTTCCAATATTTTTTAAGTTAATTTAGAAAGATCTTAAAAAGATATACATGCACGTGCACATTTTGGATCAGACACAAGAGAATGCTGGCAACCTGCAATCTCCTTTGCAGTAAACTTCTGCAACATTGAGAATTGAGGAACTACCACATCTAGTTGTCAGTCTGCTGCTATTTCATAGGTAGGAAACAGCTTGGGCTAGATTTTTGCAATCATTAGATGGCTGGGGATTTTTTTTTTTTTTGGTTGATTCATTTGTTCTTTTATAGTGGCTGTTCTATCATTTGGTAGGTATTCTAAGTGCTATGTTATTATCAGCTACTTCTGATATGGTTATATCAGTGTCACTCCAGCCTCAGAGTATTCATATTCTCAATAATTATTTTTCCAGGCTGTCTGAATTTTGGCTGCCAGAATATTCCTGAGAAATACAGAATAAAGAGAGAGGGTTTGCCACTTTATATAGTATGTGTATAGTGTGTTGTAGAATAGGAACTACTCTTTCCTTGGCCATTGCCAAATAGTACAGTTAAGTTTTTTCAAAGATGTGCGTAATCTTCTCCAGTGTGTATTAGGCAGTGCTGTAGGTAGTGATATATGTTATATGTTAGGAGACTAACTGTTACAGTAACCTGCTCTATTTTTTTACTCCTTTCTATACGAGTCGTTGAACTACTTGGATTTAAATGTGAAGTCAAATTTGTGAAAACATAAAGTCTTACAAGTATTAAACTTTCTGTCTTTTGAACAATGCAAGATACCATGATTAAAAAAAAATCCTTAAATCTATAATAAATTCAAAAACCACCTTGCTACCATGATTGTTTTCGGTCAGTGGTCTAGCATTGTGTTTCCATCACTTCTGAAGTCTGTCAGTATTTTTTCACTTCTTTACCTAGCAATCTCCTGAGGGTTTTTTTGTGATGTTCTAAGAAGAGAGCACAGTTGCAACCTATTTGTGAAATACTCTAGCTAAAGAAATTAGGAGTAAACTGTTTAAGTTTTTTATACTAAGATTGTGTAAGGAAGTTTTTTTTTCTCCCCCTGCTTCTCATTCTGTCAGTCAGCTAACTTGCGGGTTTTCTGATAAGGTGGCAGTCAGATTTTCAGTTTTAATACATTATGCATTTAACTGCATTTTTAGGAGTTTATTTGGAAACTTCCATTAAAGAACAGAGATGTTTCTATATAGATGTGTTTCTCATTGTTGATCATTAGGCTTTAAGTTTTCTTGATTCCTTTTGAGTAGAAAGTATTATCATTTAGAGTCTCCCTTTCGAACTGGCATGACACAGAATCTGTTTAATTTTCTCTCCAAGCCTTTTGTTGTTTTTTCCTTGTTCAGAAGATGTGTTCACACTCAATTAGAATAAAATTTTTCACTTCCTTAATTATGGAATTGTGTCTTTATTAGGCAAAGCTTATCTTTAATGCTTAACTTCTTATTTCAGTAAAGTGTAGAGCTCATCCCTCTTTTTTTGTCATTTACTGGTATGTTTCAGTAGTTGGCATGTTTGATAGGACGAAGTCAGCAGGTGAAGTACTTTCAACCTAATTTATTAATTGAATCTTATTAACAACTCTTGACTGAGACCACACTTGAAAGTCTTGTGTTATTTTACTATTTCAAATTAAAATGAATCTGGGATTCTTGATCTCTTCCTCCCAAGCATGCAACCACAGTACGACTGTATGATAGTATAATATGTGGTGCAAACAGAGGACACTGGTTTAAACACTGAGACCATGAAAAGTTCTCAGTTTAAAAACTGACATCTGTCAGCAGGAATTCAAGTTGAAAGCCTGATACAAATATTTTGCTTCTGTTAAATGAGAGAAAAGTATGTATTTGCGGGAAGGCCACACTTACTTCCCTATTTGTAATGTGTAAGAAAGCTCAGTAGTGACCAGCCTGTTGTTCAGATGTTTGCTCTGAGAACTGGAAAGAGACTGAAACCTTAATGAATGTGAATGGCCCTGAACTTCCACTGTTTATAAACATTTCTAATGTCCTTGTCCCTGTCTGACTGATTTAATTTTTTTTTTTTAATTGTCCTTTTGTTTCACACAGGCAGTTTGTGTTGGACTAGACTCAGAAAGTGTTCCTTGACTGGTTCTTTCTTTGGTGAACAAAATAATTCTGCTCTTAATAAAAAGCTGTTTTCCTTTTCCTCTTATCTTGTTACTGCAGTCCGCAGTCACTTATGCCAAGGGCACATGTCATGATAAGTACATATTTGCAATTTTTGGTCTCTTAGTCCTCTGAGACATCAATTTCTGCATAGGAGAAACTTAGTAAGTGATGGTAGCACCTTTATTAGAGAAGATGCCTATGACTGAGAATCCACAGTAAAAAATGGATTCCTTTACATTTCAACAGTAAAGTGTTCTGGAGTTTTTTTTTTTTAATGTAGGCAACAGACTACTTGGGAAATTCCGATTTCAGCAATATTGTCTTTTAAATTTATATGGTCAGTTTGTTCTTAATTGAAGAGAGAACCATAACAATCTACCTGAAGTTAAGGAGTGAGTGAGGAGGGATGATAAAGACAGACATATATTGTCTTCTCTGATGTAGTTACCTACTGGCAATACCAGAAAACATAGAGTTTAGCTTACTTTGTTACACATTTTTAAAGATATGAGATCTAGGTCGTAAAGGTGTTGTTGGCATTAAGCAGAGAGGATACCAAAGGGATTTTTTGATGTTCTGCATAAGTTATTTAATCTTTATTGCTATATGTTTCACATTAAAATAGTTCATACAGTAATAATACCCTTCAACAAAATATTGTTTGGATTATATTGTAAGTCTAAACTAATGTTTTGCATATTTTAAATCTTTTAAAAAACGTCGAAAAGAGCTTGCTAGAGGAGCAGGGATCAAATGTATAATTTACTTTTGAAATTTTTGCATTTTCTTAGATTTCTTTTGTTTACTTGCTTTTCCTCATGGCTAGGATGGGAATTGGAGAACTGGGGTAAATGTTGGAGTTTAGGGGGAAAAACATACTGGAATTTGGAAGAAGAGCAGTAAAAATGTATACCATATTTTTTTTTCTCCATTCTTGCCTGATAACTTGACTCTACATCACCCATTCTTCTTTGCCTTTGGAATAGGTTCAGGATCAATTTAGTTGTCAGATGTCTCTCTGGCAGCATTCCTGATTTTTCTTTGCTATGTTTTCTGGTCTACACCTTTTGGTTTGTTTATGTTTCAGGTTGTTGTTTGGGGGGTTTTTTGTTTGTTTTTTGTGGTTGTTTTTTTTTAATTTATTTTTCTGCATGCCTTTCTCTGTTTTTACTTATAAATTCCTCTCCTTACTTTATCTCTCCATTGTTAAATGTTCACCTCCATTTAATCTTGGTATCCCCCCAGCAAGCTGTGTCTTTTTTCCTTATTCTCTACAGCACTGCTAACTTACCAACCTGTCTGTCTTATTCAGTGTGCTGTCACGTTCGTGTAGCCTTTCTGGCAGTCTCATGGTGACTATGCCTTCCTTGAGGAGAGAAGGTCTCTCTTTCACCTAACTGGAAGAAATAGAAAATAATATTCCTCTCCCCCACATTGAGACACACAGTTGCTTTTAGATTTTAAGGGAACGTAATAGCTACCACTCTGAGAGCAACCTGATGCTACAGCCCTGTTCACAATATGAGATGTCAGAACATCACAAGATTGAAAGTAAATTTCAGATTTCTTCAAGCTAACAAAACAAAGCAAGATGGAACAGATTTTATGATAAAGTTAAGAGACTTTGGCATTTTTTTAACAACTTTTTATGCTAAGCTGTAGGGGAAGGTATTTTTCCTGTATTACAGAAAAATCCTCTGCAAATTTTACCTAGCTATTTGTTTCTGTTTTGAATTTCCTTTTTCTTTGCTGATATTTTTTGGTTTTGTCTTAAGCCATTTCTTTGGCACATTATCATTTGCCTTTCCTTTCTGTTTCTTCCAATCTCCTTCTAAAAATATCCTTCATTTACGTTTCTTTCTCAAGGCAGATCTTCAAGCTGCCCTTGCTTTATGCTACCCTAATTTTCTCTGCCTCAGAGAAATAAACTTTAGTTATTCCCTAAGGTGTGGTCTTGTCAGCCCACATTGGGCAGTCTTGTTGCATGTGTTTGCATTTCTTGGAGGCTTTCTACTTACAGACTTACCTGGATTTAGGATAAACTAGACATTACTTAAATGCAGTGTTCTAGAACCTGGTTCATTCTTGCCTTTTTCCTGGTGTAAGAAATACCATATTTCCGTTTAGAAGCATCAAGCCTTTTTAAAAATGGGAAAGTTGGATCAGACGTACCTAGATTACTTATGCAAGAATACATGGTCTGATGTGTCAATTTTCAATGAAAATCCCTAATGAAATATTCAGGTATAGGCCAACCATTTTTGTAGAAATTATCATACTAGGGCCTAATTGTGAAGCTTGTTTGCAGTCAACTGACTTAAATGCAGAATGTGTATTCTGTAGGAAAAAAAATTCCAAAGGTCTTAATTGAGAATATTGAGGAAAATTAGATCCTGAAATTTCCTGTCAGACAAACAAAAGCAGAAGAACTGTTTCTTCTTTTATTTTCTTGAACATCTGGTTCTCCTGGTAAACAGCTTTCTGGCACTTAAATTACAATTATGTAACTATTACTAAATAATAATAACAATAACAACTTTACCTTCTTCTGCCTATTAGCTTTGTTGCCTTAATATGAAACAAAGCAAGATCGATTATAAATGAAGTTGCTATATTTTCTCATCTTTGTGTGTTGTATTTTAAGGAAGTGTTTTAAGGTGATGTTGGTTGTAAGTAGCTGAGGTAACCTGCTAGAAAGAGACGGCAAAAATGTGGTAATAAATTGCGCATTTTAAAATTCTTTTTGTACTTATGCGTAAGTGTTTATATCACAGCTCTTTTTCCAACTTCTTACTAAAACCAGATTGTATTAACTTTACATGACCTGATAACACCTCTGATTGTGTACTACCAGTTATAGTAGTGTGTATGCCTTTGTTATTAGACTGGAAAGGCAGTGGATCAGTCATACAAACTGTACACTAAGAACCTCTCCACCATTAGAGTAATCAAAAGGAAGATGGTATTCCTTCCTGTGCACCTCAAGACTGCAGGAAGAGACAGAGCAAGTCCTCTGTTCCCTGCTTTCACAGCAGGAGCAGTGCAAGTGGTCCCCAGAGAGGTTGGCGGTCTTAATCCCTGATCAGGCCTGAGTCTGTCCTTAAAAAAAGAAAATTCAGGATGCTGTTGTACCAGGAATCATAGGAAGGCTTTAATTGCCTGGTTGGTTTGTAGAGCTGGCTTTTGTTGGGTAAAGTCAGATAAGGAAGAGAGGAGAAGAAGGTAAATCCTTTCCAAATGTGTGAAGGTATCCTCTGTGAGGATGCTGTGGGGTATCCTCTTAGAAAAACCTCTCCTTTTTAAGGCTTTTGAGACTTGATTTTTTTTTGTATTTTGAGGCGTTATCTATAGTTTCTATGAATCGACCTGAATTTGATAGAGGACATTGCCTGTTTCTACTGATTTCTTTAGTAAACTTCTCAGAATAGGAGGTCTTTGTGATGGGAACTTGATACCTTAAAAATACCTGCATTTTAATGGACAGATAATGCCATTAAGCTCTCAGCTAACACATAAAACAGAATGATACAGAGAAGGAAATCTAGTGTTTGCAACTGACTTACAGTTTTGTGGTCTGTATCATTCCAGTTTATTGGATTTCAAAATGTTCCCTTTCTGACCTACATTTTCTATGAATCTTTGTAACAAAACTGGTAAGGAGAGTAGGCATTCTGCTGAGTGCTTTTGTTGAGTAAGCACTTTTTCTATAATCTCAAGAAAATTTACGTTATTTATTCAGTATTGTAAATGGTATTTATTAGAAACAAAATGATATATCATTGAAAAGTATTGAAAATGCAGATCAAACTAAGAAAAAAAGCAGGGGCATCTCATGCCTATATATTGCTGAAGCTTGTTTTTAAGAACTTTCTTATTTCATTTCTATGCAAGACATGAGAAAGCTGCATCAGACATTTAAAAAAGAAAGAATTAACATTCAGTTATACCAGTTAGTGGTTGCCTATGTTGCAATTTATACTGAGTTTCAAAGTCTCAGCAGAAGTTACAAAGTATTTCTTAGCTGTCATTGTTCCTGGCATATACACTTCATGCAAGGCAAATCATTAGGAGTTGGAGCATTTGCTTTGAAATAGATTTTCTGGTTAAACATAGAAGTGAACATAATTTAAAAGCAGTAGGCCCTTCACTTTTAATTTGACTTAGTTTGCTGAACTCTTTTATAACAGATTAATAACTATTTTTATATTTTATTTTCCAAAGTGCATATGCTGCTTATGGTATTAGCCACCATGCCTAAGTATGTCTAATTTTACACTTAGTAATTGTCTTTTGGGGTTTGTTTCCTTATGCATCGGGAATAATTGCAGTATCTGCTATTCTGGAAGGATTTTCTTAAGTACCTGTTTTATCTATGTTTTATCTTTATATATAAAGATAACAAAAAATCTTTCTATAAATATATAAATAATAAAAGGAGGACAAGGGAGACCATACAGTCCCTTTTGGACACAGAGGGAACAATGGTGACAGGGGATGAGGAGAAGGCTGAGGTACTTAATGCCTTCTTTGCTTTGGTCTTTAATTGTAAAGAAAGCTGTTCCCTCTGTGTAGAAACCCCGGAAACAGAGGAGTAATACGAGGCTCCCATGGTCCAAGAGAGGTGGTCAGAGCCCTGCTTGGCCAACTGGGCATCCACAAGTCTATGGGGCCAGATGTGATTCATCCTAGGGTTTTGAGGGAGCTGGCGGATGTATTGGCCAAACCCCTTTCCATCATCTTCCAGCAATCCTGGAAGACTGGGGAGGTACCTCTGGACTGGAGGCTGGCTGATGTAGTGCCCATTTACAAGAAGGGTAGCAGGGAGGATCTGAGGAACTACAGGCCTGTCAGTCTGACCTCAGTGCCAGGGAAAGTCATGGAACAGGTGATCTTGAGTGCTGTCATGAAGCACTTACAAGAGAACCAGGTGATCAGACCCAGTCAACATGGGTTCACAAAAGGCAAGTCTTGCCAAACCAACCTGATCGCCTTCTATGACAAAGTGACTCGGCTGCTGGATGAGGGAAAGACTGTGGATGTGGTCTTTCTGGACTTCAGTAAAGCCTTTGACACAGTTTCTCACAGCATTCTGCTACGGAATCTGTCAACCTCTGGCCTGGACAGACGCACACTCTCCTGGGTGGAAAACTGGTTGGATGGCCGGGCCCAGAGAGTGGTGGTAAATGGTGTTAAATCCAGCTGGAGGCCAGTGACAAGTGGGGTTTCCCAGGGCTCAGTGCTGGGTCCAGCCCTGTTCAATGTCTTCATCAAAGACCTGGATGAAGGCATTGAGGGTACCCTTAGCAAGTTTGCAGATGACACAAAGCTGTGTGGAAGTGTCGATCTGCTGGAGGGTAGGGAGGCTCTGCAAAGGGACCTAAACAGGCTGGACCGCTGGGCAGTGTCCAATGGCATGAGGTTTAACAAGGCCAAATGCCGGGTCCTGCACTTCGGGCACAACAACCCTATGCAGAGCTACAGACTGGGAGAAGTCTGTCTAGAAAGCTGCCTGGAGGAGAGGGACCTGGGGGTGTTGGTCGACAGCTGACTGAACATGTGCCAGCAGTGTACCCAGGTGGCTAAGAAGGCCAATGGCATCTTGGCTTGTATCAGAAACGGTGTGACCAGCAGGTCCAGGGAGGTGATTCTCCCTCTGTACTCGGCACTGGTGAGGCCGCTCCTTGAATCCTGTGTTCAGTTCTGGGCCCCTCAGCACAAGAAGGATGTTGAGGCTCTGGAGCAAGTCCAGAGAAGAGCGACGAGGCTGGTGAAGGGGCTGGAGAACAGACCCTATGAGGAGCAGCTGAGAGAGCTGGGGTTGTTTAGCCTGGAGAAGAGGAGGCTGAGAGGAGACCTCATTACTCTCTACAACTACCTGAAGGGAGGTTGTAGAGAGGAGGGAGCTGGCCTCTTCTCCCAAGTGACAGGGGACAGGACGAGAGGGAATGGACTCAAGCTCCGCTAGGGTAGATTTAGGCTGGAGATTAGGAGGAAGTTCTTCACACAGGGGTCATTGGGCATTGGAATAGGCTGCCCATGGAGGTGGTTGATTCACCTTCCCTGGAGGTGTTTAAGGCGCGGATGGATGAGGTATTGAGGGACTTGGTTTAGTGTTAGATAGGAATGGTTGGACTAGAAGATCCGATGGGTCCCTTCCAACCTGGTTGTTCTATGATTCTATGATTCTATCTTTCTATTAGGACACTTGCAAAATATTTTTCAGGCAGAGTTGTTAGAATAGTGTATGGATGAGAGCCCTCTATTAATGGAACGTGGATTTTTATTATTACTGTTTTACCTGCTGAACTTTGATTTCTAGTGTGATTGAGATTGGCCTTGATACTGAACACAAAGTCAGCTCACATTTCTCTTTCGAAAGAAGTTCAAAAACCCCCATTAAGTGGGGTTCCTCTTCAGTGGAGCAGGGGTGGTGGTTGTAGTGCTCCTTCACACTGTTAGCTGCTGCTACCAATCTTGCTGTTAACACTCTACCATTGAAAATATGGAAGTTTTCAGTTAGAAAATGATGAATAAGTTTGCCCATGTTTGCATGTAGCTGCTTTCAGATTTGTCTGAGGAGATTAACATAATTTACCCTTGAATTTCTGGAATTAAGTACTACAAAATATCAAGATTATTATAGAAATGAATTATTTTTCCCATGCAGCTTTTAAAGATTCCAGTGATGTAGAATCAATATTGATTGACTGAACAGCAAATGAAGGCAGAGAATAAGAAAACATAGGTATGAATGCTGATAATACAAAAGAATAACATTAAAATTTCTAATACAGTCAAATAAAGTAACTGCTGTGCCACTGTTGCTGATATTTATGGTAGCACTCTGCAAAGAAAGAAAGGAGAGTGGTTGTGTTGTTTACCTGCTGGTTTTTATTCATACTTGAGAAAGAACAGTAATTATTAGATGAAGTAATCTGTATTGTAGCAAAAATTAATTAGCATAGCACCAATTTCACAATGACTTCTCAAGTATTGGCATACCATTGCTTATTCAATTTGTTCAGTGCTTGCTGTTAACAGAAAGTCTTCCATTAGAGGCACAGATCTAGCAGTCATTGCAATTGATGAAATCTTCCAAAATTCATCCTATAATTCACTTGCAGCAGGGATAGCAGTGATTATTTAGCGCATTGAAAGAAGTCGGATTTTTTTATTTTATGGGAATACTGTTGTTTTCAATAAAGCATCCAGTAACCAAGTAATTTGAGCACTATTACTGCTATTTTATTGTATTATAAATTAAACATAAATGCAGTGTTAAAAACTGTACCAGTGGTGTCAGACTCCTTAAGGACTTGAGAAAACTGTCATAACTTCTAAAATAAGTGATAATCGTTTGTGGGTCAAAAAGAGCAACATGCTGTATTGCTTAGCTTTCTGCTTTCTTTTTCTCAAGGTTTGTCTGAGATTTAATTTTATGTGTAGTACACAAAACACTGTCAGTGAAACATTATCACTTTGTAAAAGCTGTGTAGAATATGGTCTGGCACGAAATGTACCAAAAATTAAAAAAGAATACTCCCAACTTTTTGCATGGAGCTGAGTTATATACATTATTTGAAATTATGTCCGAAACCAGTACATGTGGAGTGACTGCACCTTAATGTTTGCAAATTAAGCACAGAGCTACAAACTTACTTAGGAATATCTAAAATTATATACATGAAAATATATATATAAATAATTAGGGAAAAATTACATAAGTAAAATTTCATGTGTGGTTTTGTGTGTGTTCTTATATAGGTATGTATGTGTGCTTATGTACGTAGGTCTTTGCAATTTGAGGGAGAGGTTGTCCTATCCTTTTCACAATATTTCCATTTAAATGCATATTTTGATTTTTCTTCTGGGACTAGGTGGAATGCCTTTCTGTTACACTACTGAAAGAATAATCCACTTTAACGCAATATTGCTCCCTAAAGGGATGATCTTTTCTAGTCATATGATACTATTTTTCACAGAATGATATTAACATTCATGATGTAGTGATTTTATCTTGATTGAAAAGATATTTTTTTCTGAATAAAAAAAAGATAAAGGAGTGTCTGCTGCTAAAAAAATATCTTGGAATCAAGAAAATCTGAAAACCTTCCAAAAGCAAGACTATCTGCCTGTTCTTTGTTAAAGATGAGGTATTAGTAAAAGTCAGAGTACAAAATTTAGAAGGGATAAAAAAGAGTGGCACATTTACAGAGATTAAAACAAAAAAGACAGAAAATATTCCATGTGAAGTAAATGGGAAATAAAATAATCCTTTAAATTTGAATTTATAAACACACTTTTATACAAATTTTAACTTTCAAAAAGATGCACTGAAGAAAAGGTACATATTGATGTTTCTTGTGATGTTGCTTGGCATTTAAACCCAGAGATTTGTAGTATGCAGTACTTGGAAGAAGTTTATGCAGATGCATTGATAATATAGAATGCTAATTTTTTATCATAATACTGTAGCTTTTAAGCTTATTAAAATTTGAGGATGATGAGAGAGCAATTTAAATTATGTTGCAATTGCAATGAATGCGATGAAGAGTGAAATGACATGTAGGTTTTTCCAGTTAGTTGTGCAGAATCCTGCAATGCGGAATATGGTAGACAGGTAAGAAAGATCATAGCAGGATATTGGTCAGACCCGCGTACCGTGCCCCTACGTATACTGTCAGTCAGCTGGCACATCAGTTCGCTGAGGTGATCATGCTGTAGACTTAAGCCTTTACAGCTCACTCTTTGTTAGGGCAGAACATAAAAGTAGGGGGTTATACCTTTGAAATAAAAATAGACTTTTTTTCTTAAATCAAGTTAAGAAATAGTAGTGTCCTTTTCCATATGTGTTCAGGTTTTCATTGTGTATTGCATGTTGAAGTTGTTTTCTTAAGTGTAACAGTCTTCATCGTCTTGATTTTGAAAGCAATACTTTCACAGGTTTTTTTATAAGGATAATCAATTAATCATGTTATACTTAGTATTCTTTAAGAAATAATTTTCTCTTTTTTTTCCAGAGTTGCTTCAGTTAAAACTTCTAATTGAATTTAATGACTGAAATTCTTATATTCAGATGTCAACTCCTCTTTGGCAAGGTTGTTTTGCACTATTAACACTATTTTTCTTCTTCCTCTTTTACCTAAGTATCTTTAATATCCATGAGTTTGTTTTTTTAATTTAGAATGTAAATTAACTGAAATGTGCAAAAAATTACCACACACACGTGTGTAAGAGCTGTTTATAATCACAAAGCCCTTGTTTTTAGCTCATATCAAACTGGTTTATATTAGGAATTAATTAAAAAATACTCATGAGCTGAACAAGATTCAAGTAGCAAAATGCTTGATGTTTAATCCTTAGTATATAATAGAAGAGAGATTATTTTGGAATGTATTCTCAGATTAGACATGTTATTCATTCTTTTCCAGAGTGCGAGAGCATGTAGTTTTAACTACATTTAGTTAATATTTTGCACTATATTAATTTTAGGTTTAGGGTTCAACAATTGTATTTCGAAGCAGAAGTTCTCTCTTTTAGTGATGGTTGGGTTAGCTCTTGTCAAAACTGCCAGATCTTGGCAATAATTTTATATATATATATATACGTATGTATATAATTTTATATGCTTGAGTCATTTTAGGCACATGGTTCAGGTGGAGTGCTTTGAACACAGCAGACTTCCTTGAGGGACTTCCCTCCAGTACGTGACTGTCCTTTGTCAGTTGCCGATGTAAGACCTCAAGGCAGTGCACTGACTGTAGTTGCACAGCTTATGTGAGATAAGTTTCTTGTAGCTGTTTTCGGAACTGAAGGTTTACATCTGTATGTTATGTGTTTATATTACTAAAGTAAATCTACTAGTATTGAAATTGCATTTTGGTAGATTATTTTAACAGTATATTTTTAAATTTAGTATTTCTGTGAATTGGAGCATATAAAAGAGAAGGGCTTTTCGCACAGTTCTTCACTTAATTATAGTCTTTATCTTGCAAAAAATATATTTTTTTCAATAATATATTGTTGTGGTAAATGAAAAATAAGCCATCCTTTAAGCAGCTGTTGTTTTTTTTTTTTTGTCATTCTAGTTTATTATATAATGACCTTGTGCATTTTAGAGGCATTTTTTATGAACACATTTCTTCTGACCATAAACCAGCTCTACAATGAGGTTATTAATTTTCCATCAGTGAGACCAAATCATGTAGCCCATCATTAGCACTGTATTTCTTACTTATGCAAGGAGAATAATGTTGCTGTGTAGCATTTGGGTCTGATCATCTTTTGAGGGTGTACAGCCAGCATCTTGTGCAATTGCATTTGGAAGTGCAGAATCTTTATATGGCAGGATATTTATGTTATGTGTTCATGGTAGGATTTTCCACAACTGGAAAACTAATTGTTAATGATTGGGCAGAAGTGACTGGCAATTGTGAATTATATATCAGAATTTTGCTTTAGCAGATGGGTCAATTTATTTTTTGTATGTCTGTTGTTTCATTCTGTTGCATGCAGTCCAACAGTTATACCTGTATCATAGGAGTAATAGAAACATCTTACTGCAGTCTGATACTATGCTTTGTGATATGTCATTGTTTGATAGACAACTACGCTATAGCTTAATATTTATCTTCAATGAATTGAATTGCTATTTTGGATACACTTAAGCAAAACCATGAAGCATTCGATAGCTTAGGTAGAAAAAAAATCTGAATAAGTGATATACCCTTTTCCATGATTCTGCTGCTACTTACCTGCAGTGAGCATGTTGCACTCTGGAGTCTTGCCTCCTGACAGTTGTCCTCTCATACATTATCTGTGTGACAGAGAATGGGAACTTTCCCTGCTTCAAGGCCCCAGCAGAAAAATCAGGCTGGATTCTTCAGTCCATTTTTGCTTCTTGAATTACATTTACACTGTTCTAGTAAAATGATTGGATTCTTTGTCTGTCTAAGCTCGTGCTTCTCTGCTGTATTTAGGATTTTTCAGACTGTTTAGTCTACTTCTGTTTTATTAGAAAAATCCGTTGCTATCAACAGATTGCTTTGATCTAGAATATCCAGGCAGAGCTGTATTCCCAGAATACTTGTTAGTTACAGTGATACACAAGTGATTTAGAAATTAAAAGGCAATGTTCTGGAAAGGAAATGAGGATCTGTCACTGGGAAATAGCCCCACATCTTATAATTAAAATGAGTGGTTTATTTTATGTATCGCATAAACTCTCTTACAGGAGGAGACAAGGTTTAGGATAAGTGAACTGCTGCCGTGTTGCAGAAACGTTGCCATTGTGAACTATTACATTTCACAAATTAAACAGAAAAAAAAATAAAAATTAATGCAAACTTCATTCTCTGCTGCCCTTTCATACAGCTAAACCAGTAGTTGTTACTTAGAGTCAGACTCCTGCAAGCATTAACAGTTCGAATAAATTGTCAATAAAACAACTTTTTAGAAAATGTTGAAAACTGAATAGAAAACGTAGTCACTGCTGTACCAGATAACCAGATTGTTATCAGACTTAATCTGGTCGGTTCCTGATGTAGGTCATTCTGGGAGACTGTTGTTTGGGTTTTTTTGTGAAAATGCTACACTGAAGAAGCCACGATGTAAACGGGTTGCTAAATTCATTGATCTATCTGCTAGCACTGCTATTTTTTTCATGAACACTGACCATTTTTTTTTTTTTTGCATGTCTTCTTTTTTTTGCATGTCTTCTTTTTTTTTGCATCTTTGCAACTGAAAGAGGTATTTTAAAAGGTGCTCAGTAGATTTCCCAAATGATTTTTACACATGCTTTATAGTTGTGGGGGGTTTCTCAATTTTTGGATGTACCTTGAAGGGTAATTCAAGGTAAGGGAAGGGTAAGAGAAGCCTGTGGGGGGGATTTTTTTATTTTCTTCATTTTGAGGATGCTATGCTGACATTAATGTAACTAGCTGTGAATACCACTCAGACATTGTCTGTGACATAGTAGTGCTGTGCCTGCTGGGTGCAACATAATATATGAAAAATCTTTTAGAAAGCTGAGGAATTCTCCCTTTTAATTAAATCACAAACACTTTGGAAGAGCATCAAAAAATGAGATAGCAATTAAAAATAGTGAATAAGGGCAGTTGAGGTCAGACAAGAAGAATTAGTCTCATCAGAGCTGGCAGTAGGTACCAACTGATCCTTGAAGAAGTAAATGCCTGTGTGGGATACTCCGTAACATGATGTAATGGACTGCATTCAACTTGTATGGTTCTATACATACCTAGTCATAGCCAACGGTGAATCATGACAAAAGCAAACAAAGGGACATAGGAGTAAAGCAGTCTGTAAGCCCTACTGAAAACCTCTTTGGACTGTTTATATTTATTATTGATGGAAAAAGTTTGTTCCAAAGAGTAAATGGTGTTAAATGCAGAGCTTGCAGAAAGTATCTGAGCATTATTACTTTGGGCAAGTGACAGTTATGCCATGTTTGGCTTCAATAGAGAGAAACCAGTAAAAGGTATTGAAAAGAGGTAGGAATGGATCCAACACATTAATTTCAAGAATGTATCTCCTGTTGGTCAGAAGATATAACAGCAGAGGCTCTTTCTGTAGTCCCACTAACAAGTTAAGCCTTATCAAAGCGTATGCTGAAGAATTGAGTAAAAATATTATAGAGACTATCTGACCAAGTTCTTTATAGAGTAAGAATCTGTTTGCATCAGATTAACCATTCTGAGAAAATTAAATTTCTCAATTTCTCTGCTGAAGCAGCAGGCATATAACTTTGCTGAGGGATTGCATACCTCAGTTAATGGATACAAAAAGTTCAATAACTGCTGAAGACACAGATAATTTTTTTTTCTTACATTCAGGAACGCTACATCTTGTCTAAGCAAAGACCTATAAATTTGTTTTGATATTACAAAGGTAACATGCTTTCCTGGCACTGATGCTTATACATCACAGTACTCACCAGTCTGCCAGATATTGTGAGGGATGTCCATTGTAGCCTTCTTTCATTAAAATAAAGCTGAAAGCCCTTAACGTGAATGCAGTTACATGGCGCTTTTAAGCTTAGGGCAGACTGAGAGCTTTTCTGAGAGTTCTTCTAGAAACTAAAGAAACACAGGATCTGTTTGTACATAGTTACATAGCCGTAGCTGCTGGGACTGGTGTCAGAGAAGTATGTTGTAAGTTGTTCTTTCCTTAAAGACCTGAAATTCAGTTCACTTAGCTTATGCCCTGTAAAGTCTTGTTTATTGCAGTATCCTCTGTTAGTGTACAAGCTATAAAATGAGGAATTGGAGATAATGTGGACAATGTGTAAATGCTTAAATCTGAAGAGTATTGCTGTACTGAAAACTAGAATAAAATATGTACCATTTTAAAAAGTGATGGGTTTTGTTTGCTAAGGAATGCTTTGTCAGCATTGCTTTGAGTTTGTACAAACTGTAGAAAAATTTGAAACTCATGAGTATGCCTTTGTGTAATTCATTTTTGTTCAGTGGTATTTTCTCATCATTTAAGCATAAAAAATATCCCAACAAAACAAATGATAAAGAGTCTAGACATATTAACATTATGTGATGGAACAGATTTCTGAGGTTTATAACAGTTTTAAAGAACTTCCAAATCTTGTTGACTTTTGGAGAAGCAAAAATTCAATTGAAGATCATAGGAGGGTTCACAAATTTTCTGTTCCAAAACCAAAAAAAGGAGGTCTTTCTTTTAGACTTGTGTTCCAAATAGACTGTGTTTTTCCAGCTTAGTGTTTTACAAAGTTGTTTATTCTGCTTTTGTGCAAGAAGTGACAATATGATCAGACGAACTGATTATTGGCAGTGCAGATAATGAGAATATTTCCGAGAGAGTTAATTTAAAATATGTTATCACTGTAAAAATAAAGATATTTGGAATGTTTATTAGATATATGAGATTTTTAAAGTGGTACTTTGGAGTCTATTCTGAGTTTTCTGATCACAACAAGTAATAACAACTTAATGATTTAGTAATTTGAAAATGTGTATATGAAATTTCTAAGAAATTCTTAGAGTGGTATACTTTGCAGTCAAATGTGCAGATGTAGCAGAACAAGTGACATTCTTTCATGCAGAAAAAAATTAAATACTTGCATGCTTACAGAATAGGGTGGTTTCCTAGTGACAGCAATGGATCAGTATAATGTAAATGTTGCCTTTAATTCTCTTGCATGTCTGTGGGTGAAGAATAATCTTATTAATAAGTCTGTGAAGTACTGTTAATATCACAGTAGGCATGAGATGCCTTACTATGCAAGTAGAATTAAGTATAGGCTAGATTTAGGTTTCTCAAGTGTTTTTAAATAGCATGGGAGATAAAATTTGTCAAATAACCTCTAGAGAAAATTAACTTTGAATATAATGTTTTAAGACTTTTATCTTTATAAGCATTTGCTCCTGGAATGTTTTCAGGTGAAAATCATGCAACTTTCATGCCAGACAACGGGTTTTTGTCCGTCGTGGCCTACAGATTCCCATTACAATAGTACCAAGTGAGGTGGAGTAATTCTTATATGCTCAGGCTTGACTTTCTTCTTATAGATTCATTTTTTAATAACTTTGTGTTCCAATAATTCATGCCACTGCAATAATCTCCAGTACAATACTTGCATTATATTAAAAATCGAGACTTTGATGCTTTGAGAGACAGTACTGTGTTGAACTAAAAAAGAAATCTATGAAGAAAGCAACAGGTTATTTTGTAAGTTGTCCATGAACAGTTAGAAATGTTGAATTTATTAATCAAATACTTTAGTTGAGCATTATAGTTTTTGTGACAATTCAGGGATGATTGCAAATATTTTGACTGCTTATTGTGCATTATTTTTATAAATCATGTTCATGTTATCAGATGACATGAATCAGCAATGATGCAGGCGTGAGTTAACTGCTTGTAAAAGTCTCAGTTAAGAATCTTCAGACTTACTGACGAAATTTCAGCTTTGTCTTCAAGGGAATGTCAGGCTAAATCTTTGGTTCTCCTGTATCAGTTATTTTTCACTCAAGTACTTCAAATTACTGAATGTGATTAACTTCTCAGGGAGATAGCGGTGACCATTTTTAACAATGTTACATGACTTGTTCAAATATCACATTGACTAATTTTATATTTTGGTCAAAGTTAAATAAAGTTCATTTCTTCCTGGAGAATATCATATTTTGCTCCAGTGCATGTTTCAGATGCAATATCTTCAAGGTTAGTTGTTTGACAGTTAAATTTAATGGAGTGTATGATTTACCTTTTAGTAGGTCTTCCCTACAGTTACTGGAAGTTACAAAGCACTCTCAACATTTAGTATGATGAAAAGATATTCTCTAAGAGCTAAAGTTTGTACATTTCTTTGAAGTTTCAGTCATAAGCACATAAGCAAATTGCTCTAGTCTTAAATATAGTCTTGTCCTTGTAGATTAACTAGAGTTCAGTGGTGATGTGAGAGTGCATGTGAATATCTCTGTGTGAGCAGAAATGCGTTTCACATAGGTTTTCTAAATACGAAGTGGAGTTTTGAACAATATTAACTGTCATATATCAGGGAATGAATTATCTAAATATACATAAACATACCTACTCTCCATACTTGTTAGTAATAATAAAATTTACTTATTTTATCTGAAATTCTTAAATGATATCATGGAATAACCAGGTTGGAAGAGATCCACCAGATCATCGAGTCCAACTATTCCTATCAAACACTAAACCATGTTCCTCAGCACCTTGTCCATCCGTGCCTTAAACACCTCCAGGGAAGGTGAAATCAACCACCTCCCTGGGTAGCCTGTTCCAGTGACCCTTTCTGTGAAAAATTTTTTTCTAATGTCCAGCCTAAATCTCCCCTAGCAGAGCTTGAGGCCATTCCCTCTTGTCCTGTCCCCTGTCACTTGGGAGAAGAGGCCAGCACTCTCCTCTATAACCTCCCCTCAGGTAGTCATAGAAAGCAATAAGGTCTCCCTTCAGCCTCCTCTTCTCCAGGATAAACAACCCCAGCTTTCTCAGCCACTCCTCATAAGACTTGTTCTTCAGCCCCTTCACCAGTTTTGTTGCTCTTCTCTGGACTCACTCAAGAGCCTCAACATCCTCTTGTGGTGAGGGGCCCAGAACTGAACACATGATTCAAGGAGCGGTCTCATGAGTGCTGAGTACAGAGGGTGCATAACCTCCCTGGACCTGCTGGTCACACCATTTCTGATACAAGCCAGGATGCCATTGGCCTTCTTGGCCACCTGGGCACACTGCTGGCTCATGTTCAGTTAGCTATCGACCAACGCTTCCAGATCCTTCTCCTCCAGGCAGCTTTCCAGCCAGGCTTCTCCTAGTCTGTAGCTCTGCACAGGGTTGTTGTGCCCCAAGTGCAGGACCCGGCATTTGGCCTTGTTAAACATTATGCCGTTGGTCTCTGCCCAGCAGTCCAGCCTGTTTAGCTCTGTTTAGACTGTGTTGCAATAAGTAGGCAGCTATTCAATGTGTTACAGTATATAAGAGTTAATTTTAGAAAAATTATTTTTTAAAAAAAATCTTTACTGTCAGGAAGCAATATTATTTACAAAGAAATATAAGGGGGGGAATATAAGATTTGTTTCTAATAGGCAAGATAGCGTATTTTCATTTAAGACACATTTCTCTCCAGTGGTTCTAAGCCTTGTTGTGTGTGTGATAAAAGGAAAATTCAGAATCTTATCCTATCATGCCTACAATTTTACTTATGTAAGAGCAGCTCTTTGCTCTCAGAGTTAATAATATGAAGTTACTTATGTGCCGTAGTATTTTCCAGAATGTATTCTGAAATAATGCATTAAATAACATTGCTTTGACAATACTTATATAGAAATAAATGCAGCTTAACAGTTAGTTCTTATATTACATTTTTCTAGAGTATTTTTCCTCAGCGGAATTCTGTTAATGAGTTGAATTATCCAAACCATGCTGCATGCTCAGGTAAACCAAGCAAGCTATATATTGTAACTCTGTCTTGTTGGTCTTTGTTGTAGAAGGCTAGAATGCCATTAAGCAGCTAAAAGTCAGTCCACACGGAAGCTATGTGGTCAAAAGCTAATGCAGAGGAAGGTAAAAAAAAAAGTTGAATGTATGTTAAGAATTTAGTTTATCGAGGCTGACTTTTGACTATCTGGTAGTTTAAAGATGCTATTCAGAAAAAGAAATCCAAGAGTGAAATTTAGCCTTATCTGAAGTCAGACAGTATGATGCAAGTTGACTGATTCACATATTCTAAATCATGCCTTCTCTGGACTAGAAACATACAAACTACTGTTCCTTTGACCTTCTTTTCCTTGATTTACTAAGTGTTTTTCTCTTCAATGAGGCATTGACCTGCAGCATAATAATCTAGGCCAGTACTTGCCTTCATAACACGGAGACTTTTTTAAAATTTCTTTTTCATATTGAGAAAGCCACAAATAGTTGCATAGGTTGATATCTTCAAAAAACCCCTTGGTTTTAAATTTAAATCACAGTGCTTGACTGCTAATTCTAGATAAATGTGTAAGAAGTGCTTATACATTTTGTTTGTCTTTTCTTGTTATATATGTTCATATAATTACTGTTGATTGCAAAATAGTTATACTTGCAATCGCTAACACAGCATGGTTACTTGACTGTTTTGTTATTGTTTGCGGTATCTTGTAGTTACAATGTAATGTCTTTTATTCAATCTGAAATTGACTGTTCATGCTAAATTTTTTTATAAGATTAAGTAATCAGTCCTTGTTGAGGTAATTTCATTAAAAAGATTTCCTAAAAGAACTGTCTGCAGGCAAGCTTGCTCTGTAATTATTTGAGCGTTTAAGAACTAGAAGTCTCAAAGGTGAAGCAGACATTTATGTGAAACCAAACCTCTGCACAAAATGCTATTTTTTATCTTTTTGTGTAGTTGTTCAGCTACAGACTGTTGTCTCCTTGTCAAAGACTGTGTTGCCTCTGTTGGTGCACTCAGCTGACTTGTATAAAAGAAATAAAACCTTACAGTTCTGTAGAAAAGTCCACAGGTAACTTTTGCAAGAATGGATAAGTCTATTGATTTTTATTTTAGTATTCTAGGGGTTTTTTGGATAGGTATATGTTAACTATATTAAATTTTGCTAAATGCATGGGTTTCAGCATGACATATTTTTTTAATTGAAAAAAATGATCAGACTATCTAAATTAAATAATTGAGAAAGAAATTCTGGTGAAATAGTATATCTAAAAAGATATCTCAACTTGCTTGTATTTTATGAAAACAGTATATGAGATAACATTTAGAAGTCATTCATTAATGAATGATTTGTAGTTTCAAAGACTAATTGTTTATAAGTGCAGCTAAATGGAGAATCCTTATGTCAGGAAACTGTGTTTATGGTGTGAGATATGTCTGTAGCGGACGATTTTCCTGGCTTTCTATTTTTACTATTCAGAATTTAATTCTAGCCTTTTGAATTCTGGTATTTCAGTATACTTCTATTCGACACAAATCTTTGAGAATGGTGTTTCTGTCTCTTTTGCTCTCTCTCCTTTTTCATTTGGAGTGCGATTCACATGTGCTCATGTGTATATGAATGTACCCCTGCACCATCCCCCTGCATCTTTGATGCTTCCGGGCAGCAAGAGGACCATGCCCTAATTAAATGTGGGTTTGATGAGATTGCAATTAGATACTGAAAAGCTGTGACTGAGAGATGATGGATGCCCCCTATACTGAATTAATAGATTTTGTGTCTCTGTGTGTGCATGTAATATTTCAATAATTGCATTTGTTAAACTCTTAAGTTAGGTCATCAGTTATGCTTAAAGATGTGGGTGTATCTTGGTTTCCTATGCAGGGCATTCATTAAAATGAATCTAACTAGCTTTTTAAAAAGTGGATTAGTTGTTCTGTATTATCTCCCTGTGTAGATGCTATTATTCAGAAGTAGTTTACTCTTAAAGTGAGCTAAGCTAACCTCACTGAAGACTACTGAAGTTCTTAATGAGAGCATTCACACAGGGATTTCATGTGTATTCACATTAAAATAATTTCCACGTCTGTTTTTGGAACTCTTCCTTCCTAAGCAATGAAGATATGAGATGCATATGCTTTGAGGTCTCTAAGTGGAAGACACAAAAGTTCCAGAATCATATGCAATGGTCCACAGGCTTATGTGATTCATAGCTAGTCTGCAGAACCTTACCAAACAGAGGTTTTTCAGTTTGAAGTAGAGTTGTAACATCCCTGTGTCTCAGGGATATTTCCATACTGTCTTTGATTGCTTACAGCTGGCTCTGATAGATATATCAAAGCTTAGAAAGATCAGGTACTGTGCTTGCAATTGGTATAATCAGTTGTCTTAGAATGCTTCACAAATTATAAGGCAAAACTCATATTTAAGAATTTTCCAGTCAAATAATTGCTGAAGCCTAAAAGTCTTGTTACTAATGTATACATTGTCAGTCACACACCTGCAAATACATTGTGTTTTAATTTGAAGGTTTGCAAATGACTGATAATTATTGTTTAGAACAAATGACCGTGAGCTTTAATTCAAGCATGTGTAAGTTTCCTGTTACTCATTCAGTTTTCAAGGCGTTTATTCATTAGAAAGACAATTTCATTTAGAGAAAATATCTTCCTTGTCTTGGTCATAAAACTCTCTGGCAAAGCTGTGAAGCAAATGTTGAAAATTAAGTATAGTATAACAATTCAGCAGCTATTTATAAATCAGTTTCTTACATGGATCTGTTATAAAAAGTAAATCTATAGGGATATTCTGCATTTTACTGAATATGAGTGTTCAAATTTTCTTTTATTATGGGTAAACAGGCATGTATAGGCACAGGTCTAGCAGTTTCCTTTTTTTCTTTTACATTGTTTTAGCTGTTACAGCATTACTTCATTTAAGATAGACATCTTTAAGGTGGTGAAAAGTTCCATGCAGTGATATGGTTAGCAGTAACCTTTACTCATAATATGATATTGTCTGTATGTCTTATTTTGTTCAGCTTTCTCTGGCACTGATGAAGCCTAGGGCCACTGTTTCTTTGAGATGCTGATAATTTTTATCTGATTAACTGACACATTTAGTTGAAATCAGACACAGCCCTTAGGCTGGGCATGGATTTAATTTAAAAAGTATCAAAGGTTTGGACTGTGTGCTGTTTAATCATCATGTTTATCAGGCAAAGAAAAATTACTGAAGGACCATAGGGAGAGGGTTATCTTAAGGAGCAGTAACTTGGGAAATTTATAATAAGTCTGAGGTAATTTACAACTAACTTTTACATTCATTAATATAACATTTCCCACTAATAATTACAGTCATGTAATATACTAATTAAATTGAAAACATTAGCAGTAATTTTCTTTCTACTGAACTCTGAGAGGGTCAAGTAAAGACATTAAAATGTGAAATTAAAGAAAGCCTCTGTACTAATACCACTGCAGTGAATATTTTCCTTACTAGTATAATACTTGTACCAGTACTATATGCTACAATGTATATGCAGACACTTTTTCAAATTACAGAATCACAGAATCACTAGGGCCTGGTGACCTGGTTCTCCTGCATGTGCTGTATGATAACACTCAAGATCACCCGTTCCTTGACTTTCCCTGGCACTGAGGTCAGACTGACTGGCCTGTAATTCCCCAGATCCTTCCTGCAACCCTTCTTGTAGATGGGCACAACATCAGCCAGCCTCCAGTCCAGTGGAACTTCCCCAGTCTTCCAGGAGTCCTGCAAGATGATGGAAAGGGGTTTGGCCAGCACATCCGCCAACTCCTTCAGTACTCTTGGGTGGATCCCATCCAGGCCAATAGACTTGTGGGTGTGTAGTCAGGCTAGCAAGGCTCTGACCACCTCCTCTTGAATCCTGGGAGCTTTGTTCTGCTCCTCTAACTCTTGGTTGTGTACACAGAGGGAACAACTTCCCTTACTATTAAAGACTGAGGCAAAGAAGGCATTAAGTACCTCAGCCTTGTCCTCATCCTTTGTCACAGTTGTTCCATCTACATCCAGTAGAGACTGAATATTCTCCCTAGTCCTCCTTGTATTGTTAATGCGTTTGAAGAAAGATTTTTTTTGTTATCTTTCACAGACTTGACCAATCTGATTTCTAGTTGAACCTTAGCCCTCCTGATTTTGTCCCTGCATGATCTCACGTTCTCCCTGTAGTCCACCCTAGATGCCTATCCATTCTTCCAAAGCTCATAGACAGTCCTCTTATATTTCATGTCCTTCAAGATCTCCCTGCTCAACCAAGCTATTTTTTCCCCTGCTAGTTCCTTTTCTAGACCATGGGGACAGCTTTCTTCTGAGCTGCTAGGATTTCCTTTTTGAAGAGCACCCAGCCCTTGAGGGCTCCCATGGGACTTTGTCAACCAGCCTTCTGAACAGCCTAAAGTCTGCCCTCTGGAATTTTAATGTAACTTTTCTGCTAATCCCTCTCTTCACCTCACCTAGAACTGAAAACCCTATCATCTCATGGTCACTTTGTCGCAGGCGTCCTCCAACCATCACATCTCCCACAAGGCCTCTGTTCACAAACAGCAGGTCCAGGAGGGAAATTGCTGTCACTATCCCATATTAAATTTCATTCACTGAAATAAACAAAAAAAAGCCAAAACTGAAATCACAGTGTATTAGAATAAATTGTGCATTTCAGTATTTTACTTCACCTAGGAACCAGTATGTCATTATTGTACGAGTATTACAGGGCCACCTTAACAGCTTCATAGTATGCTTACTTATGGCATTAATGTTTTGGAGCTTTCAAAAACTATTTAATTTTTTATACTATTTTCTGATAGAAAATATAGCTAAAAGTAATTTATGATAAACAGAGAACAGCAGCAGTTTTCAACTGTTTTTCATTAAACTTTTTAATAATTAATATAACTAAAACTGAAGATTTAAACATGAATTGTACACTTCAGTACAGTTACAGTTGCAAAGATCGATTTGTGGTTCTGACACAATTGTTCATGAAGATTATTCTTCCTGAAAGTTATTTACAGGAATAAATTATTATGACAAGACACATAATAATGACATCACTTACAGTTAAAACATAGCTGATAATTATCTTATGTACATAAAAATCTTTATAATTCTGCTAAAAAAATGGTGTTCTCTAGATACTTTTAAAAGTTGATTTTTTATGCCTGCCTTTTAAAATCAGTAATTTCAGTGGTTTTAATGGAAAATAAAAAGTTGTTAGCACTTGCATGCATGTATGTTTAGCATCTGGTTTTATTTGTGATGTAATACTTTGTGATGAGAGTGAGCGTAACTCACACTTGAGTGTAAGTGCTGTTTATATTATCAAATATTTCAGAGAAACAATTTGGTTTTACTTTAGACTAATATGTTGCATGGGCAATATAGTAGTAAAGTTTTGCATAGTTAAAGTAATCTCTTAAGTTAATAGTACATGATGTTATAATAACAAAAATTAAAAAAGAGCCCAAGAAAAGCTCCCTTTCATACTAGCTTTTATTGAACATTTTCCTGTTCTCTGTTGCTTTTTATATGTTACAGCACCTCGCATCTTTCTTCCATAATTCTCCCAAATTTCCTTTGTTGTATTTGAGTTCAGTGCAGTTTCCTGATACTTCACCTGCAGATGTCAGCATGCTCTAGCCTTGCTGAGGCAGCAGTTTTGTGAAAATGCTCTTTATAGTACCAAACCTGATCAGATTCCACATTAGAAGGTGATGTGTAGTACGTGAGGCCCTTGATTCTGGGATTGCTTCTCTGCTAACTGTTATCAACTCTGAATGAAACAAGATCCTATCTGCTGGCAAAATGTCCAGTAACTCTTTCAATACCAAATGGCGAATCCAGTGACAAACTAGTTTTCAGCTAGCATTCTTTGCATGCTTCAAGTGCTGAGCTGAAGGCTTTAGGGAAACTTTGTCAAGGTGAGGAATTTCTGAAGGTTGTTAGATGAAATTTTTTTTTCTGTTCCACCTCCTACTCCATCCTTTTTCCTTTCATATCTTCTTATTTATTGAATTTGTTGCACTCCAACCTTGACTTTTTGAACTGTACAGAATAGGGGGACTGCAAGGATATTAATTCCCTCTCCTATTTCAAAGCATTTCTTCAGCACCTTCTTGCTTCTCCTTCTGGAAGCTACTGTCTGGACAGTTGTGGAAGTTTATATTTACTCTTTACTATCAGAAGAACTAAGTGAGAAGTGGTGGGGAATAGGTTGCTGTCAGAAATCTTTAAACATGAAAGTTAACCATCACTGAAAAATGATGCGATGTACTGCCATTTCAGACGATTATTATAACTTATACATTAGGAAGGGAACTAAACTAGAATAAGCACAGAATATTTTCTGCATGACTATTTAAATCAGATTTAACGTAGCTAGTATGCGAACAGCCAATAAGTCTTCTGTTCTTTTTTATTGACTTCAAGACATATTTTATACATGTGTATATTTGTACACATACATTTGTATTTGTTTGTGTGTCTGTGCACAAGCACATTGACCCTCTAAATGTATTATAGATACGTAGAATTGAAATAAAAACAACTCACCCCCCCAAAAAACCACCAAAACCCACAAACCAAGCCCTATGAGTGATCTACTTGATATTTAAATTTCAAGTTTGGATCATTAATCCAACAGTCATTTAACAGAAGTTCCGTGACCTTAAAAATTGTAATGGCTTTTTAAGTTTCTTTACTGTAGGATGATTTTGATAGTTCCATGGATTCTGGACTAGCATTTTAAAAATCCTCCTGAAATATGTCTGTGAAACAGTTATATAGAAGAAGTATTGGTTTTGTATAAGAGCAGAATGTGTAAATCTCTACTTCCAGGTACTTTTATTTTTATAATAGTTTGAGGAAGTTTTCTTTCCAAGTATCTTTGCTGTTGTATATCTTTTTTGAGAACTTGAAAGCCAAAATGAATTTTAAAAAATGCTATGTTTATTGTCCTGTGAGCAATTAAAAATATGGGTAAGTCAGTTACGTTCTTTCTGGGTGAACTGGAGATTCTATGAATTACATATTTGGGAAATCATGAAAAGAAGTCCTACAGGTATTCATTTCACTGCATGTTTATTTACTATGACGATAACATCTTTTTTGGAAACTTGTGTGTTCTTACATCTATGATGGAACTATTTATTTCCTGTTCTTAGAAAAAGAAGAGTATATATCATAGCAACTGTCATGAAAACAGTAGAATAAGAGTGCACTGTAATAAATATTATGATGGTAACAGTACCTGTGTTATCCTTTATGTCAAAGAAAGATGTATGTGTTATAAAACAGGTTGCCCAGAGAATTTTTGGATGCCCCTTTATTGGAAGTGTTCAAGGCCAGGTTGGATGTGGCTTTCTGCATCCTGGTGTAGTGGAAGTTGTACCTGCCCATAGGAAAGATTGGGGTGTTGAACTAAAGGATCTTTGAGCTCTCTTCAAACCCAAACCATTCTATGGTTCTATGATAAAATAATATGGAACGTTGTATGTAATGTGTTAACCACATATCATGTGATTTCTATAGCCATGGTTTGTCTCTAGTAACTTAGAACTGGATAACGAAAGTTGTTATTAAACGATCTTTAGTGTCGTTTTCCAGAACATTCGAGGGCACTTCTTTTGGTTTTTTAAATCAAAATAGGAAAAACTCTGTGATAGAACATTGTATGAGAACTTTCCTCAAGCATTTGGAAAACATACGCTGAATATGATTTCCTAAGTATCATTCTCTATCCAGCCACTGTGGCCAAACACTTAATTTACATAATGATAGTACATAAAATAGACCAATGCATAAGAATGGAACCATATTGTTAAGTAGTGACAACATTGGGAATCTGCTTAATTGGTGAGCTCCAACGTCTTCCTATTTGAAAAAAATATTGCTGTTGCTAATACTCAATAAAAGCTTAAAAACTTGCATTAAAACAGTATTTCTAAAATTGATACTTTTGATGCTGAACATTAGAACAGAAGTAGTTTCAAAGTGTGATCCCCTCTGTTTATTAGCTGTGAGACTGTCAGATCTCAGAGTTTAGTTTCATGGTTTCGTTTGTCAAATAGTAAAATTCAGAGTTCTAGGATAGAAAATCAAGGGCTGCTGTAGGCATTATTTGCATTGTTATGTCTCAGCCTTTGAATTTGTGGCAGGGAAGAATCTCTTTTAAAAAAGAAAAGTAATTGATTTTAATTATTTATTATTAACAGAATTATTTTTTCTTTAAATAAAGTTATATTAATTAAAGATATTGTGCATCTGGTAAGAACTTCAGAAAAAAACCCTTAAACCTATTCTCTCTACACTGCTGCACGAATAGTCTTATTTTCCAAGACCATTATGTGGCTTTCCTTTATAAATTTTTTTTAAGCAGAAATTTTAAGAATGCAACTGTAGCAGCACGGGTAAACTGCATATCAAAATTGCACGAAACAAAGGAACAGAGGGAAAACAGTCTAGATCGACATGAAGATCCACAAAAACTTCTTGAATAATTTTATCAAATTTGTTAAAAGAAAACTGCACTTACACGTCTCTGTTAACTTTTTAAGAAATGTAATTCTAGATGGTTGAGTAAATTGAAGAGTAGCTAGGAATTTTGATAAATCTGGTGACTCTTAAATCAGGAACATAGACTGATATGAATAACTTAGAAATTTGCTTGGGCCCGTGTCAGGTGAGAATTAATATAAAGAAAAATATAATAGATTGAGGAAATTATCCCAGAGAGACATAAACCAGGATTTTTTCCCCCTAAATATGAATCACTTTCTGCATCATTTTATTGATAAGAAGCTGAAAATTAATTTAAAAGTTAGTATCATGGCAATCAAATACTAATTTGGTATTGAAGTTCATATCTAGGTATATAGTAAAACGGTAAAATGTTGCTGCAAATTTCATGAGATTGCTGTCTAACTGAGCAGGTCCAGAACATAAGTTATAAAAGGAAATTCAACCTGTTGATTAGGATTAGGAAATATGATAAGTATGTGCGTTTTCAAATGTTACATTCTCAGTGTTTCTACCGGAAAAAATAAAAAACTATTGGTAATTTAAATGAGTCAGAGAAAACATGTCTTGGAAGACTTTTTTTTTTAGCAGAATTTTTCAAACATGGTATAGAGTAAATTGCGTGCAAGTTTTCTTGTTCAAGTGTTATGATGAGAAGGGTAAGCTTACACCTTCTTATGCTACATATTGTGACAAATGCTAACAGTTTAGTTAATCCTTGTGATTGCGTGTTCCTAATATTTATTTTTAGGTGGGATAGCTAACACCTCAGTTGTACTCGGTTATAGTGCAGACCTAGAGGTAATATTCAGGATGTGAGGAAAACTTCAGGATAAGGTGTTAAATATGGTACTTATAAGTTACTTTAGCTATTTCTTCTGTAGAATGGTACTTGAGTCAAGTAGATGACTGTGTTAGAGTAATAACCAGGTAGTAGGTCAGCTGTGTTGCTTTCTTCTGTGCAAAATTTGTATTCCAGCCCATTCAGTTTTGTGTACAGGGCATAGAGAAAAAGATTTCTTCTTGGTTGATTCTGCTAGTAAATGTACTGAATCTCTGTTGTATAGGCCAGCATATACTGCTGTCATTAGTATTCCTTGTCCTTTTCAGGATAGAGAAGAAGTGGAGGGTGTATCCGTGGGAGCCATTCTTTCTGACTACCAGAGAGTTCGAGTTGAAGATGTGTAAGAAAATTATAGTCTTTATTAATATACACATTCTAGAATGTACTTTACTTGTTTGTTTTCTAACTCAAATTTTGGAAGAGAGACAGTTGTCTTGTTTCTTGTGTTCTGTCATACCCAGTTTATTCAATTTATTAATTAACCCTTTTTTTGTCTTTTTTTCTTTCATTTTTTTCCCCGAGACAATGTGTTCATTAAAAAAAAAAAGTGGGTTTTGTTTGTTTTTGGTTTATTGCTCTTCAAGTCTCTCATGGATGTGTTTTGATATGAAAATTGTTGAGTAGGTTCAAATCTTTGCTTTCAACTGAAAACTGACTTGGTTCTGGTGACTGCAGTGTTGTCATCAAGCATGCTTGTTTTTCAACAATTTTAGTATAGAGGAATATTTTTCATTTGGTATTTCTACTGTGCATACTCTTTAAGTCTAGATAGATTGTGGTACTTTAAAAAAGTATTAGTAAAAGAGGATTATGTAATGGGAATTGTGTGTGTTGTATAGGTCAGGATTTGATTTATGTCTGGAAAAAAAAATCACATATATGGCTGATGAAATGTAAAATCAGCTCGTGTTACAAATTAATAATAATTTCATGAGTTAATCAGTTATTTGTTGCTGATGAAAGCAAATATCTGGAGTATTTTATGAACTGTAAGTTTGGTGAGGTTAATGCTGTGCCAAATCAACTCACATCAGCAAATTACAGAGCATGGGAGTTTTCTTCACACTTTACATAGGTAAATTGCAGACAAAATAGGTTCTTTCTTTTTCTTTACACTTAATTTAATGACTGCCTGTTCACATTACTAGTTATTTTAGAAAAGATTGCTTTTGTTGACTCTGAGTTTCAGATCTCTTACCACAGACAAAAGATTGTCAGGACAGTATTTCAAACAGGCCTAATTAATTCCAAGGTTTTGCAGTGGTAAAAAAAAAAAAAATCTGTTTATCTGTAAATATATGCCTAGCAATAAAGTTGTTTCACATAAACTATCCCAGCTGCTTGGAGGCACCTAATTTATTAGCCAAAATTAAGCACCTAAGTGAACCACTTCACATATTGAGTTACTAAGTATTTCTGTTAATTTCAAAACTTAGTGCTCCATTAAATTTTATAAAAGTAATAACAAAACCAATCAGATTATATGAATCCTACCTATGGATTTGCAGAAAAACATTAAACATCCATTTAATTATAAAGTCTTGACATTGATACTCATAGATGTCTCTAACATATGGGGGAAAACCCATATATTAGATAAACAATGATAATTGACAAATGTATTTTTGAGTGCTTTGAAGTAGTCCCATAGTTAAACATTTTTCAGTTTTTCAGGAACTCCTCATTACACATTTTATTGCCAACTGATGTTACTTGACAATTTGCAGAAGGGTTACCTATCAGTAGTGCAATTTAGTGATTCTCTGGTTTGGTAAACAATGAAATATTGTGTATCAAATGCTGTCTAAATATGATATGTATCAAAACAAATAATTAAATTTACATTCATGTGTTGATACTTGTATCACAAGCTGTATATTTTTTCCTAGATGATTCTTTTCCTTGAGTGTTGATCCAAATTACCAGTTTGTTGTGTGTAACAAATTCAGCCCCTTGTATGAGAGATGGGCCACATTTATCACAGAGCAGTAACTCTTGGCTGAGCTATGTTCACAAAAACTGATCACTTCCCAAGATGTTAACTAGTTTACATCCCTAAGCAGGAATCTAAATCCTAAATTTAGGAATGCATTTTCTCATGATTTTACTTATGTTCTTATGCAAATCTGTTTATATTAGAGTTACATCTTCCTTACATGGATACTATATAGTCAGAACAAGTTTATTCTTTTTAATATTAGATTTACTGTATATAATGAAGTCTAAGAATAGTACAGTATTGCAATTAAAATTGTAGAAGGAAAAATTATTTCATGATAGGAAATCAAAGAAATGTGTTTTCTTTAATTTTACATGAATCATGCTGTGTAAAGCTTAATGCTTGCCTTTATCCAATTTTGTGTTTGTTTTTAAGATGCAGAAGGCTTAAACTTCAACCTTTAGCTTACCTTTGGCGTCGGAACCAGGAAACATTACTCAAAGAAATGATATCTTCTAACATTCAAGCCATAATCATAAAAGTGGCATCTTTTGGTATGTATTCAGATTCTGAGCAATATTGTCTTCTGAAGTATACCACGGACAAATTCACAACATAACAGAAAACCAGAAAACTTTGTTCTATATTTAGGATAAAAAATAGTAATGTGGAGAAAATTTACAAAGATTGCATGGCTGAATAGTAGTCATGATGTATAGATAATTAATTTACCTATTTGCAATTTATTCTTGGAGTAGACACGGAAAGTTAGAAAGTAATTCTTCCTAGCATAGTCATTAAATTGCTATTGTAATTTTTTTATTCTAGTTCAGTTTTCATTCGCAGTGAAGATGCATGCATAATTCAGTGGTTCACAGTATTGTCATTTACAGTTGCTGCAGACTGGTGGCTGGACAATATTATGAAACAACCATGAAAGTTTTAATAGAACTATTACAAAATCAAACAAGACGTAATTATATGATGTAATTACAAAACTTCGTATAACAACAGTCTTTGAGTTAGTAAAGCACATAGCAAATAGAAATAGTTCATCATTGCCTTCAAAAAGGTGCTGTTTACAATGTGGTTGTTTACTATACAAGAAAATCAACATGTCTCTTCATTGTCAAACATGTAAAATGAGGTTTGCATAGTAAGGCAAATCAATGCAAAAGATAAACTGTTTATGTTTTGAATGTAAAGATAAGGTCAAATAATGTGGTCTATAACTCTAAGAAGCACAGAAGATGCATGGTAGTGGTACAGCATATTCATTTCAGACCTCTGTGCATTTTTTCACTTAAAAGTATCAAATGAGGTCTTAAAGCACCTTTTCTTGAGTTCACTATAGATTTAATTGTATAAATAAAGACTAAATAAAAGTCCACAAAGAATATCTAATATGCTTTTTCTCACCAGAATTATTTTTCAGCAGATTTAGGTCCTAAATTTTGTGCCATTGAAGAAAATTATGAAAAGGAAAAAAAAAACCCACATAAAATGAAAAAAAGTAAATACTATTTAAAATTTATTTGAAAATTACTGAAGGAAATACACAACATCATTGATGACTTGTCTTACACCTGAAGCTTGTATTTTGTATTATAGGGTCTTTAAAAAATCCAAGATGCACAAGTTAGTGTGCAAAAAGTGCTTTGTGAGGTGTTCATTGAAGTTGAGAATACCATAAATATTTTTAGAGAGCAATTAAATAGAAAATCATGGTGGGAATTTTTTCTTTTTTATTTTTTTGGCTACAGGTAAAAGAAAGATCAGAGTCAATTTCTCACCTGCCTCAGGCAGGTGTCATTAGATGTAAGCAAATTTAATGGAGCTTGTGTGCTTTGGGGCCATTCTATAATGCTTTAATAATTGCTTGCCTTATTAAAGTGGATTTAAGGTACCGAAGGCTGTTTAACATATCAAGTGGCAAAGAAGATAAGACAACAGTTTAACTTTTTACCTCTTAGATTAATAATCAAAGCTAAAACGCAATGAAAATATTTAAAATAACAGATTTAAGACTTTAAAGGGTAATGCATTAAGTGGTACATTGTACAGATGTTAATGCAAGTTACGAATCTGTAACTTATCTTGACCTTCATCAGCACTGGCATACTTGTACACCTGCCTTGTCCTCTTTTCCACTTAGTGCCAGGATTGGCAAATTAAAAGCCCGTGATTTTATGTAGAAAACTCATAATTATGCAAGTAACTGAGCATTAGATTAGTAAGTTTCCCTACATCCACCATCACAAATTAATACCATCGACTTTGCCAGTGGCAAGAGCCACTTGTAGTAGTATGAGAGCCACTCAGAGTAGTATGCTTCTCCAGATGAGATGCCAATTGTTCTCACATACATGCAAAAGAAGTATTGTTAGCAAGCCTTCTTCACATGCCTTCTGTCGATCTGTAAGTAGATAAGCTTTCTTTCCTTTAGAGTGTATTTCAGGGGCAGTAATGGTGAAAGAAAAACATTCCATGACTGGGCAATAAAAATAAAAAAGCTGCTTGTGCGTATTTATCTTCTATGCTATTTTCTTGCTGCTAAAGAAACCTGTATGTTGCATGATACTTTTATTTTTGAGCTAAAACCCTCTTCAGTGAAAATCCTAGGAAGTCAGAATGAGGTTATTGAGCCATAGCTAACATAGAAACACTTACTGTTTTTCACATATCTGTACCTGAAATTGCTGTAATATTCATTTTTCATATGAGATACTGAAATACAGCACAAACATAAGATGCGTTTTTGAAATCCTGGCTCTCTTGGCCTATTTTATGAATTACAGTACTAATTGATTTGCAGAGTTTTCATATAACAGAATCAACTTTTAATCTTGTTAGTTTTATGTACTGATTTCACTTGTACCCTGTTCTAAAGTAAATTGCCTCCACTGCAGCACAAGGTTTAATACTCAGGTGGAAGTGAGATGAGGAGGAAGGTTACATTTGGAAGGAATCTTCAGGTCCTCAGTAAAAGCTCAACATAGAGTTTTATTTAGTTTTACTTTATTTTACAGTTAATTATACCTAAGTCTTCTTAAGAGCTAACACTAAAACTTAAGCCCCACCATACATTTTAAAACATGATAAACTTTAGTTCTCATATACATTAGAATACATAATCACTTATATGTCTGCATTATCATTTATTGTTTGCATGCCAATCATGTACAGAAGTGAATTCCCAAGTGACTGAAATTGATAGGCAGGCTTCCATCAATATTAATAGAAGTAAGATTTACGTATAAAGTAGTACGTTAAAAAAGAACTAGCGCTACACAATTCCTGATTAAGCTCCTGAGGGTGTAATTAAGTGTTACAGATAAACTGATATAATAGTGAGTTCCTGCCGAAAGATTGACCTTTCCTTCCCCCTTCTAGCCGACACTTCCAAATGGCAAGCCTCTACTTGCTTCTGCCACTGTAAAAAGTCCAGTGACTGTGTGGCTGTAGCTAAGAGAACTATTATGCACAAAGGAAGTTGCTGTGTAGATGCCAGAGCATGGAGGACAAAACTCTCTCATTAGGGAGCTTCCCACTAAATTGAGTTGGCTGAAATTTCGGATCATATCCTGAATTAAAATTGTGGTTGTGGTTGTGTGACTTTTGTCTGAGCACACCATCTGTACAATGGAAAGGAACAATGTTCTTTGAAAATGTGTCTCCTGCTCTTAGCATTGAGCAATTTTAAAGTCATTGTTGGGGAAACGGGAGGAACTTGTTATATCATCATCACACAGGAACATACTTGTTTCCTCAAAATATTTTCAAAAAATTCTCCAGCAGTTCACAAATATGACAGCCGGAAATGAGGAAGATATTGTTAAGGAATAAATACAAGATTCCAGTTGTTTTTTTCCATATTATATTGTAAGGATTTGTTTACTTAGTTATTACTAAATATACTAAACATTGGCATTATTCTTAGATAGTTCAGATTACTTAGAGCTGATTGCTCTATTACTTTTTTCCTTGGATATCTACCAAATACTGGAGCCCTAATGGAATCTCTTGACAGTCTATACAACCCTTGTTCTAAATAATGTCTGGTCTTATTAATATGAAAAAGACTTACGTTTATCATAGTTTGAAATGGAACATGAAATGATCAATAGTGTTTTTCCAAGTGCTGTCAAATTTTAATGATTGTCTATTCTGTTAGGAATAATGTGTTGTAAAAAGTAGCCTTAAACTTTTATTAGAAAAATTATTCCTGAACTGTTAAAGTATTATCTTGTATATGCGTATGATAGCTTTTAATAATTTTTATTGTATTCTTTTTTCAGATTATAAATTTGATAAATTTACACCTATCATGTAATTCAGGCAAGATATTCTTGTAGTCTTTAACCCCTTCTAGTCGTTGTGTCCTGTTCCACTGAATTTTCAAATAAAGCTTCCAAAGTTTAGCTGGTCATTTATGGCTTCAGTTTATTTTATATTTTTTGCTTAGGCTTGTTCCCTAATACATTTTTCTACTACCTCATTTATTTACATCATTCATGGCTTTTACGATAGAATAAGAGGTACCTCCACCTGTTTGTTTATCAGATATTTTGAGAAAAGACTTAGGAAAAACTGTGAAACCACGGGAGCCATTTCAGCTTTTTTTCTGAGGGAAAAGATTAAAATGGGAAAAGATCGTCATCGAAAAATGGGAATTGTATGCAAGACCAGAAATAAATCAAAATTAGTTTGGGATTTAAGAAGAGTATGATCCAAAAGAGATGAGTAAGATAAAAGAGAACTAGGAGTTTAGATTCGGAGCATAACTGAAAGATTAGAAAAACAAGATAAGAAAATAACCTTTGCATTTATTTGCCTGGTGCTTGTGTGTGAATGACCAGTTTAAGATGAGATTTTGGAAAGAGCTTGTGGGTATAAAAAATGTTTTAAAATGAAACATTACAGAAAATTAAGAAATGGGCTTTTGTAACAGTTTGCATAAGTGAATCTAGAACCTGATAAGAGAAGTATGACTATGTCTTTGTTATCTCTTGAGCTTACAGGTTGGAGATTTGGAAGGACATTGATATTATCGGTAGTAACAGATTACAGGATTTAGAAGGAAGAGTGGGAAAGTGTATGTGCCTGAAAACTGAAAAGTAATTCAAAGTTGACGTTGAGTGCACCTCTTCTTGAGGCAATGTCAGGGACACAAAGTTGGAGAAGGAAAGAGTAGAAAAAACACTACAATCTGGGGGGGATCAGATCATCTAAAGAAAAACTGTAATAGAAATAGCTGGCCAGGAATGGATGATTCAAAGTGCAAGAGAAAAGGAAGTAGTGTAGAGAAAAGGAAGTAGGAAGGAGACAATGGTCAGAGGACTTCTAACTTAAAAACAGTGAAAGAAAAGACCTTTGTAAGAGTGTCAAAAGCAGTAATAAACTTCAACAGAATGAAAATTAAGAGGTAGAAGTGGTGTCTTGTTAATACTAGAATATAGAACCATAGATCCAGGTCTCTCTGAGTTGAAGCTTTACAAGACTTCTTGCCCTAATCTGATCCTTCACTTCTGCTCTGACCTTTTCTCTTTTGCAGGTGAGGTATTGATTTCACCTATCAAAAGTCTCTATTGATCTGTTTAGGAACTGACTTTTTAAAGGTTTATAGCTTGTCTATGGGGATGGATTTAATGAAAGTGACAGAAATGTTGCCACTTGCACTATGCCAGTTTATCTGCCACTGAATCAGATTTCGGTTCTTTGCTTTGATGCAAAGAACTGTTCAAAGCATGGTAATATGAGAATTCTTTAACAGCAACAAAGCAGCACATCTTTTTTTTTTTATCCAAATGATGGTGCTGGAGTGGTTGGACACCTTGAATTCAGTAGATCAATAAGCAGATAATGCTTTACAGTAATTCAACTCGAAACATTTTGGTATGCCAAAGTTAAAAGCACTGAAAACATGTATAATATGAAAGTTATATATATTTGACTGTGTGAACTTGTCACTGCCCACTTTAAAAGAGGAGTGAGTTCTTTTTCCTGGCACAGCACCCGAGTAATTAAAAATCACTCAGAGGTATAGGTGTACACTGTATGTTTTACTAAATAAGATGCATGTCTTTAAAACACTGGATTCAAATAATTACGCTGGCTTCAAATGATCAAAGAACCTTCATGGGCCAGAGCACAGACAGGAAAAGCCACAGCCCCAAACAGCCTGTCAGTCCAACGCTTTGCAACACTGTTGAAACCTCTTAACTGAGCCCCAGATAGCACTGACAGCCCTAATGCTTCCTGGAGTCAAACCCGAAATCAAACCAAAACCACCCACTGCTGCACCTTTTGCAAAGAGAAAAGGGGAAACAAAGAAAAGATAGGAGATGGTAAAAGAGATACAGTTGCAAGAGTCACCACATTAGGAGCTCCACATGTATCAGCACGTGTTTCTTTGTCCAACAGGTCCAGAAGATGGTCGGTGTCCACACAAAACACACAAACATAAGACAAACAGAGAGAGAGAGAGAGAGAGAGAGAGAGAGAGAGAGGAAACAGAGATATTGCGTATCTTATTGCACTTTCTTTCATTTTTATGCAAAAAAATAAGCAGCTTTTACAATTTTTTTTTTCCTTTCTTTGGAAAGGAAGTTTAAGGAATCCATCCAGTTCACCATTGTTATACAGCCTTTCATCTGTGTAAGTTATGAGGAAGTTAAGAATCAGCTATGAATCTGTCAAGTTATGCTACCAGACAAAAAGTTTACTTCCCAGTTGTTCATGGAAATAAAAGCTAAATATGACATCAGGAAAAATTTACCTTAAGGCACCCTAAGGTATAGATTTACATCACAATGCATTAATATTTCTGTGGCAGGTGTATTCCTGTATCATGAAGTGTGTCTGACAGTCCTGACATCCTGCAGAGTAAACCTGCTTTACTGACTGATACTTTTTTGTATGGGCTTTTCCTGAGCTATTAGGAACTTACCCTTTGATTCTATATTATTTAAAGAATAGTTCTTGATCCCGCTTGTGAAAGTCACTGATTTTTTATTGTTTGCTGATTGTTTTTATTGTTTAATTGTCCTGTTTTCTGTATTCCAAGTCTAAGAGAGGTGGTTACATCTGTCCTTTATACTCTTTTGCTTTCTTTTGGTATTTTTGTACCATAGAGGGCCCTTTACCTTCTTGTTAACTCTGTTTTCCTTCTGAAAAAGAAATTGAGGAGAGATAAAGAGACTAGCTTTGGCTCTAGACATCATGAGGTTTTCATTGCCTCTTATTTAAAATTCTAAATAATTCTGCTCTCCATGAACAGCTGATTAGGATCTTTTCAGAGCTGTGCATTATACTGCTCTCCATTGTCAGAAGTTAAGTCTTGGTCTGTGACATCCATAGTGTTGGCAGTTAAGAATCTTTTCAGCCTGCTTCTCCAGAATTCAGGAAAAAGAAGGGAACTTTAAGTTGCTGTGACTTTAAAATCAGTTCCAATTTTTTTCTGCCGAAGTCTGTGCTAATTACATATATATGAAATATCAAGGTGATTGATGATAGTGATTTGCATATTTGTTTTTAACCTTATTTTATGAAGAAGTCAAAGAGGAATAAGATGTACTTTATGAATGATAAGGTTGGTTAGTCAGGGAAGGACAGAGGCTTTTCCCTAAATTATCCACACATAATTGTTAATTTATTCATGCTTGTGTGCGTGATAGTGATTCTTTCACAATGTGTTCATGGGTTATGGGTGAGAGTTTCTTTCAGTGTAGCTTTTCAGAGAACTTTATATACCACTGTTTCTTAACATGTATAATTATGATTCATTTTTATTTATCTAACATATCACTAAGAAGTAAAATAGATTTTTATTATATATTGAAAGGCTTTCTTAAAAAAATGACTGTTTTAAATTTCTGAGTATGTATAAAGTATGTTAGTTTTAGTAAGATGAGGCTTTAGAATGTGGATTTTATTAGCTGAATGTAATGCCATGAAAATGAAACTTGATTTTCTAAGGAACAACAGTGACAGGGGATGAGGACAAGGCTGAGGTACTTAATGCAGTTTTTGCCTTGGTCTTTATAGTTAGGAAAGTTGTTCCCTCTGTGTACACTCCCAGGAATTAGAGGAGCAGAACAAAGCTCCCATGATCCAAGAGGATGTGGTTAGAGACTTGCTTGCCCAGCTAGACACCCACAAGTCTATGGGGCTGGATGGGATCCACCCAAGAGTATTTAAAGAAGCTGACAGATGTGCTTGCCAAACCCTTTTCCATCGTCTTTGAACTAGAGCTGTGGGTTAAAATCAGAGGAGCCCATAAGAAGGTAGATTTTGTGATGGGAGTCTGTTACAGGCCACTCAGCCAAGGAGAAGCAGCTGATGAGCTTTTCTCTAAATGGCTGGGGTTAGTCTCTAGATCGATGACTCTCGTTCTTGTGGGAGACTTCAATCTTCCTGATATCTGCTGGAAGTACAATAGAGCAGAAAGGAAGCAGTCTAGGAGTTTCCTGGAGTGCGTGGAAGACAACTTCCTTGTGCAGCTAGTGAATGAACCAACAAGGGAAGGTGCCTTCCTGGACCTGCTGTTTGTGAACAGAGAAGGCCTTGTGGGGGATGTGGTAGTAGGACGCCTAGGATTAAGTGATCATGAGATGATAGGGTTTTCTGTTCTAGGCGAAGTGAAGAGGGTGCCAAGCAGGACAGTAGCATTAAATTTCCAGAGGGCAGACTTTAAACTCTAGAAGACTGGTTGGCAAAGTCTCCTGGGAGACAGTACTTGAGAGCAAGGGGGCCCACGAGGGCTGGGAGCTCTTCAAAAAGTAGATCCTAGCAGCTCAGGAGAAAGCCATCCCTATGTTCCGGGAAAAAAGCCAGCAGGGGAGAAAAACAGCTGGGTTGAACAGTGAGATCTTGAGTGATATTAAAAAGAAGAGAAATGTTTATGGGCTCTGGAAGAGTGGACAGTCCTCTTGGGTGGACTACAGGAGGGAAGTGAGATTATGTAGAGAAAAAAATCAGAAGGGCTAAGGCTCAACTAGAAATCAGATTGGCAAAGTCTGTAAAAGATAACAAAAAATCTTTCTATAAATATATAAAAAATAAAAGGAGGACTAGGGAGACCATACAGTCCCTATTGGATGCAGAAGGAACAACAGCAATAGGGGATGAGGAAAAGGCTGAGGTACTTAATGCCTTCTTTGCCTCAGTCTTTAATTGTAAATAAAGTTGTTCCCTCTGTGTACAAACCCTGAAACTAGAGGAGCAAAGTGAGGCTCCCATGGTCCAAGAGGAGGTGGTCAGAGCCTTGCTAGCCTGACTAGACACCCACAATTTTATGAGAACAGACGGGATTCACCCAAGGGTATTGAAGGAGCTGGCAGATGTGCTGGCCAAACCCCTTTCCATCATCTTCCAACAATCCTGGAAGACTGGGGAAGTTCCACTAGACTAGGGGCTGGCTGATGTTGTGCCCATCTACAAGAAGGGTCGCAGGGGAAGTCATGGAACAGGGGATCTTGAGTGCTATTGTGAAGCACATGTAAGAGAACCAGGTAATCAGGCCCAGTCAACATGGGTTCGCAAAAGGCAGGTCTTGCCCAACTAAGCTGATTGCCTTCTATGACCAAGTGACTCGGCTGCTGGACAAGGGAAAGGCTGTGGATGTGGTTTTCCTGGACTTCAGCAAAACCTTTGATACAGTTTCTCACAGCATCCTGCTATGGAAACTGTCAGCCCCTGGCCTGGACAAGCACACACTCTCCTGGCTAGAAAACTGGCTGGATGGCCGGACCCAGAGAGTGGTGGTAAATGGTGTTAAGTCCAGCTGGAGGCCAGTTACAAGTGGTGTTCCCCAGGGCTCAGTACTGGGTCTAGCCCTGTTCAATGTCTTCATCAATGACCTGGATGAAGGCATTGAGTGCTCCCTTAGCAAGTTTGCGGTTGACACTAAGCTTGGTGGAAGTGTCGATCTGCTGGAGGTTAGGGAGACTCTGCAAAGGGATCTGAACAGGCTGGACTGCTGAGCTGAGTCCAGTGTCATGAGGTTTAACAAGGCCAAATGCCGAGTCCTGCGCTTGGAGCACAACAACCCTGTGCAGAGCTACAGACTAGGAGAAGTCTGTCTAGAAAGCTGCCTGGAGGAGAGGGACCTGGGGGTGTTGGTTGATAGCCAACTGAACATGAGCCAGCAGTGTGCCCAGGTGACCAATGGCATCCTAGCTTCTATCAGAAATGGTGTGACCAGCAGGTCCAGGGAGGTGATTCTCCCTCTGTACTCGGCACTGGTGAGACCGCTCCTTGAATCCTGTGTTCAGTTCTGGGCCCCTCACCACAAGAAGGATATTGAGACTCTGGAGCGTGTCCAGAGAAGAGTGACAAAGCTGGTGAAGGGGCTGGAGAACAAGTTTTACGAGGAGTGGCTGAGAGAGCTGGGGTTGTTTAGCCTGGAGAAGAGGAGGCTGAGAGGAGACCTCATTACTCTCTACAACTACCTGAAGGGAGGTTGTAGAGAGGAGGGTGCTGGTGTCTTCTTCCAAGTGACAGGGGATGACAAAAGGAAATGTCCTCAAGCTGTGGCAGGGGTGGTTCAGTCTAGACATTAGGAAAAGCTTTTTCACACAAAGGGTCATTGGGCACTGGAACAAGCTGCCCAGGGAGGTGGTTGATTCACCTTCCTTGGAGGTGTTTAATGCACGGGTGGATGAGGTGCTGAGGGGCATGGTTTAGTGCTTTATAGGAATGGTTGGGCTCCATGATCCTGTGGGTACATTCCAACCTAGTTATTATGTGGTTCTTTGTAAGGATCTTGATAAATGCAAGTACTGTTATGTACTTCCTCCTCAGGAGGAGGCACCTTTATGCTACACTAGCAAGTATACAAAGTGAACCATTTAAAATATGGTTCTTTCGTGTAACTTAACACTAACATACTTAACACTAGTGAAATGTGTTTCAGTAATATTCATTGTTATGTTTTTTCACTATTGAAGAAAGCCCTGAATTTCTGCCCCATTCTTTTGACATCTGTCAGGTATTCAGATGGAGTAGAAATTACTTATAAGTGATTATACCATTTGCTCTATCCAATACTGATTTTACAGTAAAATTAGGCTACTCGCTGGAGGAGAGAGCACAATTTGTTTTACTCAACACTGTTAAATCTACATTATCAAATCTTTTGAGATGTTTCTGTTGTTGTGTACTGGTCTGTCTCAGAGAAATAACGCCCCACTTGCTCTCTTGACAGCATGTAATAATTGACTAAAGTAGTTAAGTTGAAGTGTTAGAAATACATTGAAAATAATGGGGCATAACATTCTAGGGTTAACATTTATTCATAGATGATGCAATTAACTAAAACAGGCATTAACTTCAAGGTCAGTCAGTAAAGTAATAAAAGTGAATATTTTAATTGAATTGTAATTGCTTCCCATGGATACATGCAAGTTAAGTAAAATAGATGTCAGTACTGCAAATTATAGTTCCCTTCCTAATTGATTTCTTGATTCTACATACAGTTACCCAGGCTCTGGACCTTGTTGTTGGTTTATCCACCCATCCGGCTTTCTTCAAATTCAGTTTCATGGAGAAAAAATCTGGAGGATGTGGTTAAATGCAATATACTAAGAATTTACAGTACATTGTTTTTCTTTCTAATCTAAGCCATTTTAAGAATCTGAATCAATCTACTCCTTTGTTTAAAGAAAACCATTCCAAATAGAAGTATAGATTCTTTATAAGTGCTTTGTAAGTATGGTTATAGATACTTTGTTGTACTTACAGTAGCAGTAGACATCCAGCTTCACCTATTCATGCATACCATTAGAGATATGAGACGTGGATTGCTGTTTTTGCAAGTCATAGGTTACATTGATTCTCAATGTATTTAGTAAATGGTCTCTATTCACTCACAATACTTCCCTAAGTTACTGTTAATAGTAGTATTGGAAGTAGTATTGGAAGTAGTATTTTTCAAAAGAAAAACAAGCTTTCCACTAATAGAATCCTGCTGAGAAACAGAAAGGGTACATTGCATTTCCACAGGTTCTCATGTACGTGTGGGATGTTACTAAAGAGTCTAACCATAGTGTATATATGGGCAATTTATTTGTATTTTGTATAGAATTTGTATAACAGGTTATTTTAAACTTTTGTTTTGTATTAATCTGTTGGAAGAACAGTAGGTATATCCTTAATAACAAAAAGAAGTTGCAAAAGAAATAATATGTGTGTCTGATTCTTTTTCCATTCTCACATAATACATACCTTGGTATAATTTTAAAAGCATCCAATTTGTTTTTATCAAGAAGAGGAGTTGCTTTTCTTAGAAAAGTTATTATGTTAAAGAAGAATATTAATGTGAGTGTTTCAAAGTTATTTCCACAAGCACAAATTATTGTTATCTTTTATCTAGTAACACACATTTTTAGTCTGAATAAAGAGTAGTAAGTCAATACTAAAAAAGAGTAGCTAGAAGAAAAACTCCTTACTCCTGTTTCATTTTAGTCATTAAGCAGTTTTTAAAATGTTCCCCTGCATAATAAGGAATTTTTTAATGTATTCTAATGAAATATTTAAAAACTATCTTAATGTTTGGAAATCTCATTCACTGTAACTTGTTTTAACTTCACGGAATTTAAATATACCAAGACCAACTTTGTAAAAATTAAAAGGTATATCAGCTATTTGAAGTCAACAATGACTTTATATACTAGTGCACCATCCATTTATGTAACAGCTTTCATCATCAATGATCTGAAATGCTTTGCAAGGTATATGCTTCAGAAATTGCTTCTAAATGGAGTCATTCTGGTGGCAACTTTTTCATGACTCCTATTATTGTATAAAGCAGTAAAGTAGCAAAAAAATAGACAAGTATTGCAATCAGTGCAAAACACCCCCAAACCACAATAATTAAGAGTACTAAAAATGTAATCACTGATTTTTTTTTTTCCAGTTTTCCCTCACTTTCAGGATTCATAATTATGTTATTTCTTATTAAGTTCATATGTTAAGACCTTTTGACCACTTGTCTCAAATCCAACCAGGATATAGTTCAGTTGAAGATCATGTCAGCTCTTGAAACAGTTTCTGCCAGTTATTTAACTTATTTCTGATAAATGACCATTTGACAGCCATGGTTTGGCAAAACTCCATATCAGAAAGCTAAAGCAGAAACACAGAGGGGCAAGTAAAATGATTTATCAAATGTTAATAAGGTTTGCTTTTTTACCAAGGAAAATAAATCAAAATGTAGACATCATACAGAATATTTTGTGTTGGATCAAAAGATACAACATTAAAGACACCCTGTAAGTCTGAGTTTTCTTTATATCGCCCTCCTTTTTAATTCTTACCTTTTTTTGTGTCACATACAGAAAATTATTTAGATTTTTTTTATAATAAATTACTATATATTAGAAATTTGTTTGTTATTTGTAATAAATATGAATTACTGTCCCTTCTAGTAATTTGCCAAAGCTATAAAAAATAACTTATATTTTAATTTAATAGGTATCTAATTTCTGTGCAGTATTTTTATTACCGTGGACCCCCATGCTTGCTTCCTAGTTAGTGAAATTTCTGAGAAAGGACAACAACAGCTTTTACACTTGAGACACAGTGAAAAGGTAATTTGCATTTTTTTTTTTCCTCAAACATGGAAACAAATTGCCCAGAGGGCATATAAGAAAATTCTGAATAAGTGAGGGGGTTTTTTTAGGACAGAAATTAGTTCAGATGCAGTGGAACTAGCTTGTAGGAAGACATGCTCTATTTTTTAAAAAAGCAGCCTTTCTTCCTGTCATAACAGTACTTTATTGAAAGTAATTTTAATCTTCTTCCCCCCGCCACAATTCTTCTTAGGTTTAGATCCGGATAAACATCTGGGAAAAACTCTTGATCAAATGGAGCCTTATCTTTTGGAGGTGAGTATTACTTCAGGGATACTTCAACAGGTAAATTTGCAATTAAAAAGTAACATAGGCTTGTACCTCAAATGTAAGTGTCTGATATGCACTTTCAGTATGGAAAACACTTTTTCTGGAGGTAGTTCACTAATCTTGTCACCATCTTTAAAACAAATTTTTAAAACAAGAAACCTCAATAATGAGGAAACCCTAACTCATATGTCAGAATAATAAAGCATAGTTGCATGCAAGTTACTGATTTTCACAGCAAGGAACAGTAATGCCAAAGTCATAGGTGATACAAAACTTGCCCACAGATATTCCCATCTGAAGGTTTCTTACCTTTTTTTACACAGACTGCATAAAGTAGGGTCTTTCAAAAATGGAAGGAGCGTTTTATCCCACAGGATGTTCTTAATTCTGTGCAAAGGGGTTTGTAGTAATCAAAGCAGGAAAATGTTTTAGGCAGAACTAATAGATTTATTTAAAGAAAAATCATTTCACTAGGGAAATACAAAAAAGACAAGCTTTTATACACAAGCCTTTGAGTTTTAGGTAAAAGCATCAAACATCAATCTAAGTTTCAGATTAAAAGCTCTGCAAGTGTGTTTGCATATATTGTCTGTGCCAAAGCCAGTTTAACACAGTTCCTTGTCTTCAAGCCTGTTCAAAATCCACAATTATTTGTGTATTCAGCTATTAAGAAAGTCTTCCTGTAAATTTTATTTGTGCCAGTGGTCTAAATTTGTGCAAAACGTTCTCCTAAAAATACTTTTTTGTGTTTAAACTCAATAGTTACAGTTCAACCTGACTTCGTAAGTGTCTTTTTTCTGAAGCAATTATGGGCATGGAAAACGTGCAGGAGAAAAAGAGTAAGGACCCAGAATTTTTTTAGGAACTTTTTTCTTTTGCTGCAGAAATATAGTGAGGTTAAATAGGAATTACATCTTGAGTTTAATTTCATTTTGCTAGTCACTTATATGGCTACATAGAGGAGGTTAATTAGTATCTAACAAAGCTGAAGAGGAGGAATGATGGTCATACCATTCAAGGAATCTTACTTGAAGACATGGTTCTTGGCCAGTTCTTAGTTTGATGTTTGTTGCTTCTGCTTCAGTGCTGGAGAATCTGCATAGAAACCTTTTCCCTGACATGTCATATAATCTATCCCCTTCATTATCTGTTTTTGTAAGTCTTACTTCACTTACATCTTTAGATCATCTCAAATACAGCAACAACTCAAGAATCCCAGCGGGGTAGTAGGAGAGGCATTTTCTCCTGCTCCAGAAAACGGGAAGGAAGGGAGGTAGGGAAATGAATATGTACTTGTACTCAAGTATATACAGAGATACACAGTAGGACTAAACAAAAATAAGTATACATTAACTAGGTATAAAGTATTTATTCATATTATGTCATTATCACCCTGTTATATAAAACTTTTACTAATAAAGGTAGACGTAAAATAGTAAATAATTGCTAAATCTAAGGACTTCTTTAAGATCCAAGAGTAGTTGGATGAGGGAGTGGATTTATCCTTTCTGAGAAATATAAATTGGATCCTACAGGAAAAGGAAGGAAGAAGGAAGGGCATCACTGCTTCAAGCATCAGTGTGTTTATGGATGAGGTGATGTAATATAGCTGAACTTAAATTGGAAGCTGTACTAACATGTCTGTCTGGCCTAGCTAATAAGCTGCTGACAACGAGAGTCTGCAAGGTTCAGTTCACTATTTGTAAACGTGGTTAAGACTGCTTCCAGGGGCTTGTCTGCTAAGTTGGCATTGCTCTGTCTGAACATGCTGGACTGCAGTCTTTGTTGCACTCATTGTTTAAGTCATAGGCCTGTTTTGACACTGGCATGCTATATAGTGCAAGTGAGTAATATTACTGTGTAAAAGCACTTTTACTGATAAGTGAAATGATATTTTGTTTGCACATAAGAAATGACTACTAATTGATAAGTAAGATATAGTTTTAAAAAGTATGATAAACATTTAAGTGCTCTTCTAGTTAGTTAACTGCAGATCACATAACCAGTGTTTCTGTTTATCACATTTGTTTCTTTAGAATCTTAGTAAGAGACAGCTAAGGAGAAATAAAACTTTCTAATCATGGAACAATGAACAATTTTCTGTGGAACAGATTTAATGGAAGCACAAACTTTACTGTAATATCGATTCCATCCTGGTCAGTCACATCTAAATGAATTAATATTTATTTGGGACTAGTTAAATAAGCCTAAAGGGGGAAGGTACAACCTACAACCCTTTTGTTTCCAGAGAGCTTCTGTTACCAGAATTCAGGTGTCATCTTCAGTAGGACTGCAGAAAGGTAGCTAATCGCCTTAAGATGAATTATTAGTCTTGACTTTCTTTGAAACTGTAGCAGAAAGTATTGCAATTTTGGTTATATTAATAAGGTATGACTAAAATAAGGCTTAAGAAATATTCTACATTTTATTTCATCATCATTCATTTTAAAAGGAAAATAATAAACTAAGAAACTGTAGACTCATAGAATGTTTTGTGTTGGAAGGGAGCTTAAAGATCATCTAGTCCCAACCCTCCTGCCAGGTCTCCTGCAGGGACACCTCCTACTAGATCAGGCTGCCCAAGGCCCCTTTCAACCTGGCATAGAACAATTCCAGGGATGGGGCATCCACAACTTCCTTGGGCAACTTCTTCCAGTGCCTCTCCACCCTCATAATGAAGAATTTCTTCCTAATGTCTAATCTAGATCTTCCCCCTTCCAATTTAAAGCCATCCCCCTCATCCTGTCACTACATGCCTTTATGAAAAGTCCCTCCCCAGCTTTCTAGTAAGCCCCCTTCAGGGAATGGATGGCAGCTATAAGGTCTCCCTAGAGCCTTCTCTTCTCCAGACTGAACAGCCCCAACTCACTCAGCCTGTCCTCTTAGCAGTGGTGCTCCAGCCCTTGCATCATCTTTGTGGCCCTCCTCTGGATCTGTTCCAGCAGTTCCATATCCTTCTTATGTTGGGGATTCCAAAACTGGACACAGGACTCCAGGTGAGATCTCACGAGGGCAGAATAGAGGGGCAGAATCGCCTCCCTTGACCTACTGGCCATACTTCTTTTTATGCAGACCAGGATATGGTTGTCCTTCTGGGCTGTGAGCACACGTTACCAGGTCATGTTGAGCTTCTCATCGATCAGCACCCCCAAGTGCTTCTCTGCAGGGGTGCTCTCAATTGCATTGTCCCTCATCCTATATTGAAATCGCGGATTACCCCAATCCAGGGCCTTGCGCTTGGCCTTGTTGAACCTCGTAACATTCACACAGACTCACTTCTCCAGGTCACTCTGGATGACATCCCATCCCTCCTATGTAACAACTACACCACTCAGCTTGGTGTCATCTGCAAAATTGCTGAGGGTGTACTTAATCTCACTTTCTATATTATCAATGAAAATATTGAACAACACTGACCCCAGTACAGATCCCTGAGGGACACCACTTGTTACATATTTCCATCTGGACATTGAGCTGTTGACGAATGCTCTGTGAATGCAACCATCCAACCAATTCCTTAACCACTGAGCGGTCCATGTCAAAGGTTTTACAGAAGCCCAGATAAATTAGATCTGTTGCTTTCTCGCATCCACCAATGTGGTCACCCCATCATAGAAAGCCACTAGGTTGGTCAGGCATGACTTGCCCTTGGTGAAGCCATGCTGCCTTTCTTGAACCACCTCCCTATTCTCCCTGTGCTGTGGCATAGCTTCTAGGTGGGTTGGTAGTTCCCAGGGTCATCCTTTCTGCACTTTTTAAAAATGGGCACAATGTTGCCCTTCTTCCAGTCACCAGGGACTTCTCCTGACTGCCATGACTTTTCAGATATCATGGAGAGTGGCTTGGCAGCCACGTCAGCCAATTCCCTCTGGACTCTGGGATGCATTTCATCAGGTCCCATAGACTTATATATGTTCAGGTTCTTCAGATTGTTGTCAGCCTGATCTTCCTCTGCATTGGGAGGGTCTTTACTCCACTGGTCCCCATCTTGTTGACCATTGACCCAGGAGGGTGAGGAGAGCAGTTGCCAGTAAAGACTGGGCAAAAAAGTTGTTGAGTACCTCAGCCTTCTCGTCTGTTGATGTAAGATCACCATTTCATTCATCAGTAGGAGTGTACACCTTCTTTAACCTTCCTTTTCTGTTTGGCATACCTATAGAAGTCCTTCTTGTTTGTTTTTGCTTCCATTGACAAGTTCAGATCCAGCTGCACCTTGGCCTTCCTGACTCCATCTCTACACAACCAACCAGCATTTCTATACTCTTCCCAGGTTACCTGTCCCTGCTTGCACTGCCTGTGCAGTTCCCTCTTGTTTTTCAGTTTGACCATCCAGTCTCAACTCAGCCATGCTCTTCCTTTGCCTGATTTCCTACATCTGGGAACTGAGTGTTGTTGCATTCTATGGAAAGCACATACTTAAATATTTACCAGATCTATTTGCTTACTTGTCCCTTACGACCATTTCCTAGGAGGTCCTACTGACTAATTCCTTGAAGAGCTGGATGTTTGTTTTCCTAAAATTTAGGGTCCTGACTATACTCAGATGCTGCTTACATTAGTGGGAACTGAAAGTCCCATAGCACATGATGTGATTGGTTACGAGAATGATCTTGAAGCCAGTGATGCTGAAAATAAGGATTCCCAAAACAAAGGTGGGAAATAATCTCACATCTTTTGAGTATTCAATGTTATTTGCCAATAATAATTCTAGGCACTGATAGTTAAAAGCAGAGCTACCAATTTTGAAAGTTACTTGTAAACAGTCATGCATTGTATTCACTGTGAAAAGGATACAGTTAGAAAGATCTTTTCTGGTTTTCTGTCTTTCCTTTTTTAATAGTTTTGTTTAGGGTATTTTACAGCAGAATCTGCAAGAGGAAGAATAAGAGGTTTTGACTAATTGTTTTATGGATTGTCCATTCTTATTTCATTGACTTTCATTATTCTCGATGCATTTGTCCAATGGAAACCATGTTGCTATTGTTGACAGATGGAGTTCTCTTTTATGTTAGGAGTGTAATTTTTTAATGAGCACTTGATTAAAGGTTTTCTTCTGCTCCTTTTCTTTATAAGAAAATGTGAAAGGATAAACAAAAAGTGTCTGTTAAAACAAGACATTGAAAAACATCTATAGAGAATTAAGCAGTTACATAGAGCACTACCAAGGTATTGTTTTCTCAGAGTATTTATATTTTTCTCCAAAGTAAAGGCTGAAGAGGATTCAGGTCTAACTGAATTTTAAATTTAAAATGTGGGCTTTGATTTCATGAAAATAGTCAAGTTCCATGTATTTCTTCTTTCACATCTAATTTTGAATATTTTCTTAGCTAAGATGAAAGTTGTAAACACTCTTTGAAGTTTTAAAATTAAAAAAAATGAAAGAGAGCTGTAAAGTCATGCAAACTGCATTTAGCTACAATAGTAAAAAAAAGTATCATATGAATATATCAAATAGACTTGCTACACAACTATTTTGGTAACCATATTAAAAATTGAACTTACAATGTATAAATAACTCGGTTTCATGCTCTCCTAAAAATAGACAAACAACAGATCTGGAATTATTTTCTATCCCCTAGACAAACTTTTTCTAATGATCATAGAATCATAGAACAAGCAGGTTGGAAGAGACCCACTGAATCATCAAGTCCTACCATTACCTATCAAACACTAAACCATGTCCCTTAGCACCTCATCCACCATGATGTCTTATATGTTGTGGAAAACTGCATTACTAAGTTGATTGCAGAAGCTTCATGGGTGGGTGTCCATTCCTCTAAAGGAAAGCATAAGGGGGTTAAATAAATATTCCCAATAGTAACATCGGTGTTGGCAATGGAGTTGAGGACTGCAGTTCAGCTTCTCATGAACTACTTGAAGTAGAATGTTTATGCTTGCTTAAGGTGAAAAAACTAGACAGGACTTGGTTTGAAATAGCTGGTACTGAGACTCTTTAGAAGGTGATATAATCTGTTGATAAGAACAAAAATTTCTCCTGCAGAAAAAGGGAGTGTCCCCATGCTCAGTCATAGTACAGGTGCTTGATTACTATCAGTATCGTATATTAATAAAGGCTCACAATGAAGTATTCAGGAGTTGTGTGCTCCTTACTCCAGGAAAAGGACTTTGGTTCCTGCTCCACAACTGCTCATTTATAAAACAGGAATAGTTGAGGTAGTAATGTATTTTGAATGTATTACTTTATGTAATCATGTGTTTTAGTGGGTTATCCAAAGCTTCAGGAATATTCTTAAATGTATATGTATGTATCTTTAGAAAGTCTATTCAATACAATTTATAAAAGAAACTATATGTTACAACCTCATTAGGTCATGCTTTATCTTTTTACTTTTGTCTTAGAAAACTCTCATTGGTTCTATTTCTTAGAATTTTTTGAAAGAATGATATTTACCAAATACAGAATGCAGTTGTTGAATCTGTTGCCAAACATTGTATTCATTGTGTACTACTATGTAAACTGCTGCTAGAGTTTGTCACATATGTGAACTATCTATCTGAAAGATAGACAAATACAGGAGTCTGAACAACCTTTCCTCTCTAATGAGGAAGAAGGACTTTGAATTCATTCATTTATCTGAATGTAACAGTGCCAGTTCTACTTAAAATAAAAAATACATCAGTGATTTTTAGATCATTGTAATGTGCACACAAAGGGATCAAGAATGATATTTAGATTTTTTTTCAGCTTTTAATGCATAGCATTTTAAAAAGTGCACACTCAAATTTTTAAGAAAAATATATTTGATAGGCTGCTTTAATGTGGTACTTACGTATTTTAATTTCCTTTTTTGTTAGTTTCATGAAAAATATGGAGTCCATGTTTGTGGAGAAGGTGGAGAATATGAAACATTTACTCTGGATTGCCCTCTATTTAAGAAGAAAATAGTTGTGTAAGGAATGTTTCTTCCATTTCTTTATGTTAAAGCAATGCCAACATATTCACATTTAGCTTGAGACAACTTTTGGTGGCAGTTGTAAAACATGTCCTCTAAGTTCATAAACACTCACTTTGTTTAACACTGGCTAAGTCCTCTGAAAACCTAAATCAATACTTGACAAGATGAGGCCTTCATAGAGGGCTATAAACTTTTTAGACATTTGCACTTTCGTTTACTTGCTGATTATGGCCTGCAGTAAAACTGGTACCTACACACTGACACTTTTATCCTTTCATGAAGTGCGAATTGCCTGTAATATTTATCTTTCATTACAGCTACATTTGATAAACTGCCACATCAGTAGCCTGTGGGTTCTATGAACTCTGTCTGTGTGTGTGTTTTAAGTTTAGCAGCTTGGAATGATAATGATAAAAATTTTTCTTCAATTATTAGAGGATATTTTAATTACAAACTTTGCATGAATCCATCTCATTTACACTGAGTAGTTTATTCCTGTGACATAAATTGCTAAAATCTGTGTAGTAGAGTATGGAAAATATTTGTGTCTTGATGCGAGTTTCTTATTAGTCTGTTAAATAGCTAAGCCTACTTGCTTGAGTGAGATGTTTTGACTGCTGTTCCTTTACTTAGCTAAATAAACAGACTAGTAATCATGCATTGCTGATACTCAGTCAATCCTCAGTAAGGTCAAGGTTATGAAGCATATAAGACATGATTTAGGCTTTCACGACAAAGTTCTGTTTGTTTAATTTTTCTGTAAGACTGGGATCTGTCCATATAAGAAAGAGAGAACTAAGAGTTGTTAACTCTGTTTATTGTGTGACATTTGGGAGGAGAAAAGCAATAGATAAACTGGTAAAAGGGATGACAGCTACTTTGGCAGATGTCTGCTTGACTAGAAGATATGTCCTCTGGAGTGAACTAAACAACTAGATAATTTGAATCTGGAAATACCTCAATGCAGGAAAGCTATGGAATTCTTCAGTAAGAGGGATTCAGGGAAAAAAAAAAAAAAGTAGAATCTTTAAACTGGATTTAAGTTCATGGATGGAATTATGAATGTTTGGGCCAGGAGGTGAGACTTGTGGAGAAGATGTTTTGAGGAGAACCAGGTTCTAAGCAGAAGTCATTGGTTGTGAGCCAACCTGCTGACCAGTGCAAATTTGAGAGTTAAGCGGAAAGTTGGAATAAAATGTGTGTAATGCTTAGATGTGTCTTATTAGAAATAAACTTGAGGACAAATAACAAAACTCCACAATATACCTTCAGTTCAGTCTCTTCTAGGAACAGGTAAATATTGTGAATCATTTCTAGAGTACAATTCATTTTTACCTTTAAAGTCTGATATGATTTCTATTAAACCGACAATTTCTTATGAATTCCAGTAGTTGTCAGAGACAGAATTTTTCTAAACATTGTCATTTATAGTAAATCTACTTGTTGCCAGAAAGATATGAAGTGATTCCTGTTCCACAGGAGTGAGAGGGATCCCTGCCGAGGCAGGGGCATTGGAACTAGATGATCTTTAAGCTCCCTTCCAATCCAAGCCATTCTATGATTCTATAATGTATTCTAGATGTATTTGTGACTATCAGTGGTTTAATGACCATTCAGGCAACAAGGAAAAGCTAAAAGAAAGATGGTCTGGCTGAATTTTCTTTATTCCTATTGGCAGTACTCCAAATAAAAGTAAAAGGTAACAACAGGTGCACAAAAAATACAGGAAAAGACAAACATAAAAATCAATGGGTATTTAGTAATAAATATATGGCATAACCAACTGTCCAACAATTGCTTAACCACTTCTGACTATGCATTTCTGTAATGGAAAATGAATAGCTACAATGACATTGTGTGTGTCTGGCTTGTTTAGCCCTGTTTAGCTCTGACTTTTTGTATATCATAAAGACATGAATTTTGAGGGGACATTTACATGAAAGCTATTACTTTATGAACTGTTCCCCTCCACAGAAACCTTGCCACCTAAAGCAAATACCACATGAGAAAAGCTAATACACCTGACGTTAATAACACTAACTTGGCATAGTATTTTCACTGGTTGATGTTTTTGTCATGTGAAACTTCTGACAAAATACTTTTTCCTTTGAAAGAGAAGGAAATCTGCTAATTCAGGAAAAGAAGATACAAAGCCATGATGTGTTACTTGTTATAGAGAAGTGAGAGTCTCTTTAATTAAGTCTGTGTGATGAATTTTGCTTTTGAATATTAAATTGAATTCTTGACATTCTTCTCAATGTTCATTAAAAAAATATACCTCACAAAGGAAGTGTGGCAGTTTGAGTGAAATATTTGAAATGAAACAAGATGTAGCAGTGAAAGCAAGATCCTACAGTCAAACTATTCAGCCAAGAGTCAGATCAGTTTCTCTCTGTGTTTCCTAGTTAGAGTATCATAATCCAGTTGTCAGCTTCCTTATACTCAGTATTTGAAATGTACCAAGTGTTTCCTATTTACATTGGTATTTAAAGTGCAATTGATTGGCATCTCTTCATATCATAAAGATATATTTCTCATCTATGTGAATACCATCTATTATCTACTCTATTGATAAAGGTCCATTTGTATTTATGGAATACAGAATAGTTTCTCTTTTTTTCAGGTGAATTGGCATATTTGAAATATTTGGGAAGTATACTTTTGTATTTATATACCTAACCTAGAGCTCTGTTTTTAGTTTTGCACTGTAGGTTTGGTGTTAAAAGCATATCTGCAAACGTGATGAGATACTTATATACTGAGAGCACTGATTGTACTCAGACTTGCTCTAACTTGTGATATTTGTCCTGTGGAAGTGATGCTGAGTGTTCTAAATTTTCTAAATCTTCAATGAGACTTGAGTGAGCAGATGTTTATAATCTCAAAAAGCAGATAATATGAACAGTTTTTCAGGTATTCATCATTGCTTTTCTCAAGTCCTTCCCTGGTTTCCAACATAATCAAACATGAATCACCTTACATAGTCAAGTTTCTACTCAGAATTCAGGTTTTCAACATGAAATAGTCTCTATATAATTATCAAGGTCTTATAAATTTCTGTTTCTCATTCTAATCTCTGATTTTCATGTGATTTTGGTTTGAGGTTCTTTTTATTATTTCCTTAGCTGGACATGACATGTAAGTTCTGGACTTTTTTTAATTGTTGACTTGTCATTGCAGGCAAATGAAACTGTTCTGCTTTCCACCCATTTGTTACATTTATTATTGAACAAGGCTGTAAATTTTATCAGTTGGAACCATGACATGTGTTTGGAGAAGGTGACAGAAAATGAAGTATTTAGGAAAAAATATTTTCTTTTCTGTGTAGTGTCAATACTATTTTCATTACCACATAATCTACCTAGTGTGACCCATCAGTTGAGAAATACTGGTTTGTAAAATCGTTTATCTATTATGTTCCTTTCAAATACCCAGGCCTTAGCTGTATATCATAGGAATATACTTCATATCGAGAAGAAATATTTATGATGTCTTAACATTTGTGATACTTCCTGAGCAACAAATAAGTATTCAAAAATTCTAGAGTTATTGAGCAGTTATCATAAGTATCAATGCTTAACATGTTTTACTGTACTAGTGAATTAAAATGTGCAGGGTTGCAAGTAAATTAGCTTTTAGGAGTTATAAATATACTTTTAAGATTACAAGGTATTTAAATTCAATAGACACGTGCATTTAATAACACTGTGGTTTTTTGTTTTCTTTTCTGTTATAAGATTTTCTGTTAATTTAGTTTTGATTAGTTCATGTATCACTGAAAAGTACCAGATATCCCCAAACTAACCTGATCGCTTTCTATGACAAAGCGACCTGCCTACTGGACAAGAGAAAGGCTGTGTATGTGGTCTTTCTGGACTTCAGTAAAGCCTTTGACACAGTTTCTCACAGCATTCTGCTACAGAAACTGTCAGCCTCTGGCCTGGACAGGCGCACACTCTCCTGGGTGGAAAACTGGTTGGATGGCCAGGCCCACAGTGTGGTGGGAAATGGAGTTAAATCCAGCTGGAGGCCAGTGACAAGTGGGTTTTCCCAGGGCTCAGTGTTGGGTCCAGCCCTGTTCAATGTCTTCATCAACGACCTGGATGAAGGCATTGAGTGCACCCTTAGCGAGTTTGCAGACGACACTAAGCTGGGTGGAAGTGTGGATCTGCTGGAGGGTAGGGAGGCTCTGCAAAGGGATCTGAACAGACTGGACTGCTGGGCTGAGTCCAATGGCATGAGATTTAACAAGACCAAATGCTGGGTCCTGCACTTGGAGCATAACAACCCTGTGCAGTGCTGCAGACTAGGAGAAGTCTGGCTGGAGAGCTGCCTGGAGGAGAAGGACCCAGGGGTCCTCCTGAAAGGAGGTTGTAGAGAGGAGGAGTTGGTTTCTTCTCCCAGGTGACAGGGGACAGGACAAGAGGGAATGGACTCAAACTGGGCCAGGGATGGTTTAGGCTTGACGTCAGGAAAAAATTTTTCACGGAAAGGGTCATTGAGCACTGGAACAGGCTGCCCAGGGAGGTGGTTGAATCACCTTCACTGGAGGTCCTCAGAGGCATGATTTAGTGATTGATATGGTTGGACTCAATGATCCAGTGGGTCTTTTCCAACCTAGTGATTTTGTGATTCTGTGGAATAGAACTTGAACAGCAAGGGTGATTTTCACTGAGAGTATCCTCAGATACCGAAGATACACTGGTGCCAGCTGTTACTGGTGTCTGTATTTCTATGTATTCCTGTTACTAAAGATTTCCTAAGTTATTTTCTACCAATTCCTGTTAGAATTAGAAGGTGCCACGTTCATTCAAAAATAATTACTTTAGTCTTAAGGGACCGTCTTTAAGACACTGTAAAGGTATAAGTGATATTTTAGTCATAGAGGACCTTGATAATATCACTCAAGAATGAAGCTGAAGGCTTATTTATCAAATTACCTTAGAATTACTAAACAGGAAGTAGAGCTTCTTATGCTTAAGTTATTTGTCATTATTGTATAGTGTAATGATGACTATCTTAGAAGTTTTTTTTTAATTTTAAATCCAAAAGCACATTTTATAGAACTGATATTTCTGCTAATTTTGCACTTTCCATGTAATATGGTTAAGTTTAGAGTGGAATCTGGTTAAGAATTCAGCTGTTTCCAATTTGCAAGGTTTTTATGTGGCAATACTAGAGATTGATCTATTTCATCTCATGTGGTTTCAAGACGATTGTCTGTCTTTCCTTAGTCTTACTTGTAACAAATATCAGATTTTCTTGTACTGCATCTGAGTTTCTTTTGAGTTTTCTTTGAGTTTCTCACCTTCTAATATTTGTTTCCTAGAGCTGCCTTTTTCTTAAGCAGTAAAACCATGCAAATTGATGTAACAGATACTGCCTCTTGTGAATCAGTGCAAAAGATTGTGTTTGTAAAAATGAAAACTAAATTTAACTGATTTAAATCAGCACACAGGAAGTTTATCATTGTTACCTCTACATTTAGTATTAAAACGTTCTGTCCAGTAGTCTTCTGTGTTTCTCAGTGTGAAATATTGTAAGGTTAATACCTCGGAAACTAATCCCTGGAGCGTTAGTCAAGAAGAATGGACTTTAAAAAAAATCTCCTATTGTTGAAATTAAAAGATTGCTTTACGTATTAGTCTTTAGAGTGTAAAACATAATGTTATTTAAGCTTTTGTAGACTACAGCTAAGTGATCTCTTAGTACTGGTCTAGAAATGTAGTTTATTCCTTTTGAAAATTGATTATCAATGAAGATAATGTGTTACTCAACAGTATGACTTCATATAGAAAACTGTTTTTTTCTTAATTGCTATAAAAACTATATAAGACATTAATAGATTTCAAATTACTTACCTTGGAGTCCCTGTTATATGGCTAGTATGTAAAATGATGTACTAATGATTAATACTAATAATTTTGTGTTTCAGAGATTCAGCCAAGGTGGTTGTGCATTCAGCTGATGCTTTTGCACCTGTGGCCTATCTTCATTTCTTAAAATTACACCTGGAGAAAAAGGCAAGTAGATAGCAGATGTTATCTTCCTTTAAGGCTATATGCATGCTTCTTCTTTTTCTTATGTTGCTTTGTCACAGTTTGGAGTCAAACTACATATTCTTATGTTGGTGTGCTTCCAAATAACAATGTTCATATTTAGTTGGTTATCAAGACATACCATAAGGAAAAACTCAAAACAAATGTTACCTGGTGTCGAATGAATGGAGGTAGTACCACTGTGTAGCATTTTTCACCTTGAAACCTCAGTCAAGGTGGTTCAATCAAGCGCATGTGCAAACTGTGTAGCACAGTTAGCCATAATGTGAAACACAGCTGTATTACGAAACTCTGTGAGCAGTGTTGGTTTGCTGGGAAGTGACATCGTTTTGCTCCTTCTGATATAATGTAGTTGATGTTAAAACTTGCTAACTTGCAAGCGCAAGTTTTGGTTTATATAGTCCATGTGAAAGATTCATCTAATGAATGACTTCAAATCATATAGAGCAGATTATCCTCGTCAGAGATCTTAAAGGAATCATTAGTAGTTCACTGTCATTCAGTCTCCTAGCTTATGATTCCATCGAAACAGCAGAACAGGAATAGGAACTTTAGTGGCTTAAATATTGCAGACTTTTATAGTAGCAGAGCTAAGAAGGTTGAAACAGAAGTTATTTTTCTTAGTGTTTGTCAGCACTTCTCTATTTTTCTTTCCATTATTTTGTGTGTGAATTTTTTTTTAACTCCTGAGCATCTATGAGTGCTAATGTTTTGTTGAAAAGCATACCTTATATGACCCCCCCTACTACTGTGTCAGTCATCTTTTTATACATCTTCTTACATCATTCTGCGCTTTGAAGATCACTGAACCTCTTCACAGTGCAGGGATTGTTATAGAATGCTATTTTATTGGTATTTTACATTTTATGTCTCTTGAACAATTCTGCATTTCCTGAATGTCTTTCACTAGATTGGCGCCTTCCCCCCTTTCCTCTGCTCCTTTTTTAAAATTAATTGTTCCAAACAGATAAATTATCTGTACATTTTTCTCCCATGATGGTCTTATTTTTGCCTTAGAAAGTAAATTGTATTTCGTCCTGTCAATTCCTAGTTTGGGATTTCTTTCAAAAATAAACCATTAAATATTTGTATGGGAGACAGTGAAAAAGATATCAGCTAACTATGTAAAGCAAAACCAAATAGGCTGAATAAAGGAAAATCTGGGAGCGGGGCATATTGGGGAAGAGTGATACTATATTAATATTTCTCTGCTGACACTGACTGTTATTGCTCATGGCAAACTTGATGTTAAAATGCAGCATACATCAGTACAATGTGACAAGCTAAGGAAAATGAAAAACACAAAGCTTTACATAAATCAGGCAAAAATCATATTAAAATGCATAACATTTTAGATAAGAATCTAGATTTTACTTTCATCTGTTCAGAAACTCTTTTCCCCTTCTTATGTAGATGTTTTAGATTTAGTTAAAACCTCGCAGTTTCAAGCAGTGTTGTAGTAAATCATGTTTCAAATCCATTGTAGACAAAATTGGGGTAAGATTTACAGAGGCTTGCCCTGGATTTTCAAAGATAAACTAATGTGCTGTATTCTTAAAAAGGAAATAGTCCTTTTTTTCTGTAGTGGTTGTTTCATAAGGAAAAGCATTAGAGTCATTTTTGCTATAAATTGTCTTATATCGTGATAAAATAAGGTGGTTTTCAACAAGTTATGAATAAGGAGAACCAGTCAGTCTTTCAGAGCATAACTTGTTACTAAGTTAGCACAATTTAACTACATATCAATAAATAGACGCCTTCAAGATTGATGCACTTGTAGTACTGTGCATTGTCTCACTATTTGTTGCTTACAAGTCCTACAGAAAAATTAAATTATCTGTTGATAATTCAGCACTTAAAAGCCAATCCTACAATAACAAATCACTGCAGGGAAAAACTACTTTAGAAGGAAAACTTATTTTAGTTTCAGGCTTTCAAGGGATTACTGAAAACTGGGCAAAAATACTTCGTTATGAACAATGTATAGAAGTAGCCACTTATGTAAATGCTTTGTAGAAACCATTAATAGACTGCACAGTGATATGTATCTCTAATAAAATATTATTACATCAGTTTTGTTATCATTTCAATGGAGAGATACACATTTTTATCTTTTATTGTAAATTTGTTTTATCTCAGTTGCATGCTACAGGTGTTAATTTTGCATTCTTTGAATTTATTTTTATAAACATACAACTTTGAAAGAATTGTTTTTCACTTTGACAGAACAGTAAACTTGCAAAACACTTTTTATTTTCACCATATTGTATTGTTCTGTTACTCTGTTAAGTTGTGTTGGCTTTTGAATGATAAGAAACTGAAATTAAAGCCATTGAACTTAGGCTGATGTGAACGTGCTTCTGATGACAGTAGTGAACATATTACCTATCATTTGTGCTTTAAGATTTGCTCTTTCCCACATTTAATAATGAATACTTTCCTCCTCGATTTCCAGTGAATAGAAGCACAAATGCATCAAATAATAAAAGCCATGGATGTATCCCCTTAAATTAAGAGTAGTCCAAAATTAGATGGAATCATTCACTTTTCTTTCTATACTTGGCAGAAGGAAGGAGCCTGTTTGCCTGTAATAGATAGAGGAATTCTGCCTGCTGCTGTTCTTTCTTGTAGCATTATATTCACCTATCACAAATTGACATTGTGAGCCTTATTTGTTTTCCTCTTTGTAAAACAAGTGGAAACATTTGTACCCCTGTTAAACATTTGGAAGTCTGTTTCACAGATCAATTTGGAGATGACACTAAAATCACTAGCAAAAATTAGCAAAGGTGTTCGGGAGGTATTTACGTGCCTGGTATACTAAAGAAGCATGTTACTTCAGGTTCCAGTTTCTTCTGGCCTGAATTATTTTAGTTAATCTCCATTTAAAACTGAAGGTGCAGAATTAGACTTTGTTAGTGTTGTTGGAAAGGAATTACAAAATATTCATTGTTGGTGGAATTGTGGGTGGCATGTTTGGAATACTTTGTCATCATTGAGTGATACTTATCTAGGTACATTTAGTTTCCTTTCTGCATCACAAGAATATAGATAACCTTTCTTATGTTTTCAAAGCTTTGTAATAAATACTGCAAAATTTTATTTGCACACCAATTTATTTCAAACACTAATATATTAAATGAAAGATTTTCTTTCCTATTCTGTTTGATTGCAGATTCAGGCCAGATCTCTGAGAAAAAAGAATTCTTTGTTCTCTTTCTGTAATAAGGAGACTTTATTTGAGTCTTCTGGAGTAAAGGTCTTTCTACTATGTGTCTATGTATTGTGTTTGAAATACTGCTTGTGGATGTATGTGATTTCATTATATTTATTTTAACTTCTTATTATCAGTGTATGCCACAAAGAATACAGATTATCACAGTCATTTCTTACATCTTCTGAGCTCTCACTCCCACTAAATTCTTATTGCTGTTTAGTGGAAGAACTATCAGTTTTGGAATTGTGTTGTGCTAGGTTTTTATACCAGTTTCTGTAGTGAAGAACGTAAGCTTTTTAAGAAGGCAATCTGTTGTTTTCATAAAAGACCACTGCGCGGTATTTCAACTGTATCCGTCAAAGTCCTAGCTCCGAGGCTTTTTTTCAACAGGAGAATTTGGATCTTTGAACGCTCATGCATTTTCTTAACTTCATTCTGAGCGCGCTTGCATCACTGTCATGAGTTATGTGAATGTAGTTAAGTGTATGCATGCATGCAGGCTCTGATCCAAAATTAGGTTGGTATCACAATGTACAGTGGGTGTGGGAGAAACAGTGTAACAAATGGAAAAATATATTGCCTCTGTGAAGTAACATGAAAATGTTATGTGATAAAAAAGGTTCTGTAAGATTTAGTTAGTATGTCATTACAGCAAACTTGGGGAAGTTAATCTGTGGCAGTCTATAACTTAACTTTTAAAGCCTTAGAGTACTTCCTCTGTCAACAGGAATGGAAGACAAACATTTGTATGAGATTTGAATGTAGCTACTAAACACAGTCTGGCAGCTTTACTTAGGCTGGCATTGAGCCTGTTGTTCTTTTAATGCCAGGTTCCACACCTAATACTTCTGCTGTAGCCTGCACCTGTGCTGCTGCAGAAAGTGATTGATTACCTATGTTTTTGGAGCATTATGGGAGTCAGCCTTGAATGAATCATTGTGATGTATCATAAGCATTGAAATCAACATTAATCTAGAGTTATTTTTATGGTCTTTTGTGTATATAAGAGACATCATAGAATTTCTGGTACTTCTTAGTAACTTCCAAAAATTTTGTAATTAACTAGCTTTTTGTGTATGGGTATAAACACAGATGTATAATTTAATTTATATCTGCGAAGCAATGTTGATATAAGCTTAATAATTTATAAAGTATTGACATATTTAGGAAAAAGGTATGTAACCATGGATGAAATGAAAATTTAATATGGCATCAATTCAGTATATTTATAATATTAACAAAAGTACAAAGCTATAGGGGAATCCAATAAGGTAGACCAATTCAGTTACAATACAGTCTGTGAGTCATACTACACCCCCATGAATATCTGATGACACATTTTGCAGAAAACATGTTTAGAAACTTAGTTGAAAGAACAGTTTTAACAGATGGTATGAAAATGGGATAAGTTCTCTTTCATTGTTCAATTGCAGAGTGTATAGATTCAGTCCTCCAGGTTATGGAATGGAGAGAAGTTACAGGTACTAGTACTATACAAGATACCTGCATCTTTACTGGCGATACCACACTTCGAATACTGTGCTCAGTTCTGGGCCCTTTGCTACAAGAAGGGTGTTGAGGCTCTGGAGCGAGTCCAGAGAAGAGCAGTGAAGCTAGTGAAGGGGCTGGAGAATAAGTCTTACGAGGAGCGGCTGAGAGAGCTGGGGTTGTTTAGCCTAGAGAGGAGGAGGCTAAGAGGAGACCTTATTGCTGTCTATAACTACTTGAAAGGAGGTTGTGGAGAGAAGGGTGCTGGTGTCTTCTCCCAAGTGAGGAGAGGACAAGAGGGAATGACCTCAAGCTCCACCAGGGGAGATTTAGGCTAGATATCAGAAAGAAATTTTTCACAGAAAGGATCATTGGGCACTGGAACAAGCTGCCCAGGGAGGTGGTTGATTCACCATCCCTCGAGGTGTTTAAGGGACAGGTAGACAATATGGTCAGGGACATGGTTTAGGAATGGTTGGAGTTGATGACACGATGGGTATTTTCTAATTTGGTGATTCTATGGTTTGGTGGCAGATAGGAATCACAGATCACAGAACAACCAGGTTGGAAGGGACCCATCGGATCTTCTAGTCCAACCATTCCTATCTAACACTAAACCAAGTCCCTCAATACCTCATCCACCCGTGTCTTAAACACCTCCAGGGAAGGTGACTCAACCACCTCCCTGGGCAGCCTGTTCCATGTTGGACTCGATGATCTTTTCCAACCTGGTGATTCTGTGATTCTATGAAAAGCAAGAACAAAGAGGTGGTCATAATGGCAAGCTGGAACTTTTCTCTTTCTGGATAACATTTTTTGAATGGTGATGGATTGTTATACCGTATTGAAGTTGAAATCCAGGTGATATAAAATCAAAATCCAAGACAGCATTATGATAGTGTAATTCATATTACCATATCTGTGTGTGCTCACTCAGGGGGATAGACAAAGTTGTGCGAACTCCATAATGTCTGTATGTTATAAGTCCTCAACGCATACCCATGCTACAATGCAAATTATGGATTAAAAAATAAATAAATAAAAAAAACCACAGTAGAAGTCAATTTTCTCGATTCTTGTAGTGTAGCCCATTTTAAGATCTATTTCGGTTACGGATTTGTGTTCCTGCTTCTTTGGTTTTTAAGTCATACCTGAAGGGTTATGGGCTATCAGGCAGCTCTCTGGTTGATGGCAGAACATATCAAGAGACAGCAGCAGGCAGAGGTGTAATTCAATGAACAGGAAATGGCATAGATGCTGGTGGATGCTTGTGTATTGTGTGTGTGTTGTGTTTGTGCTACATTTCAGTTTTCATCTTTGCACTATTAAGTTACATTTAGTTGACTTCTTTTAACCTCTCATGTACAGTTGATTCACATAAAGTAGATTATTATCTTGACTTTCATGCCTTTCTTGGAGGAATGAATTAAATGAGGGCCAGTCAACATCAACCCCTCTTAAAGCATAGCTTTAGTGTTTACTGCGCTTATAAAACTCTCCTTGAGCCCTTTTAGAGGGAGTAGAACTGGGTGTCCTCTCACTAGTACTGACCTTTTTGTAATTTAGCCTTGCCTGAGTATTTCCAAATATGCTACTTTAACTTAACTCGATCATTTTTTTTCTCCAGTGAAGCCAAATGTGAATGTAAATGCTGAGTTCTCATTGCAGACTTCTGATGCATACTATAGTTTTCTGCCTTTTTTCCTCACTATTTTTTCTTAATATCAAGAGAAAACTTTTGAAATTGCAATATCTTTTATTTTCCAAAGGAAAAAAAACAATAAAATTGGATTTTCTTAAAAAAGAATGATAGTTAAATTTGGTTAGTAGTTTTTAATACATTGCATTTTGTTTGACAACTTGAAGAAATCTAATTGCTAAAAAGCAGAGGATGCAGAGGGCCAAACTTCAGGCAACCGTATGAGTACTTCACTATATGATGTTAATATTCCTTTTCCGAGACAGTTTGCACAGAAGTTCCATAGTACGCTAATTTGTGAGCTAAAAAGATATTCAGCAGTTTCTAATTGATATTTAAGGATTGCCAAAGGTTTCATATTTTGTCGACTTCTTGTCTTGCTTTTTTGGCTTTATCATCATTTTTGTGGATTCAGTATTTAAGAAGTCTGCAGTGAAAAGCATAGTTTAGACACTATACGATTAGAAAATTAATTGATAGAATCTGGACTTACAGCATTCAGTTATGTTTGTTTAAGTTTTATGGATAAATTCTGTCATAATTTTTATTGGGTTTAGATGAAGACAAGTTATTAGGCAAGCTAGTGATCCTGAAGTCAGCATGCTCTGAGGATTAGACTGGTTTGGAAAACTAAATGGAAGAGAGTAGGGGTTCTCATTGCTCTAAAATTACAAAAATATATATACATGCTGTAATTACATAACTTGTTGAAAATATCATGAGCATGTAATTTTGGACAGCTTTATAAAAGTCAGTATGGACTCTGCCTCTGTATTATGCTTTAAATGGCATGCTGGGTAGTTTTAAATTCCTAGGCCTAAGAAAGCATTTTGGAAGAAGAGGAAATAGAGTGAATTATTTTCTTTCCTTGTCAAGAGATTACTTTGATGCATAGATCTTGCAAAATGCTCGTTTCTGTATATCAAAATTCTGAGCATCCCAAGGTATGTTGAGTTTGATGGAAGCGATAGTGAGATGAATAGAAAGACCTTTTTTTTTAACATGGACTGCATTCATTCAAGGTTTCACAAAGTATTAAAATTTTCTTTTTAGTCTTTGCTGTGTTTTCAAGTGTTTAGTGACAGTGTTAATTATCAAATTCTTACTTCTTGCTCTTGCACTTTTGTTCCTTTTTTTCACTTAGTTTATGCTGGTTTGGGTAATCACAGTTGTCCTGTATATAATTGTGGAACAGCATTTCTTCGTCATAATATTCCTTCTGTCTCTTATCTTAAATCTCATCGTTTTTCATAACTGTTGCTATTTACTGCTACGTTTGCATTTTTATTCCATATGATATGTCGACAGGAGCACATTGTATTCTTCCAGTTTCTGCAATCTAAAGACTGGGAAGTCCTAATGCATTCTTCTTCTCAAGTACCTCTTAAACTATGTTATATTTTTGTAATTGGAATCCCAAATTTGAATGATAAAATGTATTCATTTAATACTGCTGGCATGCTGTCTACTTGCTTATTTTGTAGCATTTCTTTCAAGCAGGGGGACTCTTCAGATACATTTATGGTCAGTAGTTGCTCTTGTGAGGTAAACTGCAAAGATGATGATATTCTCCCTACATCAGAAGAGGATGAACCACAGAAAACCATTGAAGTCATCTGGAAGCCTTTGAAACATAGTTCTTTGGATTTCAGTGAGTCTTTCACAACTTTCTTTAGAGAAGTAATACTGAATATTTCATTCCCTGGTGGACCACACTGTTAATTACAGTGAGAACACTTCTGAAAAGAATGTTAGTGACCTTTAATAACCAGTCTGAAAATAGTGAGATCCTATCTTTCTGATTGGAATTAATAGAGCTGTAATAATAAAGCTTTTCAGGTTATTTTACAGAAGGAGCATGACCCATTTTTCCTTCCCTCCTTCCCTTCTTCTCTTTTTTTTTTTTTTCTGAAAACTCGTGTTCACATGTTCTGTTTACCTGAATGAAATTCCTATAAGCTAATAATTTATTGGAGTGAAGGAACTGAGTTTTATTCAAAAGGTCTAACCACACCTGTACTCGTGTTCTAGTTTTTTTTTTTTTAAGTGAAGATGGAAAAGCAAACTTGAAAATGAAGTATGATGAGCAGCTGCTCAATTTATATAATGTATGAGTCTGTCCCCAGCCAAGCAGCCTCGAGGTTGTCATGCAGGATCAAGTTCAGCAGCACAGCAAATCACTTTCTCTTAGGTGAACTGCAATAACTAATTATATGCCTGATATTAACACTGGCTTGCACATTAGGTGATTAATGCAGGATAAACCACAAGTTTGTAAGTCAGTACCTCACTAAAATACCACAGCATCACTCAAAAATCAGAAGATTTTTCCTGAAAACTAAGTTTCATAATGTAATGGTGTTTGTTATCATATCATATTTATGCTGTTGAATATGGATAAGTGCCTGGTGGAATGTTAAAAAATGCCTGAGCATGTTATGCATTTGTGAAGATGATCAGAACCAGGTTAAACACCAAACTTCTGTTAAAATTTGGCATATAAATTTGAAAATCTGTTCCTATGTCACTTAGATGCTTTTGAAAATTTTTACTTTCCAGTGTCATATATTGTGCCAAGACTGTATCAAAACAGGTAGAAATACTGTAAAAGATTAGCTAAAAAAGAAGGGGGGAGAGAAAGTACTGAAATTCTCAGCTAAATACTACTTGCAGTCATATTTTATGAAGGCAGTGTTGAAGAAGGATTTGTCAAGTAACATTTGGAAGCTTTATTACCAGCACACTCAGTTTTAAGTTTTTGTTTTATATCTGTTCGTCTGTAAATGTTTTGAAGATTTTTTTGCAGTTTGTGATTTTTTTCTGTAGAAGTTCTTGTTTAAACAATTTTTAATTTAATCTAGATTAATCTGAAGTCTTTCATTATTATAATCATATTGCTGTTTTTAATTTCTGACAGCTAAGGTAGTTGGAAGTTCAGGAAGATCCCTGAGCGGTTACCAGTGGTTTGCAGACATTGCTGCTCACTTCCTTCCATCAAAGGGCAAAAATGCTCAAGAAGCAGCAAGGGAAGCATTTTCATCTCTCCAAGGTGCTTCATTCAGTTAATCCATTGTGTCTTGTAAATTACACTCATTTAATGTGATATTAAGTAAGGATATGTGTTGTCCTATGGTTTTAAAAATTTAAATGTTGTTGTTGTCAATTTGTCATCTTATTTTGCATTTGATTTGGAAACATTGGTATCAAGACTGCCAGCTGGTTTTTGAAGACCGTAGAAAGCCAGAGCAGTGATCATATCACTGTAATGATGCTATTTCCACAGTACTTATTTGCTTTATAACTTGCTTTTAAGCTTTTTTGTAACATACACTCTGTGTGTGAGTATGCCTGTGTGCTATGGATGCTGTGTGCTTTCTAAAGGACTTTGTAGCTAGTATAATTTTAAATTAAATTTCCTAGAAAGCTGTTACATATTTTGGCATATAGGATTGAGTAAGCAGCATTAATCTCATTTATATTCTTTATGTAAAGGAAAAATGGCTTTGTTGGGAATAAAGAAATCCAGGTTCATTACTATCCCCCTGCTACAAGACACTGATAGGTAAAATAAAAATTTAACATTTTTGTCTTATATTTTCTTTTCATTCTAAATTTTAAGTGAAATGTTCATACAGGCTTTTTTCATTCATGAAAATGGAAATATTTTTGTTATCAGAATAGGTAGGCTCATATTCTTGCACTGCAACTTGCTCTAATAGTATTGTGTGTCCAGAAATTAGTTTGTTGGCTTATGCATTTTAAATTTACAGCTGGGCAGGGTGTTGATTTGTTTTCATGTTTGGTTGGTTTTTTTTCCCTTCAGTGTTCCAAATAATGCTACAGAACTTTTAACTGCAGACCGAAACTCTTTATTCTAGACTAAAATACTGGCTGCATTCAAATACATTTATATATCTGGATAGAATCATCATTGCATGCTAGTTTCTTCGCTGATATTTGTGAAGGTATATCATGACTTCATAGAGGTTCTGTGTTAGTTTCTATATAATCTCTTATATGATTTAGTGCATGCTTCCTTTTCTAATGTCAATGAGAATTCTGGTTTTTGGTCAACGCTAATGGTAGTATGACTAAGTAAAGCAAAGACATTTAGAGAAAATTTCAGTATTACTGTCACCAGACTGACCTTTATGGAAGTGTGCCAACATCTGAACTGTTTTTAGAAACACAAGAAATCTTATATACAAAAAATATTTGTTTCTCACTAAGGCAGCAGCCAACAGTGATTGTCTTTATATTCTTGTACTTCTCCTCTGGAAAACAAATATATATTTAAATACATGTACACACTGTAACATTATAGGGCAGGATCCCCAAAGTTACACCGAGAAGAGCTTTACAAAGCTCGTTTAAGATGGGTGACATGGGACTCTTATTATATATGCTCTATATTCAGAGATTTTGTTCTTCGTTTAGTTTCTGTTGCTCATGAGTTACAAAAGGTCCATGCTACAGAGCTGATTCACATATTTTGTTATGGTATTAGCTATGTAAGAGTAATACATTCTCCTCAAGTGCTGAGAGTGGCATCTTCTTTGCTTCACAGCGTATTTTCTTTAACTGTCTGCTTAAACCTACCTCTGCTCTTGTCTGTCATTTCTCCTGTGGCTACTTCTGTTTCCTATTGTCTGTCTTGCCATTAATAACTCCTTGTTTATGCAGATATTATTTTTGCAATGAGGGTTTTCAAAAACAGCTTAAACAAGCATCCCTCTGGAATACCATAGAAGTATTTAATCTTTTCTTGAAGAGGGCGATGCACTAAAGGACCTAATGGCCTTTCCAATTTTGTACTTTTGTGTTTCGAAGTCTTTTATGGGTAGCCATCATAGACTGAAAATAAAAAGAAATTAGAAAAAAGGATACAGGGAATTCAGATTGTAACATATCTACATGTGTTAACACATAATCAGGTTTCTTGGAGCAAGAATTCACCACTGTCCAGAGAAGATAAAATTTACTTGTATTCTGTTTATGTATGTGTGGAAAATTAACATCAGAATGATTTTCATGAAAAATATAGGTATTGGAGGGAGAAAGGTAGTGTGTTGCAAAGTCTTCAGTCATGTTTAGGCAACTGTTAGGTTACTACCAGTTGATTTTGCTGAATGAGAATGAGATATCTATGCTGTCTTTCTACATATATGTAAAGTATTCTGTCTTTAACAACTATATTATTTTTGTCCTGCAGCTAATATTGCTTCAGAAGGATTGGAAATGAAGGATATTATTATGGTTCATCTGTATGTGAAGAGCATGAAAGATTTCAATGTCATAAATTCAGTTTATGTGACAGAATTTGATTTGTGTCCACCAGTAAGGTAGGATGAGACTACTGCTATAGTGTATTTATGATATGCTGTAATATGCTAAACTATTGTTACCATATTAACGAAGCTTTTGTCCAACTATTTGTACCTTACAGTCTTAGAAGTAGACTTTGGCTGCTTTTTGGAGTAATAATTTCAGGGTGCTCTACTGAAAAACACCAGAGTGTGTAATTCTTGCCCTATATATGTCTCAAGGTTTACAAATGCCCCACCATATGGTCTTAACAAAGACTAATACATTTTTTTGCAAGTCTAGGTTTTTCTTCGTGACATGATTGAACTGACAAGTCTTTTCCATTGGTTGGATTTTTTTTTTCTGAATGCAGCCCAGAACCTCATGAGCCCTGTTTGCCACAAAGGCACATTGCTGGCTCGTGTTCAACTTGGTGTCCATCGGGAACCTCCAGGTCCCTTTCTGCAGAGGTGCTTTCCAGCTAGTTGGCCCCTAGAATATATACTAGAGCATAGGTTTGTCCCTCCTCCGGTGGCAGGACTATCAGCTTCTTCTTGTTGAAATTCATGAAGTTACTATGTGTCTGTTTCTCCAGCCTATTGAGGTCCACCTGAATGGCAATACAAAGCTATGGTGTATTGGCTATTGTTTTGTATGATCTGTAAACATGCCAGAAGTGCATTCTGCCCCATCATCGAGATTATTAATGAAGATGTTGAACAGGCTTGTACCCAGTATAGACCCCTGGATACACCACTTGTACTGGCCAACTACAATACTGTACTACTAATCTCCACTCTCTGAGCCCATCTCTTCAGCCAGTTTTCAATCCGCCTCACTGTCTACTCATCCATCTCTGTGAAGATGTTATGTCAGTGTCAAAAGCCTTACTTGAAGCCATACTATTAATGATTATTAAGTCCTTCTGAAAGTAGTGAGGTTTGAAACCTTCTGGGTTCTTATGACAAAACTTATTCTCCTTTTTCTTCTTATTTTTATAAATACAAAAGCCAAATTGTTATCTGAGAAGGTGCCCAAGATGCACATTGTTTTATACTGGGAGTTATTTCAAGACAGTGCCAGTTTATACTTATTCTGTTCCCTTTTCTTCCCCTGCTTATATGTACTTGACTGTGATCAAAGATGGATTTCTGGATTGATCCAGTGTGGCTGTTATTAATGTTTTGTCATTGATGATGATGATTGTCAGTGGGTCACTTAGCTGCATTTACATATTTGTTAAGACTACAAGTATGAAAAGAAATTATTTCAGACTTCTGAATACACTGATGCTATCACTTTCATTCATAGATCCCCAAATCATAGCTGTTTGATATCTATTATACACACATCTTCAACATTACATCCCAGTCCATTTCTGACATAATGAAACAGCTTGATTATGTAGATATGCAGTACATGATTCCTGCATTATTTGGGTGCTTTGGCTTTATTTTCCATTGGCAATTGGATAGTGAACACCTAGCCCATGAATTTTTTCTTCTCCTTTTTGAAAGATTGTGTGTTAAAACTAATTTTCCATTTGTAAATACTTTATAGCATTAGTCAAAAGGGTTTATTTCTTATTACAGTAACTCATGTTCTTAGATAATATCTGAGATAATATGCTCAGTATGCAGAATTGCTACAGCTTGAAAAATTCAGCTTGGATTACAGGTTAATAGGGTTGGAAAGGACCTCTGGAGCTCATCTAGTACAATCCTCTGCTCAAACCAGGGTGGACTCTGAGGTCAGACCTCATGTCTTGCTCTTATTTTTAAAAACAATTGTTTAGCAATTTTCTAATGTAAAATACTGTATTTTATACTGTTATTACAGAATATTAAGTGTAGTATAGACATGTGAATTTTAGGTCTAGCATGACAAATAGTTAAAAGACATTATTAAGATAATATATGTCATGATAGATTCACATTCTCCTATGCTCTCTGGATGTCATGACCAGGAGGTCCAGGGAGGTTATTCTTCCTCTGGACTCAGCACTGGTGAGACCACTCCTTGAATCCTGTGTTCAGTTCTGGGCCCCTCACCACAAGAAGGATGTTGAGGCTCTGGAGTGAGTCCAGAGAAGAGCAACAAAGCTGGTGAAGGGGCTGAAGAGCAGGCCTCATGAGGAACAGCTGAGAGAGCTGGGGTTGTTTAGCCTGGAGAAGAGGAGGCTGAGAGGAGACCTCATTGCTCTCTATGACTACCTGAGGGGAGGTTTGCGGAGAGGAGGGAGCTGAACTCTTCTCCTAAGTGACAGGGGACAGGCTGAAGTTTAGACTGGACAGTAGGAAAAACTTTTTCACAGAAAGGGTCATTGGGCACGGGAACAAGCTGCCCAGGTTGGTGATTGATTCACCTTCCCTGGAGGTGTTTAAGGGATGGGTGGACGAGGTCCTGAGGAGCATGGTTTAGTGTTTGATAGGAATGGTTGCACTCAGTGATCTGGTGGGTCTCTTCCAACCTGGTTATTCTATAATTCTATGAAATACTAAACCACAGAGGAATGGAGTGCTGCTTTTGTGTGCCTTAAGAGAACGGATCTAGTTCCACCTGTAAACTACACAAAAATGAATCTTCACTCATAAATATCTTAAGTTCTCTTTATGACACTTAACCTTCTCCCAATTTAGTTTCTTTTGTGTCCTATGCTGCCACAGTGTTTTAAGCCTCCGCATTTGCATAGCCAGCCACATAATCTTCCATCACTAAAATAACTGGTAGAAAGATTAGGAATTTGCAAGAAAATGGCTTTTTAGTATTATTTTTGTGGAACAAACAGTTTTATATTGCATTTTGTCCAGAAAAAGAATTATACAGCAGTTTGCATGACTGCATCATTGCATTATGCACAGAGACTTGGATGTGGGAGTTCTCACAAGCAATATGCTGGAAGCACTGACTCAAGGGTGTAGGTCTGTGCTAAATTTGCAAAATTGTCTTGAAAATTCACCAACCCAAGCAGAAAATCCATTCATCCATGCTTGTGATGATGGTAATGAGGAGAAAATATTGTATTTGCATGTGGGAAGAAGGAAGAAAAACAGGTTTGTTGAAAGAAATAAGCGAATTGAGAAGAATTTTGTAAGGTTATATTATATGATATGTAAAGAGAACAAGTAATTTTTTGTTGTATTCCTGCTGGGAGCTAAATGACTTTTTTATGCATGGACTGCAAATATAATTAATTTTTACGCACTGAAATGTTGATTTCCACCCCCACTAACCGTCCCCTCAACCTGTGCTTTTTCATTTGTGTGTGCAACAAACTGTCTGTACATCCAGGCACCCATTCTTCTTGGAGCAAACATAAGTTAACTTTTTAAATTAATGCTTAAGTAGGTTTTCAGTGTTGTCATAAGTGTGTGTCTATCATGCAACCTGAAGTTTAAAAGAAAGATATGCTTGGTATTGCAAGAGAGCATGTGAGGAGGGTGTAAAGGAACAATAATGTGCTTCTTTTTGAAAACCTAGTCCAACCATTTGAAGGAGATTCAGTGAAAAAACATGGAGGTAGAAATGTGACAATAATACACTCAGTCTGAAGGCTGCTTAGTATAACTTATCTGGTATTTCCGAAGCTGTGTGGCTGAAGTTTTCTTGATAGAAGAACTCATGTATACTTCATAAAGTGATACACATCATAAAAATAATCACATGGAAATTAGCCATTGGCTAATGTGAGTTTCTTGTTGGTGGTGGAAATTGTCTTGCTGGAAGCCTGAAGTTGATCCTTATTTGGAGAGGAGATAACAGTGTACGTATTAGCTGGTTATTGCAATACTATATCGGTTTATGTCCTGACAAAATTTCATAACATAGTATCCAAAAGAAAAACCCACGGAAAATAAATTTCAAAAGTTGGTACAAGCAAACTTTGTATTTGAAAAAACTAATTGTCTTATGTTTACAGAGTGTGTGTGGAAACTCTTCTACCTGATGGAATACTGTTTCACATGGACTGCCTTGCACATAAGTATGACGTTGCAATAGATGATGTGTTACATGATGAAAAACTGGTCATGCATGTACAGAGCATTTCCCACTGGGCACCTGCTAGCATAGGACCTTACAGTCAGTCCATCAAGGTAAGCAGTCTTTCTTGCTTCTTTTGAACTGTATGTTAGTTTGCTGAAAAAAGTACATTTCTAAAATGTCCTCTCCCATCTGAATGGGCAAAAGAAAATGTGTCAAGAGAAATAATGAAAAATGTGAATTTTGAATCATTATTTTTAAAAATTACAAACAAAACAAAAAGTAAAAATGAGGTAAGTGAACCCTAAAATGCTTATTAAATGCAGTCCTTATTGACACTAGCTGTTTGTTTTCCCTGAGGGAATGTTTTAGTCAGGCAACATTATTTTCCCTTAAGGTACAAAATAAGTATTTTTACTTTCAAAATCCAGTTATCACAGGAGTAAAGAAACAGTTATCAAAAGCTGCACCTCAGCTACAAGATCACTCGCTTGCTGTCCTTCACAGCTGTAGCCCACAAACCCCTGCATGGGGAACTGGTAATGTACATACTAGCACTATATTTAATTTCCTCTGCCAGATTTTGTGTTACTACTACCATCAATATGCTTCATCTCAGTATCAATATTTAACTTTATCATGGTTTTATCTTGTAAGAATCTTTGACTACTTAGTTACATATTTCTGTTCCACAGAGCTTGATCCAGTGAACATCTCTTCTTTTTTTATTTCCAAAAATAAGTCTTATGTTTAAATAATATGTTTTCCTATCAAAAATAGCATGTAAACTCTACAGCCTATAAAACCTTTTTATAAGAATACATCAGAGGAATGCATAAGTGCATAAACAAAATTGAAAATTTATTAATGGAAGATAAGTATATTTGATCTTCTAAATGTGAATTGTCCAAACTTAAAAGCTTCTTTAGATGGGTTTTCAGAACTTCCTTGGGCTATGTAAAAGCAAATATTACACACTTCAGGTTACAAGGAGAAGTAAAGCCCTTCATTATGTTTTAGGAAAAGAACATATTTTCCAGAATAAATAAGAAAGTAACAAATGGGAGAGTAATCTTTCAGAGCCAATAAAAAAAATTCAAAATTACAATTTTATGATGATGAATTGTTGATCGGTTTTGTACATTTGAGGAACAGAAGCTTAGTGATCTTAAAACAGCAAATGAATGTTACTCTTTTGTTGTGTACCTGTAGATTGTTTGTCATTTGCTTGATGACAATTGGACAATTATATTGTTGTCTTTTCAGTCCAGTGCAAAATTCTGTGGACACTGAGAAATTCTTACATATTTTAGCCCAGTGTTTTTTCTCAGTTCAGACTAGGCCAATGACTCTAATATTCAAGGCAGTGCAATTTGAAATCTATATGCACTGGCGTGTAACAGCAGAGCTGGCAATGGGAAGTAGTAGTAGTAGGTAGTTCATGCAAACTGTGGAATTCAAACTTCAGGCTCAACAAATCACTAAGCAGAGAATCAGTTTAATTCTGTAGGGACCTTACAGGTTGCTACCAACAGTAAAAATTTGAAGTTTGCCCCAAGAATGCCCTATCTTCAGTCAGATAGACACCAAAGAACAGAGGCAGGATGAAATTAGAATTTTCAATTTATAGCAAAATGAAACAGTCTTCCTCTTCTGGGATTAGCATTCTTCAAAAAGAACTTCAGTGTGAGAACTTCTACTTGTAAGATACAATACGACTGACTGTCTTATAATTAGGGAAGACTTGAGATAATTGAATATATTTTTCTTGGTCCACCTTATTTATTGGTCCAGATACCACTGCCAATCTTAATGTCTTTTTAGCAACTGGAATGTAAACTACATCAGAATTATTGTATTAGCTATATGGCTAGTTTCAGTAGTGTATGACCAAGTGTTGTGATAATGATTTTGTAATAATATTACTATAGACTATGTAGGCTATGGGAATGTGTGATTATGCGTGGTTTGCCTTCTGCCAGATCTTTGTTCTGCAGAGTACACCAGCCCAGTTTGTGCTGGTCATTTTGATATTTTTTACTAAACACACTTCAGGTTTTTACTTCTCACTCTTGTTTATCAGATTATTTTTGTATTTTCATGCTTTAATTCTGTTTTACCAGTGGGTTAGACGATTTGTTGAAACTAAACAGTTACTGGTAGTTTGTATAGAACCAGCTTGTTCACCCTCTTCTCAAAAGCTAACAGAGCAGTTATACATCAGAGGATTAAAGATGAAGGTGCTCGGCAAAGCTGTTTAGGGCTAAGAAATTTGTGAGGTCCAATACAGAAAAACCCCAAGAATAACCCAATAGCTTGGGAACCAGAAGTGGGAGAGGAGATACAAAGAGATGGTTATAGAACCTGTCACAGTGAGACAAGGCTCAACTTCCGTGCTTCAGTCGCAATCACAGAATGATTTTGCTTGGAAAAGACCGTTAAGATCGTTGAGTCCAAACATGTATCCAGTCTTGATAAGTATGCCACTAGATCATGTCATGATGTATGCCATCTACTTGTCTTTTAAACACCTCCAGGGATGGTAATTCAACCACCTCCCAGGGCAGCCTATTCCAATGCTTGACAACCCTTTCAGTAAAGAAATTCCACCTAATATCTAACCTAAATCTCCCTTGGGGCATCTTGAAGCCATTACCCCTTGTCCTGTCACTAGCTGCAATGGAGAAGAGACCAATCCCCACGTCCCTACAACCTCCTTTTAGGTGGTTGTAGAGAGTCATAGAATCATAGAACAACCAGGCTGGAAGAGACCCACCAGATCATTGAGTCCAACCGTTCCTATCAAGCACTAAACAATGCCCCTCAGCATCTCGTCCACCCGTGCCTCAACCACGGTAGCCT